>JARKIC010000137.1:0-437217 GCA_029378375.1 Mycena olivaceomarginata | reverse complement strand
TGCGTTAGTCAACGAGTTCAGCACATTGCGAGCCGTGCTTCTCGCTAACGCTGTAGCCAAATCGGCAAAGCACTCGCTTCACATCGACGTGAGCTTGACAGGCGAAAAGCCACAATCCAAGGGGCAGTCTGAGGTCGCCGCTAGCATATCGGTTGCGACTCGTAATGAAGGAACTAATGGCACCGACTTGGATCTGAAAAAAAAAAACGTCAAAAAGGAAATAGATCGTGGTAAATGGATCGCATACAATAGGATGGGGCCGTATTTTCTTAACGATCACTTTACCACCCTTGCACGAGGCTGCAAAGCATTCCGTGAGATACCACAGAAACTCGTCCTCTTGTCAGTAAAGAGCTGCGAGTTCTTCGACCGAAAATGCGACATCCTCCCATTCAATATTATCCTTGCTATTGGTGCGCTTATTGGTGGTTGCTCTAAGATGATGTCGATTGCGAGTATTGGTACGACTTTTGCGTGCGAGTTTGCCGACTTGATGATAGATATGATCGCCGACTGCTGCAGCTGATGACGCTCAAGTGGAGCATCGAGGTCATAGAATGCGACAGTGCGTGGTGGCAGTATTGTTGGGGAAGGGGATAGGGAACGCAAAGAGGAAGGGGAATGAAGCAGAGCATGGGCCAGGACACTTGATCTGTTACACATGAACGAGAGGTAGCACCCGAAGCCAAGTGAACTTTGAGTCTTGAGGTAAATTTGAAGCGCCAAACATGAAAAGCCGTTCACGAATGAGGCGCGACCTTGCAACGCCCATTTGCGGAGAGGACAATTTGACGCTTTGATTTTTCGCAATGCCGATCGAACTCGTAATCAGATATAAAGGTGAAATTCGTTTCAGCCAGCGCTCTTCTAAAGGTTCACGATTTGTGCCCATCGTTGCAGCCCGACAATATACTGCTCAAGTTCGAATCGCAATACCCGATCGTCTGCATTGCTGATTTCGAGTCCGCCTTCCACGAAAACAAGACTAGATACTGTAGCGACGTTCGTGGAACCTTATCCTATCTGCCCCCAGAGGCGATCTATGCCCTCGAGCACAACCAACTCCATTACTTTACGTGCGTCGCGAGATTGCGACTTTCGTTTGAATTCTCAAGGTCAATGTATGCAGGAGCCCCTCAGATTGTTGGAGTGCCGGAGTTGTGTTGTTCGTTATGCTCTCGTGCGTCTGCTCCACTTGTGGTCACCCAGGCGCTCTCAAGTTACTTCTCGTTCGGTTAGAGGTGTCCATCCTTTTCATTGCGCCGATACCTCGTCAACGAGGACCAAAATCCGGATCGGAAGACTGGATTTTCAAGATTGTCATTGGGAGGGGATTCCTGGCGGTAGATGCTCTTTATCTTGCCCGAAGTTTATAGTACTGTACTCAGATATTCGACAGTGCGGGATCTGATTCAAGTTCTCTGTCATGCACAGCCGGAATACAGGGCAACAGTCAATGATGCCATGCAACACATTTGGTTCAGGAGTCGGTAGACCCGGGAAGACTCCATAGCCCCGGGATGGATGGATGGATGGAGTGTAGATATCATTATTATGGATGGACGGACATGTGCCTATGGGAGACTTGTACCCAGAAGATTCCGGGGCGAGAGGTTCAGAGCACAAGGGAAGTGAACAACAAATACCTAAGCAACTGCGAGGACTCAAAGAAAATCGATGTATAGCTGAAACATGACCAAGGGCCGCGATCGTTTCAATTAATGCGGTGCGACGAACAGCCACCGGCGAGACGGCCATCTGTCCCTCTATATCCAGGTTTGATCCGACCCAAGCCATCAAAATTTGCATTCAATTGATGGCACAATCCCACTTTAGACATTTTGTTCATTTGAATGGTCCGGTCTCACACTGTTTGCCCAATAGCTTGGCAACGGCTGCAACAATTGCCATGATCCTATAGGCATTTCGACTCAGAATTGCTGTGGCTATCCAATGCACCAGGCACCGTAATTTTCTGCTCAGGCAAGGGCAAGCTGTGCATTTAAAAATTGCAATTTTGTGTTCATTTAAACAGTCCCATCTCACACTGTTTACCTGATCGCTTGGCAACGGTTACACCAATTGCCATGATCCTATAGGCATTTCGACTCAGAATTGCTGTGGCTATCCAATGCACCCGGCACCGTAATTTTCTGTTGAGGCACGGGCAAGCTATGCATTTAAAAAGTTCAATTTTGCGTTGAAATAGCCTCTACATCCGGGTTTGATCCGACCCAAGCCATCAAACTTAGCAGCCAGCGAAATTCTGGTTCAGACTGTCTCTTCAGATTTATTTTGACAGTCCTGGTCCTTTTGGAAAGGTGCTCAGGGCTCTCCATGTCAATCAAAACAAATGCAGGCGGTCACCAAACAAATGCAGTCCGTCACCAAACAATGTGCCAAGATTCTACATCCAAACAGTATTTTGGCCACCGTGCAATCATTTTGAGCCGGATTTTGACAGGGTTGTGCTGGGAGGATAGCCAGCGAAATTCTAGTTCAGACTGTCTCTTCAAAATCAGGCTCAAAATGATTGCACAGTGGCCAAAATACTATTTTGATGCAGAATCTCGGCACACTGTTTGGTGACAGCCTGCATTTGTTTGGATTGGCATGGAGAGGCCCTGAGCACCTTTTCAAAAGGACCAGGGCCGTCAAATGTCAGATCAAAACCGTGATATTCTCGCTCTCACACACTCCACCGCACCAATTTAAGCCCTGGCCGAGATATTCTGGCTCGTGGACACTCCACCACACCAATTTGAGCCCTGGCTGGGATATTCTGGCTCGCAGTTAAGGTTTGAAGCAGAAAGCTTAAATCGGTCGAGTGCCTGCTTATCCCTGCCAAATATGGCTGTTTTCTCATGCCCAGAAAAGCGTGACTTGGTATGGAGAGCAAATCAAATGCTGCGAATGGGCAGATGATGCCCAGCACTGTTCTGAGCAGTTCTGTCTGTTTGAAATCACCTGTACTGCTCTGACTGTTAAACCAGACCGCCTGGAACTCTCCATATCGGGCATGGCTGTGCAGGAGTCACGGGTCAGATCAAAACCGTGATATTCTCCCTCTCACACACTCCACCGCACCAATTTGAGCCCTGGCTGGGATATTCTGGCTCGCAGTTAAGGTTTGAAGCAGAAAGCTTAAATCGGTCGAGTGCCTGCTTATCCCTGCCAAATATGGCTGTTTTCTCACGCCCAGAAAAGCGTGACTTGGTATGGAGAGCAAATCAAATGCTGCGAATGGGCAGATGATGCCCAGCACTGTTCTGAGCAGTTCTTTCTGTTTGAAATCACCAATTCAAGGCTTCGGTCAGAGGCCCACTCAGCTCACGATTTGGAAAGCACTCACAAACCATCCAACTTTCATCCATATAGCCTCACAGTACCTATATCTTACTTAGTGGACTTGAGCATGAATTCCAATGTAACTGGAAATTCCAGTGCTCTAATCCATGTCAAAATCGACGTCAAAATCATTGTTCAACCGGTCGTCACTGCATCCTCCGCGTCTACCGGATGCACAAAATAAATAACTTCGCGGATAGTTTCTGTTACAGAACCGATATATTGATGACGACAAGTTGCTGTACTATTACAACCAAAAGTTCACGGGGATGTCACCGCCGGGGTTAAATTTTTTGTTCGCGTGTTGGAGGATGCATTTACCTAGCCAGACTATGAATCGAGGAGAGAATGAACCCTCATTCCACTTCTCCACTGGGAAGAGGTAACATATGCGTACCCCAAAAAAATTCAGCAAATACTCCACAATGTGGTTCGCCTAGTCGCGATCCAGCTACCGTCGAGGAAGACATCGAGGGGAAGTGAGGAATAGTGAGGCGGGGGCTGGCTGGGGGCGAAGTAATCAAGAAATGCGGGCTCATCTGGGTTGTGGTCGGGGGCGCCATGGCATGCAAATCCTTGATTCGATTGACAAAGGAAGGGGGAGGAGAGTGAGATCCTACGATACATGAGAAAATACTGACAGCAAAACAAAAAAACGGCGCCTTACCAGCGACAGAGATATTCAATAAACCGAGAACCATCATCGGTGCTGCTGGAGAGTCGGGGGGAAGAGGTGAATTATCGGATGAATTTTTAGAATGAAGCAGGGCGGGTTGAGGCAGTATTAATATCCTGGGGGGAAACAGACATGACAGGACCGGCGCTTGGAGGTGTGCGGGGGGGACGGGGAGCGTGGAGGGGAGCTAATGTTGCCTGCATTTGAAGCTTCCTCCACTGCAGACGCTTTTCCCTCTCAGAGCAGAGGATCGGCGGGTGCAGCAGGCATGAGGGGTGTGTGCAGCTTACTGGGACTGCGCACACTCTTGCTTCTCTTTTAATGGAAGGTATCCCAGCCCTGTGAAATCTGCATCTCGTCACCCCTTGTTCAAAATTGTCGTATTCCCACGCTCCACGGCACTGGTCAACGAAAATATTTATCTGGATCAGTTGGACTTCGATCTGCATGATCTCGACAATATAGCGGTCCCTTCCTACAGCGATCAAAAGACGAATGCTTTGATTCGTTCTGCCCAGCTGCTCCGAATGGACGGTCTCTCTGCGATTTTACGCTTAGAACAATTACAACCTGCCCCTGGAGCCTTTCACACCGAACTAAATCTATCGTGGATGCTTTTGAAAGTCCATCGGGTGCGGAATTATTCGAGACAGCTAATAATTCGTCATCCGATGTTGGTTGTCGAATATCATCCATGTCGGGCTCCGATTTCTCCGATTCGTTGGACTCATCCGACTCCGAGTCGGAGCTGGAACTTTCAGTGCTGAGTTCAGTATCATACAGGCAGATCACCGTCAAGACATCCAGAGCATATCGGGCATGCCATTCGGGAGTTTCCTCCAAGAAAGAGGTGATTTCGGCGGGGATTCGGAGACGCTCGCGTGCGAGAAGAACAATGGATGCGTCAGGTAAGATGTAACTTTTCGGAAACATCTTCATCACCGGGTCACCAGCATGCGTACTATCCCTCCATGCATTCAACGCCAATTCTAGAGACTCCCGGGCGGGAACGGGGCGATACCTCTTGCGCACCTTCTTGGCTGGGGTTTCTTCCTCCGAATCGTCGCTAACGGACAGGAATATTCCGGGAAGCCAATACGAGAGGTTGAAGAGGGGATCATCGTTGTCGCAGCAGGTTCGCGACGTGAAAAAGAGTGCTGTACACGGGAATTTCAGGTTATGTTGCGTCAGATTATTGTGAAACTCACCTTCAGCCGTATCATCATCATTATGCTTCGCAAGGATGCTGCAGCGACAAAGTTTTGATGATGCCTTCGCAACCATAGCTTTCTCCATTCGTCGCTCCTTTGTGTCGGGCTGGTGATTCGGCCAGGTTGTTGTAGGCCCAACTTTCCGCTATCATCAACACCAAACACTCGAGACCATCACGCCCACCTCGTCCGCCACGTTGATCCTCTTCGAAGACGGACTGGGGTACACCGTACAAAACTACCAACCGAATATTAGGAACGTCGAATCCCTGGAGAAGAAAAGGTGATTAAATTTGAAAGAGTGGTGGGAGAATACCAACGTTAGATGCGCACTGAGTCGCAACCAGCCATCGTACCCCCTCGGATCTGAAGCGGGCAGCAGTATCCTCCAAATACTGTTTAGACATCCCAGAGTGAAACTTCCGGAAAGGTTTCGATGCTGCAAGTTCGGGAGGGAGCCTGGAATTGAGGTTCCGGGCAATGGTTGATGTCTTCTTCTTGTCGTCGACGAAAATGACGGACAGAGGCAAAATGTAGTTGGCAGGGAATGGCTGGGGCGCGAGGAAATTGAGGTTGGAAAGGTTATTGATCGTCCCAATCATGGGGATTGTTGCGTAGACAAGGTTAGGCCGGTTTGTAGAAAGTTCGACCGTAACTGTATTGGTTGGATCAATCCGTAGTGTCTTCATCACGACATCCATGACTCGTTTCGGCATTGAGGCTGAATATGCGGCACAAGGAGTTGTTGATGTCAGATGGACTCGAAGGCGTTCTCCGAGATTCGAGAAGGCAGGTCGGAAAGCGGTCTCTTTGCCTTTTGCTTGACCAGCCGTCACGATAAAATGAGCTTCGTCGATTTGAAGCAAACGAATCTTCTTGACCCATTTCTGGTCCCGTAGAAGTTTTGCGAACCGGGGAATATGTCCTTGAAAGGGGCCACATTGCTCTAGGGCCCTTCACCGAAAATAATTTCGACCTTCGTGATCTCGACCTGTTCACTTTGTCAAAAAATTCCTGGAGTTGCGACCGTCCTACTCGGACTTATGTTTATACACTAGTAATAATGGTGATCATATTCTTGACTGAACTCTCGTTGATTTGGAATAATTCAACTCTGGAAAATCACTGGCACGGCACCAGGAATTTTGCTGTGGCTGTGTGCCATCAAACGATTCCGGCATCGCGGGCCAGTTTGCAAGAATGCAGGTAATTTTCTGTATGCAATAAAAAGTCTTTAAATAAGCGATCCGAGTCCACCCTCCACCCAGTTTTCTCAATTCAATTCAATTGATGCGCCGCAATTGGTTTACTGCTGTTTGCGGAACTTAGGGCGCGGATCAAATTTTGTGATTTTTTATACTTTTCGACCAGAATAGCCGAATTCTGGTCTGTTTAGCTTGCAAATATGCTCAGATTGGCTTATGAATCTGATATAACATTCTCATGAATATTACAAAGAGCTATAAATGCCGATATTTTGAATGTGTGCTTTATTTCGCCAGTATTCTACATTCTTACAGTAACGAATAATTGAGCACCTTGTATATAGGAAATACATATGATATGAGAAATCCCGGCATTTCCAGCCCTTAGTAATACCACCAAAACCATTCTCTCCAATTTCTAGGTCAGTCGGACCACTATAGCCATCATGCCAACCAATCTGTGCTAAAAGACCGATATTTGCCCAATAAGACAATTGTGATCCCATCAGGGACATTAAAGGTGGTGGGGCCCCTCCGCATTTTCATTGCAAAGAGAATGAGCATAGCATATTAACAGACCAGAATTCGGCTCCGAATCGCTGTTCTCGTCGAAAAGTATCAAAAATCAAAAAATTTGATCCGCGCACTAAGTTCCGCAAACAGCAGTAATAAGCGGCCCCGAGCCCGCCCTCGACCCAGTTTACTCAAGTCAATTCTCAAGCCCTACTGGTTTGGTGCAATGCCAGCTCAATTCTGGACACTTTACCCCACAAGAACGTTGAAATCGAGGTAGGTTTGGGTGTTTTATGAGCAACTGGAGCTGTAAAATTCGTGAA
This sequence comes from Mycena olivaceomarginata, assembly GCA_029378375.1. Taxonomy (NCBI): domain Eukaryota; kingdom Fungi; phylum Basidiomycota; class Agaricomycetes; order Agaricales; family Mycenaceae; genus Mycena; species Mycena olivaceomarginata. The sequence goes on along the minus strand of JARKIC010000137.1, from coordinate 429,941 downwards.
CCCGGTGAGCTGGTGAACTCCCCCGGTGAATTTCCTAAACGGGACACACATTTCTGATCCGCGCCTTCGGTACTGCAAAAGGCTGTAATGGAATGTTCGCGGCCAGAATCGAACGACCTCTTCAGAACATATAAATTTCAAGAAGCACAAATCTACAGCTACACTAAGAGGTGGTGTATGGAATGAAGAAGTTCCGTGCAGTACTTGTTACATCCGGAACCGCGGAACATCATCGCAAGGTGAGGAAACAAAACCTCCACACGTCCAATCTTCAACATCATTCATTTGCTGCTGTTTGACACGCAGAACAATATCTTATGTAGACACGAGAGGCCCTATGGTGAACTAGGTTCTTGAATAAGTTTTCAAGGTCGTAGATGAAGAATATCAATCTCCCAGACGGCCAAGTTCTGTGGCTCGCGTGCACGGGCTTGTTTGCAACTGTTTCGCTTCCGTGTCATTTACTCACATTTGGCCAGGGCGAGGCTTGCTAGAAGGTTTTATGGTTTTGGAAGTAGTTTTCACTGGCTTTTATTGCTGAACCTTTAGGTTTGGCTACCCAGGGGAACTTGGGTTTCGATCACGATCTATTTTCCTAACATGCACAAATAGGAAATTCGTCATATAAATTTGGTCATCACACAAGATTAATACAATATTGTTCAAAAAAAGTATGCATTTTCCGTTGGTAAGTGTCAGCTACTGGCTCTTAACCATCTGCCAAGCACCAAGGATGTCCTGATCTGTGTCCTCTGGGGTACAAGCCGTGAGCGTCTGAATCCTGTTCTCATTTGATGTGTCATTTTTGGTTTGTGTTCGGCCGACTGCGTCGGACTCGGAGTCCCGGAATCAGTTACCATAACCACGGAGTGATCTGACAGCCCGGAAAGAGCCGAGCGTGAGCGGGCCCACGTGATCACGTCGCGTTGCGCTCTTTTACCATTTCAAGGGTATTTGGACGTGTTTTTTCAGTTCTGACTCCGTGCGAAGGAATATCTAGATTGTTCCTAAGCAGTTTCGGGTGCTTTTGGTCACTGAATTCAGGAAATAAGTACCAAAACCGGTGAGTCCTGTAGGCATTTCTTGGGTTGTAACAATTCTCTAACAACAGCTCCTGGAGTATTTTGTGCCGATGATTTGCACCATCATCCTAATCTTTGTGGTCCTCATTCCTGAACATTCTAGAGAAAATTTGGAGGATATGTACGTACTCCTGATGAATGCTCAAACTGCCCAGTGCTCTCATTCTCTGGCAATTGAACTGACATGGCTCATGAGGAGGTGTAGCCTAGATGGTTTCAGAGTGTTCAATATGTTATAATGGAAAATTGACTCTTGGACTGGTTTCAAAATCAACTGTGATGATTGAACATGCCCGATCAAAAAACATTATGTTCAATATAGGACATGTTCAATGTTCAATGGCTCGTTTTCTGTAAGGGTAGAATATTTTTTGACCTTAGTTGAGGGTGCCAGAGATGGCATCCATTAATAGGATATTCCAGTCGTCCAGCGACAGCCTGAATTCCCATAAGAAAAAACATTGGAATCAATTTAGTTCTTGCCCTCGAAGAAGGACCAAAACGAACTCTGATAGGGAATGGGAGGCCATGGCATTTTTCTGGAGAGAATTTGGGCCCTTGACAGCATAAGAAGTGGGCGGAGTGTCAGTGCATGCTGCCAAACGAGTTTATTCGAATTTGAGAAAGTCTAGAGGGGGTTAGTGACTTCATGTCTCCACAGTGATTGGATTCTGTCATTAACAGCGGCCTCAGAAAAGCTTCAAAATGTTCCCCAGCATTTATCTAAGCTTATGGAAAGTCACCCAATCATTCATTGGACCAAAAATGTGTTCAATCTGTCATCAATCATACACATACATTGCACACTGCAGGTGTTACTATAACAAGTACTTGTGGCTCAGCGCACCTTTGAATAATGTGCATATTCACATACCACAAAAATGAGGCACCTCACAAGGATTTGAGTACATTGGTATCTGAAAACTAAACAGTTGACTAGTACTACTGCATATATATATGGATAGCCCTGCTCAATGCGAAACTTTCTTTGTCCTCCAATTAGTCGCTTCCGTGCCGCATGCACGCAGCATTCGGTATTAGAGCGATTTGAATCGACTTAAGCACTAAGTTTGAGTGGACATTTATGCTTCTATGTGGCCGATATCCTCTGCCTGGCTGTCACTTACCACCAGCAAGATACTGTACAATTTCGTTCGAATCGGCAGTCACGCGTCACGCACCCCCGCAGCACCAGGAGGCAATGACATTGTCGACTGAGGACTCGGAGGTCGTGACCATAGTGTGACCTCGCATACTACCCCTAACATTCTCTGCAAAATTACCATGTCGATAAACTGGATAGAGGACCTGCCACTGCCGGAGTTGAATCAGACCTTAGGGCCAGATCGCTTGATCAAAGTTCGGCAGCTCAGATGGTATGTACCAAGTTAGATCCTGTCGATAGCTTTTTGAATCAGACTGTTATTGCACACAGAACGAATAAGACAACCGTCAAAGAACTTCAGGGTCATCTGAAAGACTACGGACTTGCAATTTCGGGACGAAACAAGGGCGCCCTCCTCGTCCGTTTGCGGGATTATTCCAATGATCATGACCAATGGATGGGGTAAGAAAAAAACAGCAACGAGTTTCGGTGGGTTACTTATCATACACAGAATGTTCCAACCGCGTGTGAAGCGAAGCCGAGGCGATATGTCTGGTGCTAGGCTGAATACACACTCCGGTAAAAGGATAGTGTCCCAATTTGGACAAATGGAAGCGGAGACGGAATACCCAAGCAAGCGTATCGCAATACGAGGCCAGCGGGAGATCACAGATGCAGAAGTGAATGCAAATAATCTATGGGTGAGCTTCATAGTACTTCCCCGCCCCCAAAAAAGATGGCTCTCACATTTGACTTGATCAGGCTGCGGCTGCCTTGAATTTGGTGTCGTTACCTTTACCTGAGCCTTCCAGAGCGCTACAGAGAGATGTGGATGAGGAAGAAGAGGATGAACCGCAGGAAAGGTACCTTGATGTCCGAAATCTTGTGTTTTCCATGACCGAGGGCTTGCACAATCCTCTCAGGCTGACGGTCCCAATCGCGAGGCCCCGATTTCTACACCATTTATCCAAGTGGATGCCCGGGTTCCGGATATGATCTCCAAGTTGGGGGTACAAGTAGCTGCATTGTCGAAACAGGTTTAGTATGATAAGATTCAAACGTGTATAGGAAAACTAACCTGTGCTTCAGGATACTCGGATGACCGATATTCTTCTGAGCAGGGTCGAGCGCGAATTGAAAAGCGTGAGCACTCAGGTGTCCGGAATGAAAGCCGGCATCTCGGTGCTGTTAGCTGCGTCAGAACCTACCGTGCGCAATTCTACCTCGAGTCCTCCATTCTGCAACCCTCAATGCTCCGGTGGTTCACGCAATCCAGAAAATTCTGTGAGGAGATTGCCGAGGTGGACTTGACTGCCGAGCAGGTAATATTCTCAATCCTTGTATTATTGGTTGAATCGAATGGCTTCAGGTTGGTAAAGTCCATATGCCGTTCTACATGTTACCCGACCACCCTGATCACCAAAATCCTCTACTCAAGGAGATATTTGGGGCAGCAATCCAACAGGTGGCAAAAATTCTGATGGACTTTGACCTGAGTCACCTGGTGGTTGCAAACTTTGCAGAACATTTCAAATCTGTGAAGGCGGCTGAACGACGTCGGCGTGTGCCTGACTGGATGCGCACAATCGGCTTGACTCCCACGCCCGAACTGGAAGCAGTCATTTCGCCTCCTTTGACTTCTCTGCCGGGCCACAGTCTTCTCTCGCATATCCCCTTGTCTGAACGCCAGGAACGGGTGTTGAGTGTGGGTTCAGTTCTTCTACAGCTGCTGGCTGTCTGAAACGAACTTCGAGAGCCGCTCAACCTCAATGGCGACGTTCTGGATGATCTTAACACCGGTCGTGCTGTATCCTGCTTGACTGATAGCCCCAGAGCGCTATCGGTCATCTTTGGGGCCATACCATTCAACGAAGGGACTACTGCAAAGCTCACTTCACAGATGCTCAAGTTCAACAGCGCACACATCATATATGACCCAGAATTTTGCCCACCCACCTTTCGCCGCAAGGATCCCTCGATCTTCGCCCCAACTACAACTATTCCGGTGATGCAGAATCTAAAGAGGAAGGGAAGCGGGAAAATTGAGGGAGAGAAGTTAGCAAAGAAGGCAAAGGACTCCAAAAAATCGGGCACAGCACCGAGTAAAAAGAAGGAGCGGGTAGAGCAGGCTAATGGCATCACAACAATGCCAACCTTACACTCGCGAACGGTACGGTATCAGGAAAAAGCCCCGTAGCTCCCCGTGATGTAGAATGCAGTTGTCCGACAGGCCTTATAGTTATGTTTTCATGATATAGTATGTCCAAGTTTGAACGGATGACCTTGCCAATACCTTGCCAACCAACGGCAAGTTACTTTTCGTTGCTCATCGCCCAAGTTAGTGTTGAGTAACTTTGAGTATTTGTGAGTGAACTCAAGTGACGGTACATCGATGGAAACAACTTTGAAACACGTTAGCTTAGTTTGAAAGTTCAAACCAACAAGCTAACCGGTGCAAAGATAGCCTGGATAGTTATGACTGGAGGCCTAGCTACATGCCTTGCGGGTATTTATACTACGATTTGTGGCTTGTAAATACCCAAGAATGGAGGTAAGAAATGTGATGTGATGAGGGGGAGGTCGGTACCCGATGGCCTATGATGTCAGTCATCAAAAATAGGATGGAAAAACTGTAAATTTAAACGAGAGGTGTGTCATCGGTGATAGGAATCAAGCCTAGGGAAGTAAAGACAGGATAAATAACAGATAAGACGATGTACTTAATCAAAGAAGTACGTGGATCAAAACCGTAAGTAAGCGTGGGGAAGCTTTCCGTTACATTGGTCTTAGTAAGTTTAAGAACGAAATTACCGTCAACAAGTTAGTTTGACCAAGCGTGGGAAAAGTAAAGTAAAGTAAAGTAAAGTTAGCCCCGCCAAGCCGAAGAGGCGATCAAAGTTCAAGTTAGCCGTCACAAGTTACTTTATTCACTCTCGATTTTTCGGATCGGGGTCCTCCACCAAAACGGGTCACAAAAATAATGCGCTCATGTGGCACAACCATTCACCGAAGAAATCTGAAAATATTTGAGCATACACTATGAGGTAATAGTATTGCATACCCTGATTTTGAATTACAATTTTCTGTCTTGCCATTGAGAAATGCGGAAGAACTTTTTTTTTTCCGCATCCGGGTTTCAACTCTGTATATCCTTAATGGACTCTCCAGAAAAAATTATAACACCCCTCAGCTCTACCGGTTCCTGGCACGGCGCACGGATGCGAGGTTCAACAAGGTTCTCCTCCACCGTCTTTTCCTCTCCAAGACGAACCGCGCCCCCTTGTCGCTGTTCCGGATCGAAGGAGGCCTCCAACACCGTAGACCTCCCCAACAAAATTATCGTCTCAGTCGGCGCATTGTCCCCCATATTCGCCGTGAGCAGCGCCCCAGCCTCAAACGTGCTGGTGAGGAACGCGTAGAGTGCGGCGGCGAGCGTGTGCACAACGTACCCCGATGACGGGAGCGCTACGGCCTGTGGAAAGACCGCGAGCGTGCGTGCCTCCACCAGGTCATCAGCGTCCGCGTTGGGGTTCGTGATGCCGTCCTCAGCAGTGGCGGCGGCGGTGGAAGCACACAGCGTCGCGACGGCGAGGCACAGCAGGTGGTGGTGCACGGTGTAGTGCGCCTCCATCGCTGCGGGATCGCACGCCAGCATGGCAGGCAGGGGTACATCCGCCACGAGCGCCTCCTGCAGGGCCGGCGTGGTGCAGGCTGGTGGTCAGCAGCAAAGTCCTGTGTCCCTTATTAGGCTAGCTTTAAGATCTCGCGCTGAAGAGGGATACATGGCCAAAGCTGAATTTGTTCTATGGATTGACTTCAATTTCAGCGCAGTCTCAGAGCCATCTTCTGTCTTTACCCAACATGAACCAGGACAGTGCCAAACATTTTCGCAAAAATTAGCTTCAAGAACGACAGAATGTCATTTTTTTCTCTTATCTTACAAAGAACGTCACACGATGTCAGGCATTGTGACATAATCTCGTGCTGCATAAACCTCATAATGCATAAGGTCAAGAGGTCCACGGACCTTATGTTATGCATTATGAGCCCCTCGACTGTATTATTCCGCTACGAGGTGACAAATGTCGGGGATTTCGACCACAAAAAAATGAACTGCACCTTGGGGATCTAAACTTGGATTGTGAACCTTCTGGTTAGCAGACGTGTCACGCGATTCAACAGCTTTGAACTGTTGTTAAAAGAAATCCCCATGTGGTTTCACACTCATATTGAAAAAACAACTGGTATTGAGTACATGGAGATACGCCCCTTTCGGTGATTCGCACCGCTATGATCCCGCTTTCCCACTAGCCCGAATTCGATCAGGATACAGAGTTGAAACCCGGATCCGAAAAGACCCAGATCCGAAAAATGTCGAGTTATAGGCCCAGATTTGATGCAATCGACCTGAGTCTTTTTTGTATTCATCCTACCCAGGGTATCAACAATCCTATGTTCGCAAAAATCCCCACTTCATTCGTCGGGTAGCACGAGAAATTGAAAACATACCAAAACCGGAAATCTGTGGCTGTGCCACAAGTCTCGAGCGGAGAATTTGTTGTTACAAGGGTCTAGTTCATCTCTCAGACTGATTATTGTGCACAGGGGGAGGTCAAGTGCTGCATCTACGTCCTCAGAGGTGCACTTGATGGCAGGGATGCAGCTGGCACGTATATGGCACCTGATTTTTCGGATCCAGGTCCTCCACCAAAACAGGTGCAAAAGGCGATGACCTCATGCTCGGCAACCACGGACCCAAAAATTCTGAAAATATTTGGGCATACACTACGAGGTAATAGTATTACATAAATCCAGTTTCAAGTATAGTTGTCATGTTACAATTGAGAGATGGGGGGATGTTCTTTTTTTTTCGGATCCGGGTTTCAACTCTGTAGCTGAAAGCGGCGGTTTAAAGAAACGGGTCAAATCTGAAGAGGATTTCGCCACCAAAGGCGGATAAAACTTGCTCTGTAGCTGCGCTGCAGGCAGTGGTTATTCACAGTTACTAACAGCATGTTAATAACCGATGTTACTAAAGTATTAACGTGTTTCTGTACGTGTCCATCTATACAGGTGACCATAGTATATTTATTTCCGTGTTCTTCACCAAAACCGGGCTCGACTTTCGACTTGAGTCGACTTCGAGTGACTTGAGTGGATCCGAGTCGAGCCGAACCTGGTTCCGAGTCGACTTTTTGAGTCGCGACTCGACTTGATGAGTCGCGGCAACATTACCATAGATACACACCTATGTTGTTTAAATTCAAGATTGACGCGCCCCCGACCCAATTCTCCTCTCCTTCATACCCAGAACTATTCTCTGGCATCTCACCTGCCTTCCCCGCCTCCCAGCACGTCTCAGCATCCGTGTCACCGCCCCTTCCCGGCTCCCAACTCCTCGATGATCCCATTATACCGAGCCTGCCACCAGAGGATTATCCTTTTACATTCAATACATTCGGGGTGGAAGTTCAGCCAGTACGATTCACGCGCGGCTCGTACCATTACGACCTGGCCTCGGGAAAATACACCATGAAATGGGCATCTGTCACAGACATGCAGCAGTGGATACGGGCTGAGGAAAAGGCCAAGACGGTCGAGCTCCACCGCAAGGAGCATCAAAACAATCGGTCGAACAAGGCTCCTGCGTTCGATTTCGAAGTACACGAAGAAAACCGCTCGGGGCCGAAAGGTGCCTACTAGGCGCATTTTAACTGGGTGTCGGTGCCGCTTGAACCCCGATATAACGCCACGGAAATTCATGTCTGACAAAGACTGGGCTCAAATAAATTCTCTAATCCGCCGTTATCCGGAATCACGCGTCCGGCTGTGCTGGTGGCACGTCCTTCATGCGTGGCAACAGCATTTTTCTATAGTCCATTACCCCGAGCTTTGGGCGCTTCTCCAAGGCTGGATCCGAATAACTGGTGACACTCACTGCATTTCGGCGGTCTCTGGACCTAAGGGTGCGCCGAGGTTCCTCGGCAGACCTGGGCGCACCTTAGGCTCGGCAGACCCTGCCGAGGTCTACCTAGCATTGCAAGCCATAGCGGCGCAGCTCCTTTCTCGCCGAGCCATGCAGTAGTGAGATCGGCCATCGGTTCCATTGTATTCCTGTGGGAAAATATGAATAAATTGACATGGGAATTGCATGGGAATGGTGATTATACCAAAATGAGTACATAATTAATACTACTGGCCACCCATAGACAACTGAATGATGAATAAGTGCTTATTAATACTGGAGAGAGGGACCAGCTAGAAAAAACAGATGTCGAGGCCGTGCTCGCAGGCTGCGCCGACAGCCAAACGCTGACAGCTGTCGCCACCTTGTCTAGCAACCGTGATTAGCCGAGTTTGAGCCGAGTCTATGTATATCTCCGCGGATATGGCCACCGGCTAGGCTGTCCAGAGTCCTGCTTCGGCCACAGTTGGCAGAGTAGGTACATGGGAGGGCCTTTGGGTGAGATGCGTTGAGGAGCCTCAGCGCATCTGGAGAGAGGTGGCGCGAGGTGGTGCGAGGCAGCCTCGCACGAAGCTTGCCGTAGCTGGGCACAGCTTTGCCGGGAAAACTCTGCCGAGGCGCCTAGACCAACCTCGGCAAAGCCTCGCCAAACGTGGCCGCACGTGCGTCCAGGAACTGCCGAAATGCAGTGACTGAGTTTGATGTTCGCTGGGAGGAAATTAAATGCATCGCCCGACCGAGTGTTATTGCACACTGAAGACACTTCAGGCAGACACTTGTGTGGACCCACTTAGGGTAGTTGTGTATATCTGAGATGACTACCCTAAGTGGGTCCCCATCCTGGTGGTGGTGTGGATATGCTCCCAGGCCATGGGAGCTCCCTCCAGTAGCTATATCTCTGCCTGGGACCACCCATTCTTTTTTCTGTGGGAGAGTCCTCCTGTTTGGCTGGATGCTCCCAGTATTGTCACATGTCACGCCCCCCCGGGCGGGATTCGTTTGGGATTTGGGGGCCTGTGCAGGGCCTGTTTGCTACAGGGCTGGGTATATATACATACTGTGTGCTTGTCTTTGTATTTACATGACCTGGGGCATACCGGTTCCATTATGCATGCAGGCGCAGCCCAGAAAATTTTGCATTTTTTGGTTTGCACACTGCCTATTTGTTACACCATTTTTTTTTGCCCCCCTACACCTGCACTCCCCTGCACCATGGATTTTGTCTCACCTTTCCACGCCCTACGCCTGCCCAGCTCACTGCACAATGCATTTCACCTTCCCCTGGCTTACTGCACCCCTATGCCTGCCCTCTGTGCTGTGGAATACATTATATCCTCCCACCTGGCTCATTGCACCCTTATGCCCACCCTCTTGTCCTGCACCACCTGGCTCACTGCACACCTACACCTACCTCCTCTGCCCTGTGGAATACATTTCACCCTTCCACTACCTCATTCATCCCCACCCTCCTCTGCAGGCATGGAATGCTTTTTCCCTTTCGCCGGGTTCACTGCACCCCCACCCTCCTTTGTAGCATAGAATGCATTTCATTGAGTCTACCAACCATGGAAAAGAGTGGAATAGCTGTAAGTATGCTGTCACATGTTCTGAAGATCCCTGCTTCCCTGGGGTATTTTGTTCGGACAGAGGTCTGCCTGGCTCACTGCACTCCTACACCCGCCCTCCACTGGGGCACAGAATGCACCTCCCGCTTCCGCCGGGTTCATCACACTCCTACACTACACAAAATCTATTTTTTCTTTTGAGAAACTGAAAATTTCTCCCCAAGTACAGTTACTAACTGGGAGCACTCCCCCCCCCCGGATTTCCAAGAGTGCATAGAAGCTCCCTCCTCACAGCCATGGGAGCTCCCTTGTAATAGTCCTGGGAACCCCCAACAATATTTCGAAGAGGGCTTGGGACTGCCCAGGTAATATCCTGGAAGCTCCCAACAACCTTTGTGTAATTCCCTGGATGCTCCCAGTCGAACTCGCTGGGTGCTCCCAACTTCCCTCAGTGGGAGCGATGGGAGCTCCCATTGAGAGCTCACAAACCTGGAATCTCCCAACAATTTTTGGCCGGGAGCACCCAACATTCCAATTAAATATACTGGGAGCACCCAGCATTAGTTCAAATGCATGGGAGCACCCAGCAATATTTGGTGGGAGTGCTGGGAGCACCCACAATGTCATGGAAACACCCAGGTGGCAGATAGGAAGCTCCCAAAATATTTTCTCCATTGAATTTATCGGCAAGTTTCATTATTTCCTTATTTGGTCGCAATGGGTTGTTGACATCTGTTGTTCGGCTACCGGCAATGGTCGTTTCTGTTGTCAATCAAGGAAAGCCATGTCAGCTCTACCATGTATCCATTTCTTTCCCCATCTTTCTCAGAATGTCTTCTGTTCCTTAGGAAACAAAAAAGTTCATGAAGCGGATTACATGCTAGTACCGAAAGAAAGCGGAACATTCACAAAATCTACGCTAATCCAGGTTCCAACGTTTGAGATACTTAAAGTAGATAGCCTCCTGCTCCCCGTTCATGAAGCAAATTTCATACTAGTACCGAAAAACAGCGGAACATTCACAAAATCTACGCTAATCCAGGTTCCAACGTTTGAGATAATTAAAGTAGATAGCCTCCTGCTCCCCGTTCATGAAGCGAATTTCATACTAGTACCGGAAAACAGCGGAACATTCGCAAAATCTACGCTAATCCAGGTTCCAACGTTTGAGATACTTGAGGTAGATAGTCTCTTGCTCCCCTTCCAAGACGCAGCCAAAATTGGCTGGAAACATACGCCACTGGTTAAAGTTCTTGTCCCAGTATATCATGTGCTTCTCCCCCTCGGTTTGACTCTCTCCCGCTCCCAGGACCTGTATCTCCCCGTAGAACAGCGGGCTCTGTTCCTGATCGTACTGAAGTCGGAACTTGATGCGAGAAATGTTTGCCTCCTCAGCAGCATCGGCGTCCTTCTCACGCTGTAGCCACTCGAGAAGCTCCTTGCGCTCCCGCTTGCTCATCGTCCGAGTGTTCGCGGTTGGAGGGGTGCAGGCGCTGGAGGAGGGACCAGGCGCAGGAGCAGTACCAGAGGACGAGCGACGATGAGATGGCCCTGAAACTTGCCAGTTAACAGATGGAAACTCGCCAGAAAACATAAATCTAACTCACCAGGTGCAGTGTGGACGGCCACGCGCCTCCCATGTTCTTTCAAACGAGGGTCATCATTGTCGGACTCTGCTCCGCTATCATGTGTTACTGTGACGCAGCCCATTAGTTATAATCTAATATGCACACCTGGAGAAACACTCACCTGGTCTCCGGTGGTCTTTGAGCGTGTCAGAGGCCGTGCCTCGACTACAAGAACGTGCGCGGACGTGTGTCGACGCCTTCTTGGTCTGCCTGACCACTGCCTCCTTCTCCTTTCCCTTCCCCTTTGCCTTCTTTTTCCTCTCCTTCTCCGCCTTCTCATGCTTCCCCTTTACCGCTTTTTCCCACTTCCCCGCGCTCGACACACTTGCCACCGTGACCCCGCTAACAGTCTGGATGATCGGAACATCACCCTGTTTCTCCAGCGACACTGCCATCTCATCTGTAAAGCCCATTATGCTCAGTCCAAGCCAAATATAAACATGAAAACCCACCTTCAGTCCAAGAGACGATTCGCATTGCTTTTTCTGCCAGTTCTTCCCGATCCACGTTATAGTCTTCAGGGAAATGCCGAGCATCGAGCGCTGGGACAACACGCTCGTTCTCCCGCTCCTGGAAAAAGTTGATGTTGAATCCCTTCTTCGGATATTTTCCGTTCGAGGCCATGTCGTCATCCCAGTTTTCGAGTCGGAGCTGATTTTCATAGGCATAGTCCGCCCATGCTGTCCATTTCATCGTCTGGGAGGAGGAAGTCGCGTCTTGGACCGTCAGCTGGTTGCGAACCACTAGGATGTCCACTGAAAAGATGTGCTTCATATCAGTACCGAATGCAGTTCCAGTAGAATACAATTCTGACGTACAGAGATCCTTGACCAGGCAATCTTTTATGAACTTGCGAGTGCTGTCTCTGTCACCCTCCACATCCCCATCTTCGGTTACACGAGGCCGGACACGTTCCAAATCTCGTGTCCTTTGTGACTTGACGACTTCGCTGGCGTTCAATCCGTCAAGCTCCATCTGTAGAACACTAATCCGAGTCTCAGTGAGGAGTGAGCACACAATGGTAGAGCGGACATACTGCAATCGGGACTCGTACTCCCTCGTTGTCGACTTCCACACACTTGCTTGGCGCTGTCTCAACAGCTTATACGCTGTTGTCGCTCCGAAGGACGTGCTGCCACCGTCGGTATTGATCACGAAACCGAAGACGTGGAAGCCTCCATCTCGATACGCGCTCTCGCTCTGAAAATGAATCAGAAAATGAAAGAAATTACCGCAATAGTGAAGCTCACAATTTTGGTCAAGTCGCGTGAAATTGAGGCCACCTGCCGAGCACAAGCAGCAGGTGTTCGGCTCGCCCGTACCTCCTCCTGGAAGTCGGCATGCCATGTCGTCAGCCATGTCATTTTCTCCAAGACTTTTTTGCTCTTCTTCCGGTCATCCATGCTGATGTCTAGCTCATCAAGATATGAGCCATACTGGGCTCGGTCGAGCTCCGCTCGTTCTGTTTTAGACACTGCCAAAAGAAATTAGCATAGGTGACGACTCCCATCGATACGAAGGACTTACAGTGCTTTTCGTGCTTCTGGGCACCGCCAGTTGGCGCGTACAACCATGTCTGAAACATGTTCCATGCAGTCGGACTACGCACACCTTTGGGTTGGGCATCAATGACCTGCCACAGCAGGTGGGCGGGCTTGTTAAGCTCCACCGCCATCTGCTCCACAATCTGCGCCAGGTCATCCTGTGCCTTGAGCAAACGATCCTTGGCGCCTTGGGGGACTGGGCCCGACTTGTAAGAATACCCCTCTGTGTCTGTGTCGGTGTTCTCGTGTTCGATATCGCTCCCCTCGCCATCGCCATCGACATCTGTCTGCTTCTGCTGGCGCACCCCCAGCCTTGCCTTGGGTTTCAGTTGAGGTGAAGGATCGTCATCGTCATCCGAGTCCACCAGCCGCTGCGGTGTTTTACGGCGGAGCTTCGGTGACAGCAATGCAGGCTTTGGCAGAGATACGGGCTCATCATCGTCATCCGAGTCCACCAGTCGCTGTGGGGTTTTACAGCGGGGCTTTGGTGGCAGTGGTACACGCCTCAGGGGAGGTGCGTGCTCGTCGTCATCACCCAATACTCTATGTCGGCGAGGCTGGCGCCCAAACTCGTTCTCAAAATCGCGCTCATCTGCTTCATCATCCTCCTCCTGAGTCGTGAGGTGACTCTTGGAGAGGAAGGTGCTGCGATCCTTCTGAAAGCGCCGATCCTCTGCACGTGCCGCCTCTTCGTAGTCCGAACCGCTGCCATCGAAATCTTCGGCATGAGCACCCTGCCACTGCGCTTCCTCATCTGAGGCCCGAACGCTCCGCCAAGCTTCCGCCTCATCCTCGTCCTCATCCTCAGTCCTGGTATCCTCGAAGTGCCTGTCGAGAATGTCGTCCAGACTGTGGGCGGTGGCATTGTTCTCATCGAGAATGAGGGTGGTGGCATCGTTACTGTCCTCGATAGTAAGATGAGGAGTCGGACTACGACGACGGGGCGATGGGTGTGGCTGTTTACTACGCAGTTTGGTCCCTTTGGCTGCGGGGCGGCTGTTTTGAAATAGACTCAGATCGAGTCTTGGAAGCGATTTCGAGGAGGTGGTGTGCGATGAGATTACGGTGTGCATTGATAGGGCTGGGTGTTGTGATTCCTGTGTGGAAGGTGAGGCACGTCTCGATGGCACAATATCTGCCAGTGGCAAAGCTGATAGCAGCAACTCCACCAAATGTGGCATCGTGGATGGCGAGGCATGGGGTGGCGCGTGGGGCGAATCGTGTGCATCCTGTACGGGGGAGAGGGAGGTGCGGTGCGGAGCTGGGGAGCGCACATCCTGCACCCCAGATAAAGAGGTGCAGAGCGAGGGTGACCGAGCAAGCGGCACGTCTCGCACAACTGAGGTGTGCACATCCTGCATCACGAAAATGGAGGCGGGGGGCAAATCTTGGATCGCAGATACCGAGCGTGCCAGTGGCGACTCAGTGGGTGGCGCCTCCTGCATCGCAGAGGGGGTGGCAGGGAGCAAGTCCTGCATCACAGGCACGTCCTGCACAGCCGGGGTGCCCACATCCTGTATCGCAGAAAGGGCAGCGGGGGGAAAATCCGGTATCGCAGATATCGAGTGCGCCAGTAGCGACTCGGCGGGTGGTGCATCCTGCAGTACAGAGAGGGCGACAGGGGGCAAGTCCTGCGTTGCAGATACGGCAGGTGGTGCATCCTGCACAGTGGAGAGGGAGGCGTGTGGAGATGTTCCTGTGAGTGCACGAGGAAAATCAGGGGGTGACTGAGTCTTCATCGTGGAAGTGGTTTGTGGGGAAGGCGGGCTTGAGAGAGACAAGGACGAGCCTGCGGTCCCTCTGAATTCTCCTGAGGTGCCTATGAGTCCGAACGAGCGAGGTGCATCCGACCAGTGCAAGCCCTGAGTGGATAAATCCTGGTCTGCAAGGGGAGGAGGCGGAGGCGGCTGCTCGGACAGACTAGGATTTGACTGGGAGGAGCCCTGTCTCACAACCTACGCACAGGTGAGGAGAGTATATTGGAATGGTACTCGCAGGGAAAATTCACCTGTTCTTCAGTGGAAGATGTGTTCACCCCAAGGTCTTTCTCATTTTGAGGGATATTCTTGCTCTGGAGATAGCGACCAAATTAATAGAAAACTGGACATGAAAGTGAAGAGTCATACCGCAGTGGCAATAGCCCTAGCATCAGCGGCCATGTTGGCGCTCCTCTTCTTCACCCTTTTGGGCTCGTGTGCGCCACCGTTGTTCCCCTCGGTTTCGATCTGCTTTCTTTTTCTCAATGGTGCTGGCTTTGTGGTTTCAGGTGCTGGTACTTCTTGTTCTGGGGGTGCATTTGGCATCTGTCGGGTGCGTGCGGAGCGCCTTAGCGGCGGGGGCAGGGTCAGGGTCATTGCAGAAGGATGTCGAGTGCCCAGGTGGGATACTGAAAATGCAGAGTCAACTGAGTCAATGCTGCCAAGAACTGGGAACAGGTCAGCGGTGCTCACTATAACCAATAAGCGGTGTCGGCACTTTGGAATCATCATCGTGTCGCCTGTAGGGCATCAAACCGTCTGTAATAGCCCGTAAATGCGTAAACGGACGGTTATGGGCACCTGTTTACGGCTCTACCCGTGCCGTTGCTGTGCTATTAAAGGTTGACCCGACCTGGACAACTGCACAGGGGCATAACCGTATTTACGGGGATGTATTTACGTGAAATTACGGGACGGGTTGATGCTCTAGTCGCCCCGGCCCAACTCACCGTGTGAGCGGTCGCAAAATCTTCCACTGCAAGCTCTCAATCTTGCCAGCTGCTTTCGAAATCTCCCTGCTTGCTTGTACCAGCTGGTCGCAAGCCCCACCCGCCACCAATGCCCAGCTTCTGCAAGCAATTGGTCACTGGAATCAAGCCACCTGTCAATGTTAGGGCATAGAACCCTGCGTAATACGCCTACGAGCGTAAAAATTACACCCGTATTTGGCTTACGGGATGGCATGACCCGTGCGGAAGTCGGCATATCAGATGCTTCAGACTGGACAGGATCCGTGTGTATAGCCGTAGACGGGCGTAATTTACGGGTTGCCGAGTGACCCTGCCAAATCGGCAGGTTTCAAGTGAGTTATGGATTATGATCGTATGAAATATGAATTATGCGGTCTTACCGCCAAGCCTTTGCCTCAATCTCGCTTCAAAAGTCTCCCTCAGTCCCTTTGTGTGCATCCTGTGTGTTCCCCTGTGTTGTTCCTCTGGTGGTTTCGGGGTCGGCAACATCAGCGACATCTTGGCGACATCAGTGTAGGGAAATCACCTTGTTTTTGCGAAATATTTTTGGCAGTAACCGAAGTTAGGATGGTGGCGAGTAGGCTGGTCACCATGCCGTATCACTGCATTTTGACAGTTCCTCGAGCCAAGCCTGGACCCCATTAGCCGAGCGTTGGCGAGGTTCGCGCGAGGTCGCCGAGGTGGCCTCGCCAAAGCTAGGCTGAACCTAAGCGAGTTTGCCGAGCTCCAGACCGTCCTCGCGCGGACCTCGCCAATGCTCGGCTAACGTGTGTCCAGAACCTGTCAAAATGCAGTGTATACGGTCACGACCGTGAGCAGCACAACTGTGCAAGGGTATGGCCGTAGTATTGCACACTGGACAAAATCAAGGTAAGCTTCAAACAGTGCGGTGACCGTCCGCTTATGGCCGTATACGGTAAAACGACCGTATTTGGGGTTAAAAATTGGTTCGGTGGATTTAAACAGCGTAGATGTATTGTAGACAAAAGTGAGGGGTAAAGAAAGTGAATATATAACTGGATGATGATTGATTGTCATCCAAATTGTGCGCACCGAGAAGAAGGAAAATAATTCCAGTGGGGCAATGTACAACAAAGTAGTCAGGTTTGAACGTCAATGCAACCATGTTGGTTCCGAGAAAACCGGAAACATAGAACCCGAAAACCGAAGTCAATGGGAAGCAGAATAAGAAGACGTTGATCACGAGCCGGTGGTGGAGGCCGAATGATAATGCAGCAGCGCTGTTGAACCTTTTTGTGACTCTACACCATTACATCGCAGCTGTATAAATTCATTACTCCTCATCACTACTGTCATATGTACCACGATACGCTTCTGCATTCTCCATCGCATCCAACATCTCAAAGTCTTCGACCTCCCGATCACTCTCGTCATCCCCCTCAAAGTATCTATCCTCACCCCTTGCAGCAGCATGCTCGTCAATCATGCACTGTATCAATTCTGCTTCAGAAGGGCCCCATGGTGCATCTTGAGGTGTATCTGCTGGGAGATGTTTTCTCCATGTCGCACAAAGGCGCACTAAGCGCTCACGGCGAAGATAAAACTGGTACCGGTCGGGCTCGTTCGCTGTTGATCAGATCAGCGATATATACCACAATTTAGTAGGGCACGACATACCTGTGTTCTCCATGGCCAGATTGAGCACTTCCCACTCCTCAATAAACCAAATACGCAGCCCTCGGGCCTCCTTGCGGAGCATTGCATCCTCTTCATCTGCGCGCTCGATTTGTAACATCGCCCGTATACCACTACGCACCAGGTCATCGCTGAGCCAGAGCGGAGGGACCCCTCTATCTTCGTCGTCTTCCAGCCCCACATCTTGCCAGATAGCATCATCTACATCCAGAGCATACAACGTTCGCATATCAATACGTTCCGGGGGAATGGTGCGCGCTGGTGCACGGTGCTCCCGGATCTCGACCCCAATGGCATCGCAGATCTTGTTATACTCCCGCACAAGATTGTTGATCTTGGGCTGACGCCGTTTGACAGCAGCTTCGGTATGAGAACGCAATTTGTGTTCTGGTTTGTGAGG
Source organism: Mycena olivaceomarginata (assembly GCA_029378375.1). Taxonomy (NCBI): domain Eukaryota; kingdom Fungi; phylum Basidiomycota; class Agaricomycetes; order Agaricales; family Mycenaceae; genus Mycena; species Mycena olivaceomarginata. The sequence continues at coordinate 412,268 of JARKIC010000137.1, read as the reverse complement.
TCAGTAATGTCTCGATGTCTTGAAACCTCTACTTACCTGATGCTTGTTGGCGACGCGAGCTACGTTCGGCCCTTTCCCACTCGAATTTTCGTGCCCGCAGTAGGTTTCGGAGTCGGATTTTTTTGGCGCGTGCATCGAAGCGCAATTGGAAGAACTTACTCTTCGTGTGTTTCTGGAGCTGGACTTTCTCATCGACTCCAAGGGCAGCCTCGTTGCGGCGCAGTCGGTCCTGGGTTTTCAGCAACATGGCTCGAGCATCGTCTCGAGCCATTTTGGCGTCTACTAGAGCGTCATCATCTCCATCATCGGTGGCCGCACACAGTGCCGCTTCACAGTCCTTGAGCTCAACTTTCTGGGCCTCGGTCGTGTTGCGCAGCTCAATGACCGTGGCGACAGCCTTTTCTCCTCGGGTCTTGGAACGACCTGTAAACAACAGTATTTTATTTTATTCCTGGATCCAGAGCAGACGACCTACGTGGGGCGGGTTTGGTCTGCGCTTTAACCTGCTCTTTCCACTGAGCCTTCAAAAACTCTTTGGAATGGCTGCTTTTCTTGAGCTGGCGTTCAGCTTCGACGCGCTTCTTCTTGCTGAATAGGGTGCGACGCTGATTCCACTCCGCGAGCTTGAAGAGGTTCGCCTCGTCACCCAGCTTCACCTGGGAGTCCAACGTATACAGTCGGTGATGATACTGGAGGCACGACATCAGTGTGTGATTAAAGTCGGGGGGTTCCACTTACTCCAGAGATGCGCAAGTGGGCGATTAGATGACTGATTGAGTGCCACAAGCGCTCACAGCCCTCTCCGTTGGAGAAACCGAATCCCTCGCACTTGAGCGGGTGATAGACCACCTGACAAGGCCAGTCATGCCCGAAGGCATGGAAGACAGAGACGGCAAAACGAAGCCGGTCTATATATCGACCCAGAAACCCCCATTTCCGCACGGAACGTTCGGCCTGGCAGGCAATGTCGTACAGGATTCCGACTACAATGTCGAGTGGCAGATGCTGCATTAGCGTCTCCAACAACAACCACACATTGAACTGTTTTTCGCCTGCCGAATGCATGTTTACCAGCCAGAGAACGCGGTCGTGGCGGCACAACAGTGCCATCAGGCCAGTATCGGAGTAGAACTGGCTGCTCGCCTTCTGACGAGTTTCATCTGCGGCTTTGAACGATGCCTCGCAGGTGTTGAGTACGGACCGGGGAAGCTTGAGGTCAGCGTGCTCATAATGGTCATCGGCCTCGTCGTCGATCTCCTCCACGGTGGCCTTGCGCTGCTTTTTGGCATTGCCACCGGGCTTGGCGTCGCGTACACTGTCGACATATTCCTCCATTTTCGAGCCCAGATGTTCTGGAAGGAAGTGTGTGTCTGGATGAAGCTTCACTGGGTCTGTAGTAGGACCGGCATTTCTTTTTTGCGTGAAGCATGCGTCAAGGCAGCAATTGAAATCCATCCTGAGTGGTATATCAGCTGGAGCTCGAGATAGTCACAGTCGAAGAACCAGGACTCACTTCACAGACCCATCATGTACAAGTCCCCCGAAGCATGCGGGGCAACGGCGTCGCAGATATTCGCTGGGACGAGTCCGTGGCGGTGGCTCTTTGAAGGGATTTTCCACCTTCGGTGTTGATTCTCGTGCTCGTTTCTTCCCTGCTCGTCGTGGCGCCGGAGTTGGGGACGCAGACTGTGCACACGGAGTCGATGGAGTCGATGGGGATGTCGGTGTGGTCGGTGGTGATGTGGATGTATCCCGCATCTGAGGAGTCGAGGTCGTAGAGTCGGTCTGACCTTCCAGGTACGAGAGACGTGCACGCTCCAGATGGGCGTCGAAGTCGTGATTGACTTGATTTCGAAGGTGCGTGTACCACTCGAGTGCACTACCAAACAGTCGACGCAATGCACCCTGATAAGTATTCAGGATGAATGCAAGCCATCTTAATGAATAGATCTCGCACCTCACGGTCCAAGGTAAAGCCCAGGTCTCGTAGGAAACTTTCCATCGTAGCGGTCCAAGCGGTGTTATTGGGAGATATTCGACCAAAGAGGTTTCTAGCAAACTCGAGCACACGTAGATCGACAGCCAGGCTGGGACGCCATGGAGCCGAAGGAAACAAGCCAGCCCTTAGAAGTTGTACTGCAGCTGGAGCACACTCGCAAATGTGAATCTCCAGATCTGAGATGGCTGCTCCAGCATCAGCGATTCGTCGTGATTTTCCGGATACTGGGTGCTTACCTGTGAATCTTACAACAGAGACCTTGCACAGGATGGAAGACCTGCAATCACAAGCAGGTTTGCTAGGGGCAGGTAGTGCGTCAGCCTCGCGCAATCCCCGGGTCCGGTGCCAGAGCTGGACAAATACCGGCACCAGAGCAGGAATAACTCGAAGTTGCCAAGATTCCCATTGAGCGGTATGAGTGGCACGGTGACGCTTTTTTCTAGGAGATTCCATGCCACCCTTCTGCGGGGAGGACGGCGTGGTGAAGGCATTGTCGTCATCGAAGTCGTATGCGTCGAGATCGTCTGAGCGAGAGGGGACTGGCGAGAATACGGGAAATTCGCAGACCAATGGGGTGGGGATCACCCGCTGAATTAGTGTCCGGTTGTTCGATAGGAACACGACCGGTTCCTCCCCTTTCTTGGCCTTCTTCAGGTAATGTGAATTTTGAGGACCATCTACAAGGGTGGTTGTCCCAGTGCTCTTCTCAAACACTCTCTTCTTCTGGGCCTTCGTCACCTTGTTGTATCCCATTGTGTCCGGACACGCGAACGAGCTGCAGAGAGAAAGCAACAGATAGGAGTGATAGGCGGAGGCAAGAGGCAAGTGATGTATTAGATCATCATACCGACTCAACCTCTTTGGCGCCGACAAAAGACAGAAAAACGATAGGTGTTCAGGCTTCCCAGACAAAGGTTTGCATAGTCCAAAGAAATTGATTTTGTAGAATAAAAGTACATTAAAATCTAACACCGTCCACTGTGCCATAAAATGTGCCAATTGAAATCGGCGATGGCAGTGCTCTCTGACATGCCTGAGTCTGAACCTCAGCCTCCAACGCCTCAAGCTGCTCGAACCACATTGTGTCTACAAAAAGTTATCAGGCTGAGGAATATCAAGAAAAAAAATGGAGACTTACGCATACAATAAAGTGCTACACGTGTTGCTGCAAGAATCTGCGGTCCACTTGTGCAGCTGGACTTCCACCTCGGTGTGGTGTAATGTCGGTGGCAAAGCGGCGGGGTCGACATCGAGGTACTGGGCAAGGCACTCCTGCACTGGATAGGGTTGCAAGTCAAAAAAAAAAATCAAGACAAAAGACGGAGGGATACATCAAAGACCGAGCGGCGTGCATCAGCGTGGAGGAAAGGATTCCGAACAACAAGGGTGCGCGTGGGTCGACCACGGAGTCGCGCCCGATCCTCCTCGTGGAGGCTGAGGAGTGTATGCTTCGTAGCCAAAGTAGCATCGGCGGTGTCGTCAGAAATGAACTCCTGCTGGAGATCACGGTGGAAGGCGTCTGCTGCAGCGTAGTGCGCCTCAAGAGGTCCCGGATTCGTAAATGGGCAGCTGTTCACTATAGAATAAGTCAATAAATGCCACCAGATAGCGAGAGGTATAAACATGGTATGCACCAGCATGAGACCTGAGAGCCTTCATTTCTAACTAGCGGCGCATCTTCCTCGCCTGTAGGTGGGCCCACACACGTTCACAGCCCTCGCCGTCCATGGGCCGTGGGGATGTATAGGAGGGTGGCAACAGTGATGTGTTATCCGTTAGGTTTCTGGCAGTGCGGGTCAACATCGTGGAGGCTGGGATGAACACCGCCAAAGGATGGGGGAGGGATTTACAAGTGGTTGTGCAAGCCGAAGGGAGCAGCAGACATGGTGAATATGGGGAGAAACCGGGGCCCGTAAAAAAACTGACCTTTAAATGAGCCATTGAACAATGCCACCGATTCCAAATGTGGCGTCGAGTGGCCCACTGTTTGTTTGAGCCAAGAATAAACACTGTTGGGGAAACACCCAAAATGGAATATGCCTACAGTTACGTACCGTACGCCAGCTAGGATCGATTGACAGTACATATACGTGGCTGTAGGGGATTTGTATTTGGCTGTACCGTAAGGCCGTTTGCGGCCGTATTACAGGATACATTGTTGGAGATCTCCTTTTGTTTCGCCAAGCACAAATCACCTCCTTTCAGCTCGCCTCCTCGGTACTCCCTGCATCGCTTGCCTCCAGCCAAGGTCCCCGTCGATGTGGCCGTCGGCGGTCGGCACCCTAGGCAACCTCAATGATTTTTCCCTACTCTTGCGACCCTCAGTCTTCATTTCGTTTGCTTTTCCAGGCACAAATCACCTCCTTTCAGCTCGCCTCCTCGGTACTCCCCGCATCAATCGCCACCAGCCATGATCCCTGTCGATGTGGCCGTCGGCGGTCGCCACCCTAGGCAGCCTCAATTATGTGGCCCTACTCTTGCGACCCTCAGTCTTCATTTCGCAGTGGGGCATGCGAAATTCTCCATAATGTTCTCTACAGAATTATGCAGCGACCCTGGTACCATGCTAGCCACCTGTCCGCTTTGATCTTCCTCCGGAGGACGCGATACAATCGCTGTCAGGCTCAAGCCCGACACTATTCGGACCTTGATGGTGTTGAAGGGCAGCTCAAGCTTGCGTGGAAGGAGGTTATTGAGATTTTAAATGATGCAGACAATGTTTCATTAAATTAATAAATTAGCCTGTTGCGTACATTCCATACCCGTATTACAGCCGTAATCTTCCTGTAACATACCATTTGGTCTTGTGAATCCCATACGGTATTTTGCAGCCGTAAAATTTTTCATGTCAATCAGGAATGCTGGCCAAATTAATGAATTGATGATACCATGTTGTCGGCGCCGTCGCGAAATTACCCCAATTGGCTTCATTCAACTTCGCCGCAGGGCCTGAGCGCCGCTGCCTAGATTTTCTGTCTTCACTTCATTCTATCTGTATCTTTCCCTGAAAATTCCCCTATAGACTGTTCGCTTATTTTGTTCTCTCCAAGAGTATTCGACCAAAGCATTGGAATTCAACTTCGCCGGTATCTATCCCTGAGATCACCTGTAGACTGTTCGCTTATTTTTCCTTTCATGTTCTGTTTGCACCTTCATATTTTATTTTCGGGTTTAACCGTTGACACCGTTGAGCGACTACACACATTTAAACTTGACCAGAATTTCGAATTTGGACATCAACAAAATCTGGTGCACAGGCCTTATCAGCACGGATTTTTTTCGTGGATACAGACCTAGAAATTCCAATGAGGCGATATACAAGGCGACAGCAAATTTTCACACACCGTTCGCAACCAGGATTCAATTGAACTTGACCGAATTTCCGAATTTGGACATCAAGAAAATCAGGTGTGGGAGGCTCAAACAAGGTTGTCAGCAGAGATTTTTCTGCTAAATACAGCTCTACTGATACCAGTGAAGGGATATACAAGAGCACACAAAATTTCCACACACCATTCGCGACCAGGATTCAATTGAACTTGACTGAATTTCCGAATTTGGACATCAAGAAAATCAGGTGTGAGGCTCGAATAAGGTTGTCAGCACGGATTTTTCTGCTAAATACAGCTCTACTGATACTAATGAAGGGATATACGAGACCACACAAAATTTGCACACACCGTTCGTGACCAGGATTCAATTGAACTTGACTGAATTTCCGAATTTGGACATCAAGAAAATCAGGTGTGAGAGGCTCAAATAAGGTTGTCAGCACGGATTTTTCTGCTAAATACAGCTCCACTGATACCGGTGAAGGGATATATGAGTTCACACAAAATTTCCACATACCGTTCGCAACCAGGATTCAATTGAACTTGGCCGAATTTCCGAATTTGGACGCAGAACAAATATCGAGTTCAACGCTGATTGCAATTTTTGTGACAACACGATCTACTTTATTTCATGCCCAGATTGCGAAAGCCCTTCAAACTCGACACCTTCCCACCACTGCAGCGCTTCACATCCTTCAAAAACTCGTCCGCATGGAGAATGAGGTCCAAGATCCACCGCAGCACCAGCTGCAAGCACTCGCCATTGCTGTTGCGCACAGGCCGAACCCTGTTCAAAAAGACTGGGCTCCCCTTCAGCTTGCGGCGTGCATGATTGACAAGAGCTCCCATGCGCTTGTTGGGGATCCCTTCAACGGTGTTGATGACGTTGGGGTCACCAACTACAAGGGCTTTTCCCGGGCTTGGATTGACGCCATTCGGGGCATGGACAACCATAAGAAAGTTGGCATGGAAATTGTTTGACAGAAATTCTGCCTTCAATCCGATCAGCAGGGCATAAATGCGTCAGCCAAAAAACAAACCTGTGTGATGCCAACCCCTTTCTGCTCCCACAGAGAAATCAGCCCTATGGTAATTGGGCAGTCCTGCCTCGGGAAATCGATGAGCTGGTCCACGGTGGAGAACGACATCATGGAAAGGGGCCGGGGACGGTTTTTGGGTTTCTTCTCATCAATGTTTTTGTACATTACTGGCGAGGGAACCACCTGAGAAGCCAAATATCAGCTGAATACCAACCAGAAAAATTGGCGAGCACGTACTTTGAACACCTTTGTTGTAGCTTTTGAAAGACAGTCGAGCCTGCACAAAATGGGGCCTGCGTCGTCTGCGTGATGACCGAGTCTATCAATTTCTGTGTTGATGTGCGCAATTTCAGTGGCAAAATTGATCTCATATGAGTTCTTTTCGGCCACCGGGAGAGCAAGCACAGGTCGTGCACCAGACCTTACAGGTGCTGCTGTCCTGAGGACCTCAAGATCAGCTTCTCCGAGTGCATGCGAGCGAGCCTTGGTCAGGATGCGCTCGACCTGAGTCCGTGAGAAATGCTCGCTGTCCCGAAGCGTCCACATGTAGCCTTGGAGGAGCCGGTAGGAGGTGCCGTCAAGTGGTTTTTTTTTTAGATCGTTGATGAGCTTGAGGGCAGCTACCATGGGAGCGGGCAATTGCTCGAGGTCCTTGGGTGCCTTCTTGACTGTTTTCGATGCCCGGAGCCCCTTGGGCACTTTTTTGGCACCACTAGGCACCCTAGGAGCAGTTGGCATGGATGAGAAAAGGGAAGGAAGAGTGCCACATCGACACGGTGATCACATGTGATGTGACGTGACTGATGGATCTGTCAAACCGAGGGGTTGCCGAATAGAATGGGGATAGGGGGGTTGCTACCTTTCCCAGCAACCCGGGTTGCTGCAACATCGGGGTTGCCGATTAGAATTATCCACAATCTTTGGGTGAAATTTTGATGGACTGAGCCACTCTCACGCAACGCCGCTTACTCCCGGCGTGTCTTTTACCATAATCTTTGCTTGTTCAAGCCGAATACCTGATTTGGTCCTCCACTGAGCTGAAATGCGTGTGTGGTCATACTAAATAAGAATAGAAAGCCAAAAGGTCCTGAGCGATTGTAGACAATGATTTTAAAAGATTTTATTAAGGTCTATTGGAATAAAAAGTCAAACAGGCACTCCGCAAAATGCACCACCACGCCTCAAAGTTTTTTGATATCACCAGTTATTGATGATTGGCCATCATTGATGCAGTCAGTGCCCACCACCATTTCTTTCCTCCGCTACACTGACTATGCCTGAAAACCTCGGAGGAATCAAATGGGAAGAGTATGAGCTCCTCAAGAAAAAGATACATTGAGACCACCAAGATGACAATGAATACTTTTCTGGTCAGCGCACCAAAGATGTCGAGGAGTGTCCCAGTTGTCGACCCATGACATGTGTCAGCAACTCACACCACAAACATCCATTCACAGAGGTCTTGGAAGGGGAGCAGGAGGCTATCTACTTTAAGTATCTCAAACATTGGAACCTGGATTAGCATAGATGTTGTGAATTTTCCGCTTTTTTTCGGTACTAGGATGAGATCCACTTCATGAACATTTGTTTACTAAGGAACAGAAGACATTCTGAGAAAGATGGGGAAAGAAATGAATCCAGGGTAGAGGTGACATGGGGTTCCTTAATTGACGACAGAAATGAGGATTGCCGGTAGCCGAACAACAGATGGCAATAACCCATTGCGACCAAATAAGGAAATAATGAAACTCGCTGATAAATTCAATGGAGAAACTATTTTGGGAGCTTCCTATCTGCCACCTGGGTGCTTCCATGACCTTGTGGGAGCTCCCGGTATTCCCACCAAATATTTCTGGGTGCTCCCATGCATTTGAACTAATGCTGGGTGCTCCCAGTATATTTAATTGGAATGTTGGGTGCTCCCAGCCAAACATGGGTGGGAGATCCCAGGTTTGTGAGCTCTCAATGGGAGCTCCCATCGCTCCCACTGAGGGAAGTTGGGAGCACCCAGCGAGTTTGACTGGGAGCATCCGTGGAATTACAGAAAGGCTGTTGGGAGCTTCCAGGTATATTACCTGGGTAGTCCCAAGCCCCCTTCGAAATATTGTTGGGGGTTCCCAGGACTATTACAAGGGAGCTCCCATGGCTGTGAGGAGGGAACTTCCATGCACTCTTCAAAGTCCGGGTGGGTGCTCCCAGTTTGTAACTGTACTTGGGAGAAACTTTCAGTTTCTCGAAAGAAAAATTTGATTTTGTGTACATAGAGTGTAGGAGTGTGAAGAACCCGGTGGAAGCAGGAAATGTATTCTGTTCCTCAGTGGAGGGCAGGTATAGGGGTGCAGTGAGCCAGGCAGAAGGGTGAAATGCATTCCATGCCACACAGGACAGTGAGGGTACAGTGAACATGGCGGAAGGGCAAAAAGCATTCCACGCCTGCAGAGGAGGGTGGGAATGAACAAGGTGGTGGAAGGGTGAAATGTATTTCACAGGGCAGAGGAGGTGGGTTTAGGGGTGCAGTGAGCCAGGTGGAAGGGTGAAATGCATTCCATGCAGGACAGGAGGGCAGCCATAAGGGTGCAGTGAGCCAGGTGGGAGGGTATAATGTGTTCCACAGCACAGAGGGCAGGCATAGGGGCACAGTAAGTCGGGGGAAGGTGAAATGTGTTGTGCAGTGAGCCAGGCAGGCGTAGGGGTGTGGAAAGGTGAGACACAATCCATGGTGCAGGGGAGGGCAGGTGTAAGGGGTCAAAAAAAATGGTGTAACAAATAGGCAGTGTGCAAACCAAAAAATGCAAAATTTTCTGGGTTGCACCCGCATGCATAACAGAACCGGTATGCTCCAGGTATGCTCCAGGTCATGTAAATATGAAGACAAACACACAGTATGTATATATACCCAGCCCTGTAGCAAACAGGCCCTGCACAGGCCCCCAAATCCCAAAACAATCCCGCCCTGGCAGGCGTGACATGTGACAATACTGGGAGCATCCAGCCAAATAGGAGGATGCTCCCACAGAAAAATGAATGGGTGGTCCCAGGCAGAGATATAGCTACTGGAGGGAGCTCCCAAGGCCTGGGAGTATATCCACACCACCACCAAGATGGGGACCCACTTAGGGTAGTCATCTCAGATATACACAACCACCCTAAGTGGGTCCACAAAAGTGTCTGCCTGAAGTGCTGAAGAAGCCATTAAGGGCAACTGTGGAGCTCGAGGTTGCCCCTGCCGCAGCCTAACTACAGACTAGAGGACGGCGTGCTTCTTCTTTCCATCCGTAGCTTTTCTGGTCTTTTTTGCTCCGTGGTAGCAGATATGAGCCTTTGCTTCTAGTGCACTCCATTACATGAGTACCGGCCGTGAGCGAACAAAAAGCCAACCACATTCTCCGATTGGATGACGGGTTGCGGAATACTGGAGACCGTTTTAAGGGTATTGTGATTCGCGTTCCCATTCTGTTCTGTTTTCTCCTTGATCGACGGTGGAGAGATTATTAATCCTTCCGTCGCATATGCTGGTTCCTTTTCCGTCCGTGTTTGTATTTGCAGATTATTTTGAAGTCGGGGCTTCGGCGATCCCATTGTTAATCTTTTATGTTTATTGGCCAGGCTTTGGTCGAAAAAATCCATCCGGTGCCGCCCAATTTGCCCGTGGCCACCAGATTTCAAGCTTTGGGATCGCATTCTATGCACAGGGGTGTTACGAAAACACACATAGGCGGCGTTGATGCAATCTCTCTCGTCATTCTGTGAGTGAGGAGTATTTGTGTAGGTGTTCGGCCCCAAGTTAGACGAAAACATCAAGAACATACATTGAGCAAAGGAAATATTTTGTGTCCACCTCGGAGCGAGCGCCTTTGCTGCCAGTGCGGATGGATGATGAGAGCAATCGATGTCAGGACCGAGGGTGGCGGGATCCAGGCCGGCATAACGTGCGACGTGAATGTATCGGGATGCAAAGGAGCTTGAAAGAATGGTTGGAAAAAGGAGAAATCCGAGAGTTGGTGTTGGGACTAACAATACAGTCAGTGATAATGTATGGGCAAGGGTAAATGGATGATGATTCTGACCCTAAGCTTAGGGCCAGTTAAAATCTCGAACAACCCCATCACAAGCTCGAATTCATCCGCACTGATTAATACCGGAGTGCATCCCGCCCGCCGCTCATGAACAATTGGTTCTTCTATGCAACAGCCGTGGTTTGTGTCGTCTAGCCATTTTTTGTCGGCCTCGTCCATGTAATATGTATAGTCATGGTCAATCAGAGCCGCAGAACATGCTTCGGAGATGGTTTCTGTGGACTGGACGTATATTGAAGGGTCCAACCATCTATCACTAGGATACAACTCCGTATAATTGGCGACGAGCTGAACTGAACCAGGGATAGGGATCCGGACTGTGCTGGTGGCCAATGCAGCCTGCAGGTGATCCTCCTCAATGCGAGTCAGGTGAGGCAGATATGAAGGCGCAGACAGGCAGGCTTTACTCACAGATGTCTCATTACCATCGATGTTTCCGACTATCAGACCTCGAGCCAAGTCTTCCCCATGGGCATCCTGCCGGTAATGCAAAAGACCCGTCATTACTTTCAACGGGGCATTCTGTCTCGGAGGACGAGGTTGTCTGCGCCTCGCGCCAATGGGAGTCATTGTGATCAGAGGAGAACTTACTCTAGTCATCCAAACAGCTGTACAGCCAATGAATGCCGGGATTTTTTATGACATGTACTTCAAATGTAGAATTTAGAATTCAGAAAGGAAAATTTGGTGCCGTCAGGATGTAGAATGGATTTGAAGCAGAGGTTGCATAAAAAATGCCGGTATTTCCAGAGTACAGAAGCGACGGGACCGAACCAATCGTGCTCGCGTACATTCATTCCCCTTTGGGTAAGCCATTGGAGCTCATTAACGACTGATTGTTCAGAAAAGAACATGAAATTAAGGGCTTTGGCCTCGGTCAACAACCCTATTTATACCATTTGTTCCTCCTCTAAGCCATGCTTTGCGAGCCTCTCATATTGCACTCGATGACCACCACAACACCGTCACCTACGTTTTGCCTGACCGATGGCGTTTGGAATAAGAATCAAGCCCGCACGATCGTTCTGCGCCGACGCAGTGTTGATGGCGTCCTCGAGGGATAGATGCACCTTCCCGCCAGCCCCCGTCTTGGTCTTCCGCGATCGGTTGCCGCCTTTCCGGTATTTCCCGTCCCGGTCACTTGCACTCGCCGCCAGCGCGTTCTCATTCTCTCCTCCCGCTGTCGGCATCGGCGGCACACTCACGTAGTCCAAGAGCTCGCGCTTTCTCTTCCTCGAGATAGGATTGGCGAGGGGCGGAAGGTACTCCGCTTCGACGTGAGTTTCGTTCTCCATCTCGCTACAGCGATCACTAAATCATACTGTAAGCGCTTCGAGTCTGTGGTGCTCAGCATTCCTCGTTTCTCGAACCTTTTGTATATGCTCAGGAGATACTGGTGAGGTGTCAGCAAACTGGATAAGCACAAACAGGAATGCTGCGGACCTTCGAAGGACGTTGGACGTTGTAGACTTGCGACAAATGCGGCACCGCCACATCACGTCATCTATGGATAGTCACGTTTGATGCCCCGGACTTTGCCGAAAGTCATGTCGACTCACAATGTACAGCTGGGAGGAGAGATGCTACGTGGCGAAGAGTGCTCGCGAAGCTGAGCAGATCGGTCTGGACCCCACAAAGCCATACATATGCTGAGCCGTTGTAGTGCTCTCGCACAAAGCCTTCCGCCATCTGGGGTGCCGAAGAGCATGTGTTCTGCTCAGAAGAGGCTGTGAGAAGGTTTACATGGTCCCGGAACGCGTTAACAATGGCGCGCTGCTTGTCTGCAAGCTTCGGGATGTGTGATTTTGGAATCACAATCCTTTCTTGTATCTTCGTGTTCCATAGCGCCCGTATTTTTTCTAGCTGATCTTGAAGCTTGTCTCTGGTCATCCCGTGCCTATATATGTCTTCAACCCGCGAGATCAGGACAGTCGCGTCCAACCGGTCCCGAATTTTGGCTGCCTTGGCTGCTGCATCAGCAACCTTCTGGGCTTTCTCGGCAAGAATTCGCTGGTTGCAATTCAACTGCAGCTCTTTCCTCTTGCGCTCTAGCCCGGCAGCGTCAAGGTTCCGCGCCATGTGCATCATGTACTGGTGATCCTCGGGCGAAAACCACATATCCATGAAGCCCTACAGAGCATGTGATTCAAAATGGTGTTCGGTGCCATGAGGTTCAAAATGTGAATTAAACCATTCAATGGTGAAGCACTGGGTTCAAAATGGCAGCACGGAGCATGTGACTCAAAATGGCATTCGGTGCCATGGGGTTCAAAATAATCATTGAATAGTGAGGCACAGGGTTCAAATTGGCAGTACAGAGCATGTGATTCAAAATGGCATTCGGTGCCATGAGGTTCAAAATGCGAATTAAACCATTCAATAGTGAAGCACTGGGTTCAAAATGGCAGCACGGAGCATGGCATTCGGTACCATGGGGTTCAAAATAATCATTGAATAGTGAGGCACAGGGTTCAAAATGGCAGTACAGAGCATGTGATTTAAAATGGCATTCAGTGCCATGGGGTTCAAAATGCGAATTAAACCATTCAATAGTGAAGCACTGGGTACAAAATGGCAGTACGGAGCATGCGATTCAAAATGGCATTAGGTGCCATGGGGTTCAAAATGTGAATTAAATCATTCAATAGTGCGACCACAGTAAATTAACACTCATGCATGGTCAACTTGAAATTAACCCTCTCTAAGTCCATTCCCAGCCTCTGCAATGAAACCTAAGGAGGCCATTGAATCGTTCATGAGACAATTATGGCCGTACAGCATGCTGCCATATAGTAATCTATACAGTTTGTCCCCTACATATCATCGGTTATTTTCAATTGCAACTTGAACGAGGGTATGGCGACACCCACTCATCACATTACAATGGTGCCACCATTTTCCAGCCGCAGTCTTGATTCATCCTAGGCTGTCAGGGCCCAAATATCGATACAGCTTATATCAAGAATTTTCGCTGTATTCTTCACGCTGTTACAGAATATAAGTGGAATTCAACGCACTTAAGAGCTGCTTACCAAGCAAGCCACACGAACGCGCAGGTCGAGCGAGACTTGGACTTCCGAGTCCGCCCGAACTCGTAACGCAACAATCAGGCGGGTGAGGGCATACAGATCCATGTGACTTGTGCGATGTCCCTTTTTTTTTTTTTTTTTTTTTTTTTTTTTTCTTTTTGTGGAACGTTTGTGTAGGAGGCGCAGGGAACATAGGAGGCGCAGGGAACACATAGCGCTCTCCTACCGGGCTGTTTCTTACGTCCCCAGAAACCCGCCGCCCAGTCATCGGACCGACCAAGTCGTCCTCCCCGTTAGATGGTAGCTAGGAGTAAAAATAACCTAGCCGACAGAGGGCCACCCGGGGTAATGCGCAAACGCACACGCACCCGAACTAGTCGCCGTGCGCCGTGTGGGGTTTGAGTCAATCGTTCCGGCTCGCAGGCAGCCTTCATCACAATTAACCCACACCCACTAAAACCCCGGTCACCCCGGTAAAATCCTCAGGGTTTCTGTCTTTGTTCATCAGCGTCCCTTTCCAGGTATTAATCACCAATGATTTGTTTAGGGATCCCTTGCCCCATTTCCTCTCGTTCGTGAGTAGGCAGTCAATTTCGAGCCTGTTATTGATAGTCTTTTCCATCGGTTGTAGATCTCCCTGTCTGACGCACCATCTTGTTCCTGGATAACCCGCTCGTTCCTCAATTTCCATATCAGGTATGCTGATTCTGATAGGAGGATGCGGTACAGTCTGGACGTTCCTGCGTCCCCTTTCTTGATGGCGCCGCACGCCATGATCTCTCCAAACGATGGTCTCATTTCATTCCCGGTTTTCATCTGCCATACCTCGCTCGCGAGGTCTCATATTTGGGATTGGCCTGGTGCGTCACATCTCGTCAGAATGTGTTCCATGGTTTCCAGCACATCACTTGGAGTTTCGCGCCCGGTAGGACCAAGTCGTCCCTAATTGTCATGTCAATCATGTCTGGGTGAGCCTTCAGTCGCCCTCCGTCCGCGAGCTTGTCCGCTGCCTCATTTCCCTCGTCGCCGGCATGTCCCTTGACCCAGCCGAGGTTCGTCTGTGACATACGAATTGAATTAAATGCTACAGTAAATATCTGTCAACAAAGGTTGATGCAACCTCTCGAGAAGATCAAACATGAGATGTCATCCTAGGAAGCCAAAGTATGAAAACTTCTGCATAGATTCATTCTACTGACTCGAATTGTGTTCATTTAATAGCCCAAAAGAGCGCCGACCCATCATATGAATAAATATCTGTCAACAAGGGTCGATGCAACCTCTTGAGAAAATTAAACATGGGATGCCATTCTAGGAAGCCAAAGTATGAAATTTCCTGCATAGATTTATTCTTCTGACTCGGATTGTGTTCATTTAACAGCCCAAAGAACGCCAACTCAATGTATAAATAAATAATTGTCAATAAAGGTCAATGCAACCTCTCAATATCAGACATGGGACAGAGTTACCGAAACCTCCCAAGTCCCCGGATTATTGGTATTTATTGAAGTTTTATTGCTGTAATTATTGAAGTAAGTGCTGTGCTCTAGGCTCGTGGACCAGCCGGCCCGGTGGAAATCAAATGCCATCGCAACACTCAGACATCATCGGAACCGGCTGGGCCCCCATGTCGTCTGTTTCAGTGATGGATTTTCGCTCTGCCATTTCAGAGCTCTGACTTAGACAAAACGCGTCCAAAACCTTCCCGAAGTCATCCCAAAGTGTATTAGTGAAAGATGGATGATTTTCGATTCTTTATTGATTGAGTCAAACTTGATTTTTCGCCGAAATTCAACCTATAATACATGGTGGGGTACCCTAGACAGTATGTATGGAGTATTCAAAGGTATATATACATGCGAAACTAAGATCTAAGCGTATGCGAGGCTGAATTGGCCGAAAACATCAGCGAGGAGGTGAGCTGTCCGAATTAGGCAAGTCGTGACTGTGATGAGACTTTGACCTCTCGCTTGCTAGCGTCGTCGATGGTCGCGGTGAGTACAACGCGGCATACGGGTTGTTAGCAAGACTCGCGGGCACTGCGGGAGAGCCCGTAGGTGGCCGGGATACACTGCATGTCTGTAGTATTGACTGGTGTGATGTGAAGGCGTCGAGTAATTGAATGACGACCGGTAATGAGACGGTGCTGGCAGCGGGGTGGATGGGGGAGCGTAGTTGGAGGACCATGGAGGTGCTCCAAGAGCCAACATAGTGGGCTGAGCCGCGATGGGAGTGCTAGCTTGGGATGGTGTGGAATAAGGTGAAGCCATCGCGGGTGAGAATGGGGGGACAGAACGAGGTTGAGGCTGCCCAAGGGGTGACGGTGAGGCAGGTAATGTCGAGGAGGATGGTTGAGGGGGTTTTCATAGCCCCGATAATGTGGTCTGGGCTGTGGCCGAGGAACGACGGGAGTTTGGAGTAGCGGGTATGTCGAATGGATTGGATACTGAGGATAAGCAGGTAGCGGCGGTAGCTGGGGAGGGATGTAATCAAGACGAATACGAGTTGCTGCCGGTGCAGCTTCGTCGTGAGGCGTTCCCTGAGCTGTGTTACGCCGTTTGCGAGGATTCGGCTCCGCAGTTGGAAGCGGCGGTAATTGGGAAGGTGTAGAGATGGAGGCGGCGACTTGGGAAGCAGATGGCTGAGGAAGAGGTTGGGGATTGGCAGCAGCTTTCTTCTGCCGAGTGGGAGGTGGAGGTAAAGGGGGGATTCTGAGCCCCTTCATGTAGACGAAGAGCCGCTGGCCGAGCTCGCTCCAGCGCGACCAGCTGGACTTCAAGAGCTGTTCCAGGGTCTCGACTTCGTCGATGGGGCCTACCGAGGCCAACATGTCGCATGTCGCGTCGTCAAGAATGCCGTTTGCAGCAAAAGATCGGCCCGAGTAGTGCATCTTCAAAATGTTGCGTCACCAGGAAAAGAGGGCGGTCCGCACACTGTCGTTTGGAGGGCCTTTTCGAATGCCTTTCTGTCGAACCGCTCGGACAGGTTTGCTGGGACGGATTTCATTGAATAAGTCCGGGTTGCATATGTCGCAACATCGAGCCGGAGGGGACATCTGAACACACAAGGCAAATTAATTAGTAAATCTAGGGATTCGAAAGGAAAATTTGCGCACTATGAGGAGGGTTTTGAAAGACGCGACCGAGAAGAACACGGCGGCATATGGTGGCTTGAATGAGGGCATAAATTCCCTCGCGAGGCATGTCGTCAGTAATATTGCAGTCCTCCTGGGCTGGGACCGCGTCTTCGGTTCCTTTGAATGAACCACGCTTCACGCCGTGGCTGACAGCGTAATCCTTGCCTTGTTTTTTACCGCCTCGACTTCTCCCCCGTCCCTTTCCCCGGCCGCGTCCACGCGCAGGTGTGTCGGTGGTATCCGGAATATCCATTGCGGGATTGACTTCGAAAGCGGATTTTTCCACTACCATTACTGCCATTCCCTGCAGACCGGCACGGCGAGCAGCACGACCTGCGCGTTGGATCCAAGCTGAAAGGTTCTGAGGTACCTTCCACTGGACAACAAGTTCGATGTCTGGAAGGTCACAACCCTGTGTACAAACAATGTAAGTATGAAAAATAAAGGCGGGAAAAATGCACGAACCATGCCAGCTGCATCAGTACACACTAGGATGCGTATAATTCCCGCTCTGAAAAGAGCCATGACATGTGTTCGATACTGGCGAGACATTCCCGCATTGTACGGCCGTACCAGACCCCGTCCGCGATAGTTGGGGTGAACTCGCGCGTTCAAGTGGTCGACTAACTGACTGCCATCCTTGATGTCGTCAGTGTACAAAAATGCGAGCTTGATGTCGGCCGGTGTCTTGTTATCCGCGGGGACCATGAAATCGGTGTCTCGGTATGAATTGGCGGGGTGTTCCATAGCACGAATCACCATAGACACGTTTGCGCGGTCGTTGCCGATGGTACGGTAGGTGTACGAGTGTCGATCGAATTGGAGTTTGGTGATCAGGTCGTCGCGAACCCTTGGTGTCAAGGTTGCAGTCACGGCAATAATTGAAGTGCAGCGAGGTAGGATGCACGTATAATACCAATTGAAGCGTATTTCTTTCGGAATGAAGCCCCCCAGTGAGATATGCAGTGAGCCTCGTCTATAAAGACGGACAGACATCGCGAGCCGAACTCTGACTTGCGCAAGACCCCGTCCACGAAGCGGCGCGATAGGACCATCTCAGGGGACAGCATGACAATCTGCCATTCTCCGGCGACCACTTTCTGTCATTTGTTTCAGTCCAGATCACGTCAGAAATCAATGGAGTGTATTACCTGCATGATATCCTTTGTACACCTGCCATTGGAGCTGTTAATCGCAGTAGCCTTGAGCCCAAATTCGTTCTGGAACGTAGCAACCTACAAATGCATGTCAGTCTCGAGATACCGCCAAAAAAAAAAAAGAAAGCAAAAAGAAAGACACACCTGCTCGTCATGGAGAGAAAGGAGCGGGGAAACCATGAGGGTTACCTTCCCCTGACTTGACGGTAGATGTGGGCCTGCCGCGATACCGGTCTTGCCGGCTCCTGTCGCAGCATGAAGCAAAATCTCCTTGCCCAATTTCTGCCCACCCATACACTCCAGCTGAAAGTCTTTCGCGCCGTCTGTCCATTTTGTGTAATGAGTTCGTATGAGCCCCGGCAAAAGCTTGAGCTCTTCATTGATGGCTTCCAGCTGCTCAGGGGTGATCTTTGTCGTGGCTCTGCTGCGCCGTCCCTCTGGAGTCTTTCCATGATAACGGGGTTGCGATTCTCCGGCCATTTAGGAGTCTGAATTTCATTTTCAGTCAGTGTTATTCAGTAACAGGAGTCAATGAAATCGCACCAATGGATATCAAGAGGACGGTGCTAGGTATACGATGGCGGAAGAGAGTAACTTGAGTCACAATCACGCTTTTTCTCTCCACTCCAGAAATGTCTGGCAGAAGGCGTGGCAACCGCTGGACAGTTTTTTCTTCCGATATCGAGAATGACGAGCCCGACGACAATGTATTGCCGTCGTCTGACCCCCCCGACCACTCTGCAAGCGATTCTGAGTCTGGTCAAAATACCCCTATTCCACGGATGCCTGCTCTTACCTCCCTGCTCGGAGCCGCCGAACCCACCGACTTCGAATTGGAATCGAGCCCACCTCCTGCTTCACCAAGAACTCGTCCATCCCTTCGCGGATCCTCCGTGCCGCCACAAGACCCCCCCCAGCGAAGTCGACATTCTTGCCGAACATCCTACCAGCGACGACTTGTGGTCCCCTAGAAAAGAATCCCTGTATCTTCGTGAGCGCAGGGAGGCACAGCGCCAGCAGTCCCGTGTGGCGAATCGCGCGGCACGGGTGCGTCTATATTTTATCCGCTGAATTTGAATTTTGCTGATACCTCCCCAGGCTGCTGCTGCCGAGTCGGATGAGCAGCGGGCTAGACAGACGGCCGAGCTAGAGGAGGAAAAGACAAGATTGCGGCGCAATCAGGTCAGAAATATTTTACTCACTGAAATGCAAGCTGAAGCACATTCAGGTCTTCGACAAGCTTCTGGCGGACATGAAGGCCAACGGCGTGTCCCTCGCGGACTTCCTTGAATACATTTTCAACCCTGCGACTAAACTCAACTCGGATTGGCGCTGGCGGGGTTTTTTCTCTCACCAGAATATAGTCGCGCGCATCTTCGGGTATTGGACCACGTCCGAGTACAACCCCACCACGCGCACTTTCCTTCACAACTGGGCAACCGACCACGTCTCGAGAGCAGCTTTTACCGAGTCGCGCACGATTGCACGCTCAGGTATTCTCAGCAAGACTAAGAAAGTTATCAACAAACAGTTTTTTTCTGGACTTCAGCCTCGCAAACCTTGTTCGGACTATACGGGGGATGGCTCCTACCGCCTTCCGAGTTTTCGACAGCTTTTCCACTACCACTCGTCAACTGAATAAGTCGTCGAAGAAATTTTTGGAGAAGAAAGAGCTGGTAAGTGAATCCTTCATTCGACAATGTGCATTGACTGACCTTTCATACCAGGCGAAGGGCGCCGCTGCGTTGGCCTTACTGCGCGGGGCAAGTCAGAACAACAATTATGCCCAAGCAGTAAATGGCATGTACCTTGCGGCGACGGTCGCCCAGCGACAGCATTTCCCTATCCTTGGTATTTACGGGTTCTCCGTTGGCTATACAAGCATTATTTCGAGTATTTCGAAGACGACAATCACTACGGGAAAATCATCGGTGAGCACAAGCCATGTTTTTTGTTTGACTCGCTAACCATTTCTAGGATCCGTCTGCCGACCCCGGAGACGACTTGAACACCGTTGATGACGCTTCTGGTGTTCCTGCAGCAAATAAGAGAAAGAGAAAGCGGTCCAAGAACAAACGAAAGCGTGTTCGGGGCCCTGGACTCTTCAGTCTGCTCCGAGATGCTTGTATGGCAACTGGTCGAGCCATCGCACAGTCTCACCCTCGCGGGTCTCACTTATGACAACATTAATCTCATGAATCGCATTACAGAACAAGTTCTGGGTCGAAAGAGTGAGTATAAATTATTACGGGGAATACCATCGACTTACACAAAGTTCTAGGTGCGCAGGAGAATGGCACATGCGCAACCCTCTTCCCGTTACACAAAGCTAAGCTCGAGCACCTGCAAACAGCCGACCTTGACGCCTCCATTCTCGCTGCGCCTCCTTTGACCCTGGAGGACATTGTTCTCAATGACGCCGACTCGAAATTCTTCACAAAAAACATGATACACACCATCCTTCGCATCATCGTACTTCACGGCGGCGCAGGCTTCGAGCGATGGCACAAGCAGCTTGACGCATCCCAGCCTGTCAGCGCGGACATTATTGATGTTCACAAGACAGCACTTCACCCTTTGCCGGCGATGGAGATTGACGAGAGCAGGAATGTCCAGGTCATCGAGGAGATCATGAGCGTCCTCGGCTTCAAACCGGACGACCCAGATGACGGGAAATACGTCCAGATAATCGCTGGGGATCAGTTAACCATCGCCCGACAGCGCTCAATTCTAAACGTACGGCTGGGTCACGAAAGCGGTCCTAATTCTTGGAAGCACGTTGTGCTAATGCCGGGTCTTTTTCACGCCAAGATCGCGGACTGTCATGGCCTGCTCGAGACGCATTTTGGGAAACCATCGGCGGGCGCACGAAGCCCTGGGAGTCTGGGATTTCATAACACAGTCCTCGATCGCCTTCCTATCACCCTCACCTCATTACCTCCGTTCCGCACTTGTCGCGATTTGATCATGGTGTCGCTCTATGCCCGCGTCTTACACTGTTTGCTTCTTGTCTCCGGCCACGACACCCTCGACGAATGTGCGGCCTCCATCGACACCTGGGAGACTCTCGTTAGCCACGCGGAGAAAATCTACACGACCTACACCGATGTCGACCGCGTTCAGGAGCTTCGTGAACGGCGGATTCCCGAGGAACGGAAACGGGACGCCGATGTGAAGGCTACAAAGAAAGGGCAGACAGCGGCGGAGACCAACAAGACAGACCTGCCACACATTCGGAAAGGCGACATGGTCTTCGAGAACGCTATCCTGTTCCTCCGCGATGCATTATTGACGGGCGAGTTTGCCGATGCTGTCAAGAGGGGAGACTCGGGGCGCATTGTCATCATTCTCCGGCTCTGGGCTTTCGCGTATCGCGGAAACGGGCGCACCAAGTACGCGCATGAGATGCTCCATGTCTTGCATAACCTGATCTGTGTTTGGACGAATGAGCTTCGGTACGCTTCTCTTGACTTTGCAGCCTACAGATACTGAATTTCGTTCCTAGAGGTATCGTCCTTCAGAATTGGCTCGCAAATCCGCAGGGTAAATTCAACTCATTCGTGGAAATAGACCTTGTTCAGGAGCATCTGAATTTCTGGATCAAGGTGCGTCTCCATTCACTTTAGCATAATCGAGCACTGATAGACTCAATTTAGAAAATATACAAGGCAGATGGAGCGGGACATTCATGGGATTGGCTGGCGCTCTTCTCGCCTTGTGTCGACATCTTGCGGCAACTCGCAACTCGGATGAATGTCGAACTCGGCACCCGGCAAGGTTCCAAGCTCGCCACTACGGACCTTGCAAACGACATTGCGGCGCTAATGGCCAGCCTCAACGACCACGAGGTCTATGTCGAGAAGGAGGGACGCGTTTTGGACGATGACGAGAAGCCCGTCCCGGATGTCATCTCTGTCGGCATGGCGGCGCTGACCATGGTGCGTCGATTACACCGCTTGCTGAATTCAATCAGCAGTTCGACATCCTACGTGAGCGGCGCCGTCTCACACCTGTTGCGGAACTTCTCGGTCTCATCAACACTTCTGGAATCCCTCGCCCGACACCGGCTACCAACGCGGATCTTCCCACTGATGCTTCCGCGGAAGCAGACGACGATGACGACGAGTTTGCAGACCTTCCAGAGCTCGAGGTAGCTGTGCATAGCGACAACGAGGACGAGCCTGGGGTAGAGGAGGACGAGGATTTGTTCGCGGAGTCTCCGACGCTGACTAGTTTGGACGAGGGGGATGTAGAGCTTGAGATTGATGACATTCCGGAGTGGTACCTTGACGAGGACGATGAGGAGTACTCTGACTCGGATTCAGATGGCGAGTACAACATGTAGAGACGTCGTAGTCGATTGTACGCGTCGAGAGCAAGTCGAGAGTGTCTTTGAAGTACGACTGATCCGCTTGCACCGCCACCCTCGGATGCCCAATTTGGACGCGTCTTGGAAGTTCTCATGTTTTGCGCGGTCGACTGGAGCAGTAGGAGCTGTTTAGTGGCGGATAATACTTGGAAGGTGTCCTCAACTGTCCCTATGGCTCAGCAAGTAAGGGATATGTACTATTATGTGCAAAAAAACAAGTGGGAGCCAATCGATAGAGAATCAAAAATAACCCGTCTCTGAATAAGGAACTTGGGGATGATTTCTGGACGGTTTGCGACGCATTTTTTCTAAGTCGAGGGTCTGAAATGGCGGGGCGAAAATCCATCACCGAAACAGGCGACATGCGGGTCCAGTCCGTACACGAGGTTACCCTGTGTTTGACGTCCCATCATTATTTGCTCTGATATTGTATCTATTTGCTTTCTATCCTAAATCTGGAATCAGCTCCGTCTCTGTCTGTAACCGAGTGGACGTCGACTGGCTAGCGAGTCTAGCTGTGCTCCTGTATTGGTCTACTCTAATACTAACCCCCCCCCCCCCCCGGGATTAACAGGTTAGGCGATTCCACAGACTCGACTTTTCAGAAAACACCCAAATATTTTATTCTGAGAGAGGGAATGGTATGGATTAAACTGTGTGTATCACAATGAAAACGACAAAGGTTCATGCTAGCATTTTATTTGGAGTGATCTGGGTCAGAAATGGCCACAAACACCCATCGGACATTATTTTTATCCACTTAGTGCATCTTATTTGAAGTCATTTGACCCATAAACGAGCTCAAACGGCCGCTTGCAAAGCTTTCCATTGCCACTGTAGTTTCCTTCTCGTCGAGGCGCCAGATGGTCGAAATCGGGGCCGCAGTTAGCAAGTCGGTCCCGAAAGAGGGCTCCAAGGGGAGACTTTCCTCGTACTCGAGAGGTGAGACAGCCGAGGACGTCGACGCAAGCAAGAGTGTTGGGGACTGCACAATATCCCGCAGAAACGACGGTAGCAGTGGGGCAGGGGCGAACCCGTTTGCGTCGGGGGTGTGTGCATGCCGCGGTGAAATCCGAAAGCGCTGGTTATGATACTTCTCGGTGTGGTGTGGCGCTTTCTGATGGATAGGGTAGCCTGGCTCGAACTGGCTACCGAGCTCGCGGTCAACGGGCCCGCGGGGCGACGGCGGTGGCGAAAAGTTGACGAAGGAGCGGCGAGACTGAGCCGTGGAGCGATAACCACCGACGGCATGCAAATCCCATGGCAATGAGGCTCGGAAGGCAAGCCGGGGCTGCGCGAGCGCGGATGTGAGGAGTGTGATGCGCTCCGCATGTACAGCGGCGGAGATGGAGTCACTATTTCCTTCGGCATCTGAAAATTGAGCCGCTGAATGAGCGACAGGAATGGTGAAATATTTGAAACTTACAAGGAAAACAAGTTTGGCAGACTTTCCGTCTTCTCCAGTTCAAATAGTTGCACTTGAGGCAAATCCAATCACCCGGTTGCTGTAAGCGCAGAAGTGAGTAAAATGAATGAGATCAGGAGGAACATACGTGAGAAATCGGGCCTCTGTTACCAGTGTTGAGGATGGGCGGCTGCTGGAATGAAACTGCGTTAGCAAAATTATGTAGCCCACAACAAACGTGAGAAGTCAAACGATACTTACCGGAACACCCAGAGGCCCGCTCGGTCTAATCTGCCCCCGTTCCGGAAAGGGCTCATTATTGGGCCAGTAGATGATGCATGGTGACAACGGGTCACTCGAAATATTCTGCACCTTGCCGCCGCGGGCAAACGCCCGCCCAGACGGCGTGAGATGCGGGTGCGCCGACACGCCCTTCTTGGCTGTCGAGGCCCCAAGCGGGAATGAGGGAGGAGAAGTCATTGGCGGGGCATACTCTTCCTCTTGAAGCCGATCGTACGAGGAGAACTGCGATGCAAACTCGTAGGCACTGGGCGACATGTTTCCGGAATGATGTATCGAGCTGGGAGCCGAAGCAAAGTGTGGAGAGGGGTTTGGGGGCTGAAGCGCGAACTGCTGGTGGGTAGGCGATGGGTCATTGGCGTTCCCAATGGCGGGACACCGAGGGCAACTACATCCAATGCATGTCAAGTTACGTCTGCGACGAACCGTGCGCAGGAAGGCATCTGTCAGCATGGGGGACGGGAAGCGGAGACAAAGAGGAACAACAACCTAAGACCACGCGGGAAGATGATTTGAAATGGTTCGGAAAATACTCACCTAAAATTGTGGGCAGCACACTTTTGTGAAAGACATCTGAAGAGCAACCATACGTCAACAGGAAAATTATACGGAAGAGTACAAATATAAATTCGACAAAGAAACAGCGGACCTCTGCATATCAATATGTAGCCGGGCATTACAATAAACCAGATGATTCCCGATTCGCAAAAGTCGGGACAAGGAATGGGGGGGGCTAGACTCACATCCAGTCTCCGAGACGAAAGCTGGTGGGCAAGTTGGACCTGTGGGAGAGTGCATACGCGTCGGGAACCATCGCGGCGCCAACAATGCCGGCACGCACTTAGATTGAGGGCTCATATGGACATGCGGCTGCTGTTATAAATGTCATGAGCGATCGAAGTATAATACAAGAAGCCACCTCACAGCGTTAGGTGAGGCCAGTTCAAATCCTTGGAGCTTCGGCAATATGCAGAGGGAAGAAGGGAAAGAGCAACGCAAACGTAAACAAAAACGCTCGGGTCGTTTTATCGGCTCCGATGCTTTCATCCTCGGGAGCGATCTGATTCATTCCAACGAGTCGTACATTCCCCATCAACGGCGTTCCGTACAGCCTTCACCACAGCGCTACCGGATGATTACGGAGAGTTGACGCGATCCCTTGTTGCCCACCCGTGTCACTTAGCCTGAGTCTCCGGACCTGGCTGTAGCCATTGAAAAGGACACTAAAGCCATGACACTGGACATGCATGGCTACAGTCGTAGGGTTTAGTCTATTTTCGGTCCCCTTTTGGATCTGAAGCGATGCCGTTTATTTACACACTTATTTTCGGCTATTAGTATTTGGATTTGACTCGGCCCCGGACCTTTCCCAAAGCCCAGGCGGCTATCTCTGCCGCTGCTTTATGCGACTGTCGCTGTGCATGATGAACACGATTATCTGCATTTGGACCAACGATCAATTTTTTTGCTCGTTGCCATCAATTGCGATCAAATCTCTTCGCCATCGTCGGCAGCGACGACGGCAAGATATACTTCAAAATTGGCGACAAAAATATGCCTGTAAAGTATATAGCGGACACGATTTAAATCAAGGGCAAACCAGCCCCCTCCCATCCCCTTCACTTCTCGCTTGTCTGCTGTCGCTGCCTTGACGCGACTGTCCCCCTCCCACTTCTCCCCACGCTGCGGTGGCAGCTTGCACCGGCTGTCGTTTTTAAACGCTGCCTGAAATACCTTTCCAGATGATTGCCAATACACTTGCGTTCAATATCGTACTGACCCAGTGACTGGCGTGCAACATGTTTCACGCTCAAGGTTAGACAGAGCTCAGTAAATTGAAACGAATCGTCAATTTACTGACTTGTTTCTGATTCAAACCCTCCCAGCTCGCGCTGCCATTTCTGCGCACGGTCCGAAAGCCATTAGATGCCTCCAATGGCTTCTGCGCAAACAGGCTATTTTCCGGCCCAATCGCGGAGATGAATGTTTGACGAAACTCCATGAGAATTCCTTGGTATCTATGCGGAATCGACACAGATACTCATCATCACCGAAAGTAACCGGAAATGCATGTTCTACAGCAACCATTTGTGGAATATTTCTGTTCAAACTACATATACATGTTCGGAAGTACTCGTATATACAGTCTTAAACTAGGAAGCGAAACACTTTCCTCATGGCTCGAGTCTGACCCATCCAGGCAGACCCGAGAAGTTTGGACCCAATTTCATTGTTCCCAAACTCATGTGGTTTCCTCTTCCACCCTCTCGTCTCTCTCTCCCTTTGTACAGGAGGCGACTAATGTTAATAGCTGTGAACCTTCGCGGAGCACCCTTGCTCATCACATCAGTACTGCGGCCCTCTGAGCCCACGCGCACTTTGATATATCTGGTTTCTTTTCTTTTTCTTTTATTGCTCCTGGCCCCGCCATATGCAAATCATTGGGACGATTGACAGTCAAATTATGGATAGGGGAGGCACGGTCCGGCGGCAGGTGAATCCCAAGTGAGTAGGAGTCCGGAGTCGACACGGCTGAATTACAAAGCGGAAATCGGGTTCAGAAGAATACAATTGTATAAGTATAATCACCGGTACATTGCCGCATGTTTGTCTTTGGTAGACTCATTGTTCAGACATTTGGACCACGCGAGTATGATAAAACCGGGCACAGTGATGTGGTCTTGAGCTGATGTGCAAATTCAAACAGCTGGTTCGCTCTTTTTAGCTGATTAAGGACCCAAAACAAAACATGAATCTACCCGGTTTGTCTAAGAAAAATTTTGGATTGGATGTCCCATGATGGTGTCCGCTGGAACAGGTGCAAGGCTTGCCTGCGGCGTTGTGAGGGGCTACGAGGGATTTGTTACAAGCTCATATGATAAGTACAAATGAGAGGCACACTCACTGCAGCGGTATGTGTCTGAGTCCACTAGGAATCGGATTTGGCGCAACTCCAGATGCCAAATCCTCTTCTCGCCCCTGATCTAGCTGGATGAATAAAGAGAAGGATAATGTACAGGGAGGAGAGATGAATTTGAAAGAGCGCAGTTCTTGAACGGTTGTTGAGCGGCTGAACGGCGAGGTCGAAATAAATTGAAGTCCAGTAATCTTTGATGGGTCAGGCGGACTCGGAAAGCAAGGAAATTTAACTGCTAATGTGGTCGGTGTCATTATCAATTGGGCATTCGTCGTCGGACACATCGGAGGAGGGAAGGAAAAGGGGTTCCTGTGCTGCGGATCAAGTTTGGAAGCGACACAGAGGAGGATGAATACCCTGGAAGTATATGCAGAACCATATTCAGGGGTCCACGAAACTGATAAGATTAGTTCGAGAACAAGGTGCGACGACCAGCAGCTTGCCTTCATCGAATTTAGAATCACTTCTCTGATGCTGATTCCCCGCCTGAATTGTTGCCGTAGGCAGCGAATGAACGAGGCGGATCCTGAAGACAGATTAGGAAGGGCTAGGTCACTGTGCGACTGCAGGGATGTCCTCTAGGTCGCATTAACTAACGTGGGATCGACGACAGGCCCAACTGACCATTGTCTGGCTAAGTGCTTCTCTCCCTGACTCGTCCAGTCTGTGCTTCGGTTCTGGTTTGTATTTCTTCTTCGGGGAAAATCTTCCTTGAACCCTCCGTTCCAATTCTGCAAATAAACAAGTGTTAACCTTCATATTGTGCACAAAGCTAAAAACAAACCAATCCATTCCTTGGAAGCCATAACGACGTGCCCGTGGCCGTAGTCATTGTCGTCAAGGCCTATTTCGTTCCAGAAACGACGGAGAAGCACCTGACAGGCCTCGACATTCTCGGTCGGTTCCCAACTGGACATGAAGCTCAGTTCCATATGAATTCATCAAGCGTCGATGACCCACGAGTCCTCATCTGAATCATATCCAGCCCACTTGTGGCCGTCACTCGAGACGAATATGGACTGGGGGTGTATATCACACCTTGACACGGTACTCCTGTAGAAATAGTCTCAGCACTCAGATACGATGTCCAAACCGAGGGCTTACCCAACCCTCCGTAAGATCGATGTTAACACGGGCGTGTGTAATCACTTCTGCTCTGGTGGTCACCATGCGAACAACTTCCGGGAGGAAATCAAAACGCAGACCTACGGGTTAGTCTTGCTCTGACTCTTCATACCTCCGGCATCCGTCTCGTTTTCGTTATGAGTGTTTATCCATACCGGAAAGAGAAGCTCCGCGTTGGCTCCTTAAATATCACGAAGGGATAAGCGCCCAAACCACGGGTCTGGAATGGCGCCGACTCCGAGAAAGTGGCTCCATTTCCTGGCGGAACTCGGGGATTCCATATATGGACATCCCCTGCAGCGGAAATTAAACGCCCCCCACAGATGTCCACCGCTACACCGCCGTTTTAGTCTGATGTTATCAAAACCTCTGCCGGCCAACATTGATCAATGATTTGACGAAACAATTCAATGTTCTCAAATGTGAATGTTTTCTTTACAACATTGGTAGGGATATACATACATCCTGACTGTATTACTTTGTTCCCCTAGGTTTTGAAGGTGATTGGGCCAAATTGCACTCCATTATAGGGTAATAATATGGTGAAAATAGCGAATTTGATCAATTGTGTTCCTGGCCATGATATTTTGGGGATACAGCAATATAAATACCTCCTGAGTATATTACTTTGTTTCCCAAGGCTTTGAAGGTCACTGGTTAAGTTGCAACCCGTTATAGTGCATAATATGGT
Source organism: Mycena olivaceomarginata (assembly GCA_029378375.1). Lineage (NCBI taxonomy): Eukaryota > Fungi > Basidiomycota > Agaricomycetes > Agaricales > Mycenaceae > Mycena > Mycena olivaceomarginata. The sequence goes on along the minus strand of JARKIC010000137.1, from coordinate 383,692 downwards.
GAAAATAGCGAACTTTCCCTTTTGGGACACTAACACCTTGCACCCAAAAAAGGAAATTTCCTACATCAGCTCCTCCCTAGCTCATAATTCGACTGTTTTGGATGATCTAACCACATAACGATGTTCTTCCAAGTTCTTTGAAGCTGACCAGGCCAAATTAAAAGCTCATTACACTACAATGATAGGGTGAAAATGACGAATTTCATAAATTGTATTCCTGGTCATAATATCTCGTGGATACAGCAGCAGAAATGTTTCCTGACTGTTTAACTGTGTTTCACTAGGCTATAGGAGCACCCTGTAAGTGATGGATTATGTTATTGTCATTCAAAGCATCGCATTTTGGCCATATCAGGAAATTGCATTTTCACCCCATTGTCAGCCTCTCTATGATGTGCCTTCCACTCAGGCGGCTCGCAAGCTCGCCTGCCTGAGTTCGCATTCATTCATGCTGACTCACGCACTCGTACAGTTAATCAATTCAACAGCTTTGGTGCAGCTTGGGTGCAGCTCATAGTTGTTGCGCAGCTTCGCAGCATCGGACGTCATGGGATGAGTGGGAAAGGCTACATCGTATGGAGATGGCAGTCACTGGCAACTCGAAGGCTTGTTTGTCGGCTCTGTCTCAAGGTGTGGTTTTCTTCATCTAGGTTGAGCTTTTTTTACAATGTGTTTCCATGAATTATTTTACAGTATATAGCCCATACACCCATATTGTAGCCACTGATGTGATATCGCATCTGCCACTTTGAATCATCCAAAAATATGGATGTGAAACCAAGTTATCTGGCCTTCAAAGTGGCCAATATCACAGAAAATGGCCAAAATCAGCCAAAATTGTAACATTGCAGGCGCTATAGCACCTGATCCCCTGTATATTTTTGGATGATTCAAAGGGGCAGGTGCAATGTTAAATCTGGGGCTACAATATGGGTGATTTACATTTTTCTCAAAAAAATATCTAGCTGACTTGAAAAATTAGATTTTCAGAGTTCCGTCTCATTCAATGGCGCATCAAAGTATTTTGATACCATCAATATCTCATAAATGTACGCATTTACCTGCTGAACTATCTGACATTCAGAATTGTGCAAAAATATGCTCTCGTCGCTGATAAATGCCCAAAAATCCGTACGCCAACACTTTGTCTGACCACGAGTACTGTGTGTGATTCTACCAGATTCCACCCCGCTCGCATTTTTTGCGCTCCGACATTCTGATTGCTTTTCGCTCATCCTCAACATACTATCTCCTGCCGTCAAGGTAATGTTTACCGCTGCAGTATATTCGGTGATCTCAATGCTTATGATATTTTTTGTTTGCCCGTTCACTACGTACGTTGCCGAAGCGAAGCGGAGGCATCACCCTCTTTATAAAATTAAGCCCTCTGTCCGAAGCTTTACCTCCATATGGCAAGACTTCGGATCCAACGTTCGACTTCGGCATCTCCCCGCAGTTCGCAGTCCGCAATCGTACTTCACACCGCATACTGTTTGCAGTCCGCAGTTCAACTTCGGCATCTCTCTGCAGTTCGCAGTCCGCAGTTCGCAATCGGACCAAACGTTCCCGCTGGAGCTGATCATCTGATCATGCATGAATTAACCTTCTGTTTCCCGCGCACACACTCACTCTCACTTTTATGTCTTTGCAGGCCAAATCTATTGTGGTCTTATACGGCGCCATTTAAATTGTTAGAACTGCCTAATAAGCTTTCCCTTTCCTTTTCTGTGCTCCGTGCCGCCGATTCTGTCGAACTCAGCCGTCTGCATCATACAAAATCAGCCCAAGAGTTCATTGACTTCTTTCCCCCTGACCATTGTTGGCAACCCGGCAGCTTGCATAACAAGGGCCATTCTCAACCCTTACAATGCCTTTGTTGATGAATTCAACCTAACGATACTGAACAGTGTTCCAGGGAACTTACACTCTTAGCTCAGCCGAGATTCCATTGAAGAAGATATGCAGAGCTCAGAGGATGCTGTATTTGAAGATCCGAGTTTTTGAACTCATTACAGGAGCCAGGGATCCCGCCCCATGAATTAATACTCAAAGTTGGCACTATATGTCGATTCACACGGAGGATTCAGCGTACGGCGGAACGTCTGGTGGAGCAAGGTTCTGTGGTCTGAAACCGAGGATCGTTGGAGCACCGCGCGAAGCACTTTCTCTATTTCAGTAGGATCCTGGCCCTCCAACAGAGAGAATAGATCCGCGATCTCTGGGTCACCACCGTCAGTGACATCTGGAACGGCAGTGAGCAAACGCCGGGCCTTGCAAGGCGCATACTGACACTGAGTCTTTCCAGTTGGGGAGCTTCGCAGACTCCCGTGCAGACGCAACATTAACCTGTATTTGCTCTGACCCGCGGCGCAATGGGACAGTCCCTCATCTTTACGTTTTATTTTATAGACGTCATCGGTCCCCGTCCCCCGCCTCTCACATGCTCACGCAAATCACCTTGGACATTCCAAAAGTTTGTCCTTGCTGATTGCGCCAGCATTAAATGATGAATACCCTGGCAAAGGAGCAAGGATGGAGAGATATCAAGCAGAACGTCCCTCATCACCCTCCTTGGGAGCTCAACCGCGGGTTCCCTCTCTACATTCTCTGGCTTTTTGTATTTGTTTTGACAGCCCATGTGAACCTCGGTACAGTGGGCCGTGAGATGCTGCCACCAAACTAGACCACCGTCTGTCTTAGGTTCGGATCAAGCCACTGTTCTCACATGATATCCACGTGCTTCGCTGCACTTTGCTTCAAGATCAAGAAAAAGGGGGATGTGTTCTTTGCGCTCTACTGCCTCCAAAACCGTATCAATCCCTTCGGACCAAAGACGTATATTAAAGCCAGTAAGTATAAGATGATTCTGTCGACTCAGAATGTGTTTAGATGCCAAGACTGTGCTGCGAAGTAGTTGACAATCAGCCCTTCCCGTCGCAGATAGCGCGTCACAAAGTGTTGAACAAAATATTCTGTTGTGTGAATAAAACCATTGTAAATTGCTGGAATCGCGGATAGAATGTTTTACCACCCTTCAAACATGTGTTTTGGTTGAATTGACCTGGAATTGCGTTTTCTTTCGAGCTGGCCCAAAATTGGCGAGAGCTCATCACCGCGTCGCATGTCCTCTTCTCTCTACATTTGCACACCATTATTTACGTCATCTGGTGTATTGAAATAGGTGAAGAAGCCACAAAACCACTGCACACGCTCAAATTCCGACACAGAGACTCTAAGATGGAGAGCGTGGGAAGCCCGCACGCTTATGTCATACGTTACTGTCACGCGTCACGGTTCCAAATCTTCGAGTCAGCAAAAAAAAAATTATTTGGGCGTAGAGGCAGGAAGGAAAAGTAGATTATGTATGTATGTGTCGGTTACAGCAATAACCACTCAACCAGACTGGTTGAGTGGTTATTGCTGTAACCGACAGTATGGAGTCTCTGATCTCTCTAATAACATGTGGAGGTAACATCCGATGGCTTTTATACTTCTTTTTAATATAACCAAGGTCTGTTCCGGTGAAGCCTGCTGCATATGCTGAGACAAACCGTGCGGCTCTGTTGGCATATTGAATCATTGACAGATGGGGAACCTCATCAAGACACCGCTTGACATTGGCCTCCATTTCTGTCATATTTGAGGTTCGGGGACTTTTGCGATACCGGAACTTTGCCGCGCCCCAGTACATCTCAATAAAATTGAGTTCGCAGTGGTACTTGGGGTAAAAATCGCAAATATGACCCCGGCGTTCAATGAGTTCCTGAAGCGCACTTTTCTGATTCGCAAAATCAGGCTGACAAAACAAAGTCCGTCGACAGCAGCAGGTCGTGGCTCCCTTCTCGCACTTGAAGCCCGGACATTGGGCCAATAGTCCTGGTTGGAAAAGATCCCGTTCACAGAGGATCTGCTCCATCCCCTTGAACCACCCGGGCATCGTCGGATGATCGGCGGGCCAATATAATTCCTGAGCCGATCCATCGGGTAGAGTTCCGGAACACATCCGAGGAGATTGGCCCCAAGTTGAACTGGGTCGTTTGGGCATTTTACGGGCCGAAAGAGCGTCCGGAGCTCGCTTCAGATGGGTTGGGGCATTGTCAAAAATGAAGAGGCCGGTGGCGGTCTTTTGAGCTTTGGATTCGAAGATGTTGATTGCCTGATCAGCTTGATCAAGCACTTCCTCGTTTGTAAAATACAGAGTTGAAACCCGGATCCGAAAAAAAAAAGAACATCCCCCCATCTCCCATTTGTAACATGAACAACCATACTGAAACTGGATTTATGTGATACTATTACCTCGTAGTGTCTTCCCAAATATTTTCAGAATTGTTGGGTCCGTGGTTGCCGAGCATGAGGTCATCGCTTTTTGCACCTGTTTTGGTGGAGGACCTGGATCCGAAAAATCAGGTGCCATATACGTGCCAGCTGCATCCCTACCATCAAGTGCACCTATGAGGAGGTAGATGTGGTGCTTGACCTCCCCCCGTGCACAATGATCAGTCTGAGAGATGAACTAGACCCTTGTAACAACAAATTCTCCGCTCACGACTTGTGGCACAGCCACCGATTTCCGGTTTTGGGATGTTTTCAATTTCTCGTGCTACCCCGATGAATGGAGTGGGGATTTTTGCACACATAGGGTTGTTAATACCCTGGGTAAGATGAATACAAAAAAAACTCAGGTCGATTGCATCAAATCTGGGCCTATAATTCGACATTTTTCGGATCTGGGTCTTTTTCGGATCCAGGTTTCAACTCTGTACCCGTCCCGATTCTTGCCAGCCCGGAAAAAAAAGACGGGCCTCCCTGGTTCAGTATTAGACTGGTACGTACGACGCCTGGTAGGAGCCGGACGACACAGCCCGACGACTACATGCTTGCGTCGGGCTGCGGTAGGTAGTCAATTAAAGACATCTACTCTGGTCCGAGCCCGAGCCATTAAGTTAGACGGAGTCATGGTGCAAGTCACCTGGAACCCACCGACGGGACTGAATACCTGAGAATCATCACCAAAACCGCCGGAAGATCATAGGGGAATATTGCCTTAATATGGATCCGCCGAAATGGCGCAGTGCTCGCGCAGATGAGTGTTCCTGGCTTGGACAGTTTCACTGTATGCACATATACAAAGGTGGAAATCTGAAGAGATAGCTTTGTTACAATCCCACAAACCGCTGGTGTGGCGAAAAATTGACTGGCGTTGTCTCGGACGCTGCAAGCCGATGGGGGAGGGGAACTTCCGCGAGGCATTCAAATGAAGGCTCCAACCGTTTCCGTTTGCAAACGTTTGTAAATGGAAATAACCATTTTTATTTCCGTTTCGTTTGCAGACCTTGGAATATAATTTACAAACGGTTTTGAGTGGATCACTGACCTAGCCTGGCCATTCTGGTAATTTCCACCTGTTCGGATTGTGCTCGGTCGCAGTATTGACCTAGCGAGAAGCAAATCAGTGCCGTGTACTCTGAAACATATGACTATAGTACATTGTGAACCGCGTGACTGTATTGGTTTGCGCGGAAGGCACGATTCCCTAACCTGTTTTGCCTGGCTTGTGACATTCTGACCGTCCCCGGCAAGTCATTTGTGGCGACAGTACATTTTGAACCACATGACCCTGTTGACCAAGGTCATTTTCCGAGGCGCGTAAACCGGCAATGGATGGCCCTGATCGTTGCGGTCATTTCCAGCTATTCAGATTCTTCCCGGAGCCATTATTGACCTCTCTAGTGACCAATCATTGCTTCACATTTTGAAACCCTTGACCCTATTACCCTCACCACCATCCTTTACATTTTGAAACACATAACCCTGTTGCCCTCACCAGAATCCTTTTACATTTTGAACCAGCATACGTAGGTGGCGGGGGAAGAATGTGGCATGTTGGAAAGGTGCAGGATCTTGCATGTACAAAAGGTGGGGTCGGGCGGCACGGTGGCGGGGTGGTGGTACAGAGGAAGGAAGCAAACGTGACGGCCAAACAGCTTGCCACAACTTTCGGAGCCCCGGAGGTCACATTTTGATGTTGCCATATTGGGTTTGATGTGTGGGGACCAATCTCAAAAGTCATCCTCGTCCTCCCGGACTCCCCCGTGAGCTTTTCATTGGTGAGCGATAGTGGATGAGACGACATGTGGCATTTTAAAAGCCGTGATCACTCAGCTTCGAGTCATTCCATTCCAGCACAGTTACAGAGTGCCCTTTTGAGGCGCGCGAGGGGATAGGAAATTTCGAGTGCGTAAATCCAATACGAATTTTCGCGATGTTCGTTTTTGACGTCCTGGATTTATTCCAAGAGTTCCCGCACTACTTTCCTGTGGTCCCCAGAGCTCCATCACTAATTGCTCCGTCTTCGATGCTCTATCGTGCGGCGTTCAGGTTGGCCGTTGATTGACTGTAGCATACATAGGATGCGTGTATAGTGCCATCCGTCACATCGTGACTACCGCATTGGGTGTAACCCTTTCAGAGGTCGGGTAAAAACTTTGATTATCTCAAAAACAGTTGGAATCAACTCGGTTTGATAGAGGCTATCCAACTTGTAAAGGGCTAAGATGTCGGACAAGTTTTCAAGTTTCAGACCCAAATAAAATGACTGATTGCACAGCCACTGGGTGATAACCGCCACCTGGAGCTCTGAGTTTGGCCGAAGGCCGGCAGAACATTACAGCCCCTGCTTGACAGCAGTCGGCCGAGCAATATTATTTGGCTAGTGATACTGGTTCGGCCGAACGTGGGTTTCATGCCCAATAATATTATACCACCTGGAGCCTTGGGTTTGGCTGAAGGTGGGTAGAATATTACAGTCCCAGCTTGACAGCAGTCGGCCGCGAAATATTATTGGCCTTGTGCTACTGGTTCGGCCGAATGTGGGGTTTCATGCCCAATAATATTATCCGACCTGGTGCTCTGGGTTCGGCCAAAGGCAAGCATAATACTAACGCCCCAGCTCTGTAGCAGTCGGCCCAGCAATATTATGCCCCTGTTGGTCCAGCTTTGGCCGAATGTGAATCTAATGCTCAATAATGCTTGCATCCACAGTCATGGCTTGGCTGATGGGCACAGCAATTGCATTGCATACTATCCATCCTCAATTCTGTCCCAACAATAATTAATCTGCATAACCTTTGCCGACATTGGCCCTTATTTGTTGCTGCACAGCCACTGATCAGATCAACTATATTCACCTCCACATCCCAAAAAAGGCAATCATGCTTCAATTTACAATGATGAAGGGTGAAAATCACCCGGTTGAGTTCAGATACCCAATCTATTCAATGATTCAGCTAACCTGGATGCCACGCTGGAAGAAATATCTCGAAGAAGAAATGTACGGGCGACCACTTCAGCCAGAAGACTATATATTCCCGGCTATGGTGCCAACGAGCTAATTCAAACCGGAGAGCACATCTCCCATGACGACGTTCAGAATTGGATCACGGAATTCACAAAGGGTGCTAATTTACCTCAGCAGAACGGGACGTTCTTGTTGTAGGAGACGTCCGAAGACCCACACAACGTACTCTGGACCTTTCCGAAGACTTGTTCTGGACTATTCTAGGGACTTGTCGGTTTCCGAAACAGTATATATACAGTAGTTATAGACAGAACCAATAACAAACTGTGACCCCCTTTTGACCTGACTTGACTATTCCTCTGTCCCCCATTCTCGTTTTCTAAAAGTTCTCGACCCATTGCTTTCTTCGAGGAGGGGCTCAGTTTCGATTTATGTTTGCGCCCGTTGGGCGACGTTGGACTCTTATCTAAGATGGTGGGGTGGATGGGCCGAGGGAGAGCATGTAAGTTCAGTCATCTAGGTTTAGCCGTCGTCGCTTATTTTCCCACTTTTAGCTTGACACGCTGATTAAATACCTTCTGGATGAGCTGAGTATATGCGAAAACGACTACAGGAGGCAGTCCAAAATGATGCGGACAGCACGTGCCTTGGAGAAGGTTCTTCCATCGCACCGACAACGACGGAACACACACTGCATTCAAACTACTCCTACACTTAGCCTCAGTTTAGGCCCCTACAAATAGCTACGCAGACAGCTGTGTCTAGTTGGAATAGACAGATCTTCCCAGTTCTGCGTAGGTCAGTCTAGGTTTGATTAGGTCTTCGTAGGTCAGTTTAGGTCTTCATAGCCACCTACACAGCAGCCACGGACGTCATTTGTAGCCGAGAGGTCGCCCTTCACCTACGCACAATCAGTGTAGGTCACCAATCAGTGTAGGTCACCTAGTCATAACCTAATCTGCCTGGTGGACTACACAGAGTCTGTGTAGTGATCTACGCTGACTTGGCATAGAGCTACAATCACCTAGCTTGACTGAGTCTAGGGCTAGGTTAAATGCAGTGACACCTCCTATCAGTCACTTTCTGCTTATATCCGGATAGTGGCGTTAACTGACGGAATTATGAAGCTTTTGAAATTCCTTCTTGCAATCAACTGTGGCCAGACCTGATAGGGTACTCCTTTGAACCTGATATGCGCCTGATCAGGCTTTGTCAGGCTGTCAGGTGCAGTCAGCCCCAGATAAGGTAAATCCCATTTTTCCGACATCCGGAGTGTCTTTCTTGGTGCTTCTGGCCATGGTTGTGTAGACGTGTGGAGCAGTGAAATGGGCGATCACCGGGGCGGAGCGGAAGACAGACGCGGGGGTAAGCAAAATCTAGCATGCATCGCCCCATCAAAAAGGGCATTCATTTCTGAAAACGGCTGTAGTCGGCGTCGCTGACGGTGCCCGAACAGAAGTGGCGCGGCTCGAAACACGGACACGAGTCTCGTAAGCAGACTGTGCATCTCCCAATGCATCAAGGAAGCGGAAGAAAGCAGAGGAAGACGAGCCAATGACGACTGAAGAGGGGGATTGGGAAGATGATCCAAACGACGACCCAAACCTTGAATCGGGCGATGCAGATCCCAGGGATTCGGCTGGCCGCAGTTGAACAAGTCAAATAAAATCCAGGCCATTCTCTTGACCATCAGCATGCTAGCATTTGTTCGTAATCGTGCTACGAATGTGCTCCCCCTCATTCTCGGACTTTTCTTCAAAATTTCGGGAACAAGTTCTCGGGTTGTGTTAATGCTCAGCAACGCTGGCGTGTGTCGAGCCGCACTGTTGAGCGCCTCAAGGTTCGCATCACCGAGGATGCGCTCCAGCTTGCGGTCCAACTGATCACAAGTGGCCGCGTCTTTTTCGACAACATAAATATCTTCCTCCGGAGGTCCCAGCAACGGCTCTCGAATACCAACGACATGATCAATGCAACCAACTGCGCAGTCGTTGGTATCGAAGACGTGGAGCCTTTCACAGAAGCAGATTTGGCAGAGCAGCTTGCTCTCCGTGGCCAACGAGCAAATGCGACACCAACAGACATTCTGCCGACAGGTAAAATGTTGCCTGCTCTCCGTAACACAGTAGTATTTCAAAACACTTGTTGAAGCACGACAGAAATTTGAGAATGTCATTCTAGACCCAACATTTCATCTACTTACTCGGTGCTATCAAAGTAACCGGACATCTAAATGTGGCGTTTTCCAATGAGAAATGATCTTTTTGCACAAGGTAACTGACATCAAGTGAATAGGTTTTTGCCACACTATTTGAGTTGCAGACCAGATTTGAACACTATTCAAAAGTTTTCTTCCACTGACTGTCATTGCAGTCTATTGGCTGTAATTGGGTCATCATGAAAACATCCTGAAGAAACATCCAATGAGAGGACACAATTCGTGTCAGTCAAACAAAATTTGAGGTCGAAAGGAAGCGGATATTATATTCTTTCTGTGACTCTTCTCGTGGAAGGCCTGCGGGTCTGACGAGGAAACTGTTGTGCTCGTTCCAATTTTTGGAAACATTACCGGATGTATCATTGCAATATATCCATAATGGAGAATTAACCACCCGAGAACCCGCCGCTCGGGCACGCCATTTATTACCGAGCTTAGGATCGGCTCCATTCAAACCCTAAATATGCCTAGTGCTCCCTTATCCCTCCTGCTCTTGGCTGAATTAAATCTTTAGATTGTGGTTCAAAATGACATTACAAAGCATGTGATTCAAAATGCCACTCTGGGGCATGGGGTTCAAAATGCAAATTAAATCATTCAATAGTGGTTCAAAATGGCATTACAAAGCATGTGACTCAAAATGGTATTACAAAGCATGTGACTCAAAATGCCATTCTGGGGCATAGGGTTCAAAATGCGAATTAAATCATTCAATAGCGGTGAGCTGTGCTTTCTTCGTCGACTCCCACCCAATGCCCAATGCTTCCGCGCATATCCAGCTTGGAATTATTCTCGCTGTGCACAAGAACTTTCAGCCCCAAGGATGCAAATCAGCAACAACTGGCTTCTCTCCGAAGATAATTTCGTGCGGTGTGGTGTCGCCAATTGCTCGAGTCCAGGTGCGATTCTTCAAATACACTGCATGCATGAGTGCTTCGCCCCACAGGAATCTCGGCAGGCCGCTATCATGAAGCATAGCACGAACCTTGTTCAAGAGCGTGCGGTTGAGCCGTTCAGATACCCCGTTATACTCGAGCGTGTTGTGTACGGTGAGACGTCGAATGGTGCCTTGGATTGCGAGGTGAGTGTCGAATTCTTTGCTCCTGTATTCCCCGCCGCGATCCGAGCGTAGGCACTTGATCTTGACATTTTTCTGTGTCTTCCACCAGGCTTCCTCCGCAAGATAATGCTCATAGACCTCGTCTTTGTGAGCCATTACGAATACTTATGTAATATGTAATCGTTCTTTTCAAAGATCGGAGGCAGCCTTGGCTGTGTCAACGCTGTTTCTAATAGATTTGGGGGAAAGGTATACATTTTTTCAATGAAATTAGTGGCTGTGGTGCTAGCGTAATGGGAAGTCTACCTGACGTGGGTTCGATTCTCGACCACTACGTCTTTATGACTTTTCTCGACATGGCGACGTGTTCTATCTTCGAGCCCTTCTGTTGCATCGATTGGATCGACATTCGCACTGTCGACGGAGTGATTCACCCCACACACCAACAGGCGGCTCGCGAGCTGGGACTGTTTGATAATCGCGAAGAAGGCATTATGGCATTTGAAGAAATGCTGAAGTTTGGTGCAGCTCCAGCACAACTTCGTTGGATATTCGCTGTTCTCGCAGCCGAGGGCCATCCGGTCATGGCAATTTGGGAGGCTCATGAAGGAAGTCTTTCTGCTGACATCCTGGATCGTATGTTACGAGTGACAGCAACTCCCGACGCAACGTTGGTCAGACATGAGCTTCTCAGAACACTCCAGATTATTCTCCGTGGACTGGGCAGGACTTTGACGGATATTGGGCTTCCAGAACCCCAACAGAGCGAGCTGGGGGTCGATGCAGAGCGTTTAATGGGGAGGCGATCCGACCAATCTCTGTGCTTTTACCGACAGTCTTACGGCTGAACAGATACGAACCATCTTCTGGATTTTGATTTATCTTTTGAAAGTGACTCCCAACAATTCAGCGCGAGTTCTACGACCGGATCATGCAAATTTCGAATATGGATGATCCTCCTCCCATCCATATAGATGGTCGCGCTGGCCGTGGCAAGACATATCTCCTCTATCCAGTGATCGGTGCACTTTGCAAAGGGGACGAAATTGTGTTACTTTCAGGAGCGACCAGGCCCGACTGTTGCACGCAGCCAAGTGCCATGTTATTGATGAAATAGGCGGCTTGCATTTCAAGGCCTTCGACTGTGCAGATCGCCTGATGCGAAGCTTGACTGGGAAGCTTGATCGTGTCTGTGGTGGACACATGATAATCACGGTTGGGGACTTTCACCAGGTATGTTCACTCTGGCTTGATGTATTCATACGACATGCTCAACGAGTTCAGGTTGCACCCGTGGTTCGATTTGGAAGCAGAACTGCCATATGCAAAGCTTCTTTGCGCACTCAGCCCATATTTCACCACTTCATGATCCTAAGGCTGGAGTGTTCAATGAGACAGCGAGATGACCCACAATTCTCATCATTCCTGGACACCATCGGCGATAATCACAATCAAAATACCGTGGATCTCAGCCGACTGCAGCACACTCAATCAATGCAACATCTCATTGATTTTGTCTTCCCACCGGCTGTGGTTGCTGATCCTCTCATCTGCATTTCCCGAGCTACTCGTAGCCGCATAAAGTGTTGGCGTCGGGGGTTCTCGGTGTTCAGGCATGCAACCAAGTCCAAATAACTTGTGGACTGAAAATATGAGGAAATAGAAGATAGTTCCATGGGTTAACATATTACCATATAAGGCAATTCCGAAGATATAGGGCATTTTTGGCCAGAATTTGGAATCGACTTTTTCTACAGGGACCGTGGGAACTTTTGATACCCACAGTCAAAAAGTGATCCTTGAGTAGTGCAAAATAGCACTTTGAATCATATTAGTACCTTATGATTTGAGCTCACAATCGTGGCTAGAAAATGGGGCTTTTTGCCAATTTTGACCATTTTTTGGCTAAATTTGCTGAAAATGGCCATGTTAGAAATTTGCAATGTGCAACTTGGATTTCGATACATTTTAGATACTGCAACTTGAACACACTGCAAGTCAGATGACATGCAGCTGTGAAAACTTTGGGCAACATGTTCAATCTTCGATATTTCAGCGGAATTGGTTCTGTTTATAATCTTCTCCTCCCGAACAAGAATAGCACTGAAATCCCCACATTACTCCTTGAGCAGCCCCGGGTATTTATATATATATTGTCTCATGATTATTTGTGTTTAATCAGGCCTATTTCGAAGCGCAGAGGCCTTTCCATTCTTTGGGATGTTGCCATGGCAGAGGGAAAATGACAGCTGCAGTCGAGGTTGGCCCGTTCCCTTTAATGTCTCTCCCACCATAGACCGTATCTATGAGCACACAGTGTGGAAATTTGAAGCCTAGTCACTGCGTTGAGGCCCCCGTAGACAGAGGGTTTGTCTACGTAGGTAGATCCATTGTAGACAAGACACCATGGCTACCTTCGGCGATGCACGTAGACAAGGTGCGTGTCCCTTGGTCTACCCCCGGCTATTTTTGTCTACCCTAGTCTACATCCGGCGACCCATGTAGACCATGGTACACTATGTTCGGCGGACCCAAACTGCTCAAATTTTGAAGTTCACAATAATTTGTTGTTCAACTTGACTTTGATTTGGCCTGTTGCTATTTATTGTTGACCGCCTTCCTCGGCATTGACCGGCGAGCGCACATCACGCCAATCATTTGATTGACCACAGATGCTTTAACGCGTTCTACATTGGCAGACTGACCACGCTAGGATTCATACTAGAGGATGTAGTAACAAGACCGGCGATGTGTACTGGTCAAATTGGGAAGGACTGGGCGAGGTGGGTCGATGCAAATAGTCAAGGCAGACTAACATACACTGATGTACACATGGCACGTAAACACAGCGACATACTGTACTTTTTCATTCAATTCGACAGCCACGCGTCACGCTCGCAGTTTGTTATTGCGGCAATAATTTTTTCTCGATTTATGAGATGTTTTTGGTCGCCGAAAAGTCGAGGTCGGTGTCGAATTGATCGAAATAAGAGCCTGTTCGGATCATTCTGAAAGTTTTGAGAATTCAGAACTCGGACATCGGAACCGGACTTCCGTTCGCTTAATGTAGCTTACGTAGGTGTACGTGTACCGTTGCCCACACATTGTGCATGCTTCTGACCACGTTTTCTTTCTCAAAACATGGTCAAGCAGCCGGGGGATTGGCTACAAGCCCTATGACAGACTCACAATTGACTCCCAGCCAACTTACAAGCCTCTCACCGAGGTCCCGGAGGGCGCAAATGCGACATGGATGTTGCTGTGCTGCATTGCCCTCGTCAAATTCCCCAAAGAGCATGTTGCGGGCGACGGGGTCAAATACAAGCTCAAAGTAATAAACCAAACCACCGACTACCTCAACGAGAGGTGGCCATCCATTGAATATGAGGCAGAGGTGAGATATTGACGATAATTGTGCTAGATCATATGTTTGCGGGCCGGGTGTGCTCAGTGGACCTCAACTCGGCTCCCATTCGGCGGAACTCGCCGCTGCCGCACAAACTCCTTCCATCGCTTCTCCTTCAAATAGACCAGTCTCCTACCCAACCTCACTTACGGGGTTGGGAAGACAGAGTAGCGGTATTCATCAGTGGAATCCCAATTTGATCCCAATAGTAATACGAAAGGACAAATCCAGGATGGCCCATCAATACATCAGTTCTAGCCCCACAATAGCTTCTCCAGAGGGGTTGGGGCATTGAAGTTTGGAAGTAATAGTGTCGGCTATCAGTGATTTGTCGTTTTGTATGACTTAGACTACAGAACAGCTTTAAAAGACACCCGTAAGTGAGGTTGGGTAGGAGACTGCAAATAGACTCGAGTCATGGGTTCCCCTAGCGCCCAATTAAAGCTCCGCTTTTGGTCCATCAGAAAGCTCCTTGACCGTGTCGTCGGCAGGTGACGTCAGCTCGCACCCCGCCCCTTAACCGGGTTAATAACCCGTTAATCACTTAAGTTAACCAGTCAACAATTCTTGTCTCCTTTATTTAACCATCATTAACTCAACTCTGCTGCCGGCATGATAGCCAACGAAATTCCAGTTTCCTCAGAATTTTTCTCGGGTCTTTCTCATTGTGCACGAAGTACGGGAACTGAGGCGATGGCCGCGACAAAGAGCCCGGCGTGTGGTTCAAACCTAAGCTGTTGATTTCCGACCGGTGGTGGGGGTTCCGGTGCCCGGGAATCCGGAATGTGAGGAGCCGAAACTGTATAAAATGCATGTGGTCCGGGGCGGACACCATCTTTCACATCATGCAGGAGAGCCACTCAGTTGATTTCTGTTTCTCTTCCTCACCTGTCAACAACTTTGACCCCAACGATCCCTTTGGCACCTGGGCATTCCCTGCCGCCGATGCCTTCACTATGCAGAGCCATAACGGGGCCTATGATCCTTTCGGTACCTGTTTCCTCGAGTACGGGTACGGCTTCTCTGATATCTGGACTATTTCAAGCCAGTTACTACCACCCACTAAGTCTGGAGAATTTACATCAGCGGCTGTTGTCGGTGGAGACCGCCGTCCTTGCCTGGCAATTGGAAGAGTGCGTTATTACTACAGAAGGTGGCTAAGGTTAAAGTTCCTCCTCACACTCCCACCCTAAAAACCAGCCGTCTTTACAGTTGCCTCTCAACAGAACGAGCGACTCTGAAGACTCCGGCCAAACAACGCCACCACTTTCGGCTCGGGCCCGGAGAAACGATGAGAGAAAGGCGTTCAAAATTGCGGGAATCCTCGCCGAACGGCGGCGTGGTCGGGGAAAGCAATATCAAGTTCTGCGGGATGGAGGAGATTTGAACAAGTGCAGTTGGCTATCGGGCTCAGCGATGAAAGCTAACGGGGCCGAAGCAATGTCCAAATGGGAGAAGCAGAAGCAACTGAAGTGAAATAAAGCTTTGAAATTATGATTTTACTTGCTTGTGCTTCTCATGTATTTTTTTTTGCTGTGGAATTATTATTTTTTCTTTCTTTTTTTCACGGTTCCCAAAAGGAAATTTTGGCAATGGATACGATTCATTCTTTCCTCCTCCCGCGATGGTCGCCGACCCTGCGCACGCCAATAGTCGACAAATCTTGCCAGGAACTGCAATAGGATCAAGAATGCCGTTGACGAACTGAATTTGATAGAACAGTAACCCATAAACTATAATACAAAAGTAAACCATCCGTGTAAAACATCGGTCTTACTCGCCATCAGCCACGTGAAGGCGCGAAAAAACAAATAAAAATGCATGTTCACGGAATTATGCAAAGGACTGTAATTTCAGCGAACTGAAAGGGTACAGTATAGGTTTATTCCCCAATTACACGGACACCGGCTATCCATAAGCAGCTCAACCCTGGTCTCCCGCCTGCACCGCCTTAGAATCCGGTTCAGTCGGCTGCCCAACCGCGCCGGACGCGTGAGTTTTTTTTTTTTTTTTTCCCCCCATTTCACGACACAAATTGCTAGCAGATATAATTTACTAATACCTTATTTCACTTATAATGAGTGCCTGATCTCTGTCGCTAACACAATTCTCGCAAGGATGTCTTCGGGTCTGTGATTTTGAGGCACGAAAACCGAAACATGAGGTACCGTCAGCTTAAGGCTGGTCGGGAAGCCCACATCCAACGGCTTCGGACGATTCATTGGCAGTAGAGCCCGTGCATCTGGATGAGCGCGCGTTGCTGGTCCACCTCGTCGGCGAATCTGGGTCGAGAGGAATGTGATTAGTATTGTGCTCAAATGTTCGTAGGATAAGAGAAGTGAGAGCGGCAATTTAAAAGGATGGCGGGCGAAGAGAGCCAGGGATGCGAGTCCAAGCCAACACCTCGAAAGAGATAGAAAAACTTGACGAAAAAACGCACCGCACAAACCCATACCCCCGACTCACGCCTGTCACCGGGTCCAACATAATCTTCGCGCTCTTGCAGCTCGCAAACGGGCAGATGAACTTGGGCGTGCGGTCGTTGCGCAGTCCGAGGACGGGATCGCGGAAGACCTGGGGTTGGGATATCAGTATATGTCAGGATGAGCAAGGAGAGGAGGGAGGCAGGGAGGGGAGTCACAAGAGGAGGACGTGGAGGGAGGCCGAGAAACTGCCACCGTCGGACGAAAGGTGGGTGGGGAAGGGGAAGGGCAAGGGAGGGATGGAAGAGAGGAAGGAGGAAGAAAAGAAGGAGGGACGAAGTAAAGGGAGAGGAAGGGGGGGGAAGTGGAAGAGAGCGAGGAAATCGGCGGGGGAGGGGATGAGCGTGGAAGGGTAGGTGTGCGTGTCTCAGTGCGTATATAGTTTGCATACGAGAGGTATGAGAGGAAAGCGGAGGGAAGGGAATGGAACGGAGGCGAAAGGACGAAGAGGGGAGGACATGGGAGGAAGGGAGGGTGGGAAGAGAGGAAGGGGAGAGTAAGAGGGAGGAGGGGAGTATGGGAAGGAGGCGGTAGGGAAGGTGAGATCGAGGGAGATGGGAAGGTGGGCGTGCGTGAGCACATATAGAGAAGTAGGAAAGGGGAGGAGGAAAGAAGGAGTGAAAGTGAGGATGAGCAAAGGGACAGGACAGTCAGCACCTTTCAGGCGCAAAAGACAATCCCGTATCGGGATACGGCGCATATGCCGGGACACGTACAGTGTCGCCTCGCATCGAGGTAGAGATGGATGTACCACCAGCATCCGAAGGATCGCATAGATCCTTCTCGACGGCTACTTCCCAATCTGCCGCTAGAGATCCCCCGAATTCTCCTCTATCTCAACGCATGAGACGCCAACTCAACCAACAACGTCTTGCTCGTAAAACTCTGAAGTCGAAAATCATCAGGAAATCCAAAGCTGCTATCAAAGTCGGTACGCTAAACATGCGGGGCCGGTTCGACTGTGACGGCCAAGATAAATGGCTGCATATAAACCAGATTATACGCGACAAGCGCATTGGCGTGTTAGCTGTGCAAGAAATACACTTGACTGATTCCGAGCGCGACAATCTAAACACCCTGTTCGAGAAGAGACTCTCCATGATAACTCGTCAAACGAGGAAGATTCGGAGTAAACAAGGCGTAAATTGGTGTATTAGATGCACGGGGTAAGCTCCCGGCACGGAAAATAGACTTAACAGTATATTTTCCCACATTTTTTCGGAGGCCTGGTATATAATTCGGATAAAAACTCGACCTCAGCGGAGGCCTGGGTCGAATTCGGATAAAAATCGCCCGATCACGCGTCTGGATAAAAGTGCCCAAACCGGCCAAGTTCCAGACAGGCATTTGGGCTGTTTTTCGGGGGTCCTCCCGACCCCCTGGAATGGTGTGTGTTCTGTTGACATCTTGTAGGATTATGTATGAATAACCACTCATACATTACTGCATGTTTGTCTTTGGTAAACTCGTTCTTCATCATCATGTTGTGGACCACCATAGCAAGTAGCTGCATTTTCAAATTCCTCTACGTTTCCAACACTTATTGAGTCTTCGCCTGAGCACGGGCGTATCTCAGGCCGCAGCTTTCATGGGGTGAGTCAAAGAGAAGGCAGGACCGAGGTGACGTATGCATTACACAGTTCCTTCTTGCTGTGCGGCCCCTTTCTCCACCTAGGAGATTGAGTTGCATTGCAACTGGAGCACTGGTATGGTTCTGCAGCATTTGAAGGAGGAGGTGTTCTAAGAAACATCCTGGATTTCGCTGGGTGATTATCTACGGCAAGGAAGCCCAAATCGTTGCATGAAAGAGTCATAGTGGGCTCTGTCCCCGCTGGCCGAGTGTGCGTCTCCATGACTAGTTTGTCCTCACCACTGCATCTCAGACTCGGGTCGAGCCATGTGGGATATGGTGGGACTGACGTTCAATGCTTGATTTTGGCTTTCGTCGAACCCTGATTTGTCCAACTTTCTGAGTTATTGCATTTAGTATTGAGTATTGATGACCTGTTTAGTGCGCTTACAGAGCCACTCCGGTATTGCTGATGCCTATCTGACTATGAAGGCCCAAGCCATTCTCGATCTCTTCCTCCAAGCACTTGACAGAACTGCCGCCACAGGTGATTTGGGCTTGTCCCTGCCCGTAGGACCCCTACCCATTGGCGGGTGATTCACTGGAGGAAGATTGAGAGCCTGGCGTAGCCGAGCATTTTCCTCCTCCAGCTCCGAGATACGCTGCTGCAAGGCCTGCGGATGGTGATCATGTGAGAAAAAGAAGGACATTCCGTGAAATACGCCTGCGGACCTCGAGGTGGGCCGCGCGACGAGCTCTGAAAGCACGTTGATTATTGCGGGCGAGATCTGGAGGCAGGTTGTCGCTGCGTTTGCGGCCGCGCTTCGAGGACATGAGCGAAAACAAATGACGGATGGTGTTTGTGTTTGTTTTTCATACATAATGGCACCTGACATCGGGAAAAACCTCCCTAGCCTAATTTAGGGGAAATTTGGTTCCCATGCACCAAATTGGGATAATTTGGGGGAAAGTGGCCCAATTAGCTGGATTGTTGATATTAGAGCGTTTGCGGTGGAGCCACCAGATCAACTGGTGGCTCGTGTTTAGATTAGTGTCAGGACCGTCCGGCATGTGCTACTGTAGTATTTCGCTCAATTCGTGCTGCCTGTGACCTGTGACACCAAAAACCGAACTTCAATATTTGTGGATCGGCCTTCAGGAGCGTGACACAAGAAAAAATTTGTGTTTTCATGGGAAATAATCAGATTCATTACCCAGACACACTCGGTGATACAGATGACTATGGATGCACCAGGTTAGCAAGGAACAGTCGGAACCGCTCTCCAGCTCGAAAACAATTCCGGGGTGCACGGCTCATAAGCCCCAGTCAAAAGTCCGCGGGATCGTGTGAGATTATGTGAGTTAGAACGAGACTTTGACAGATGGGCGCACCGAAACTCGTAACAACTCGCAGGATCACAAATGTGGCACTGATTTTCGGTATCGCGCGAGCTCAGTTGTGCTATTAAGCGCCAACGTTCAAACGATCTCGTTTAATTGCTCTCCGACCAACAGTGCATCGATCCACAGAATGGGATGGATTGAGATGGACTGGGCTGTTTATTCAGACGAGGGGCGGGATGGTTTGAGCGAAAACAAGTTGTATTAAAAGCTACTACGTAAATAGTGCACCAATCCAAATCCATTATTGCCCATATATCCCTAGACTGCAGTGCTTGTTCCCATAAACGTGTTAATGTGTTTACGAATGTCCTCGGGCGACGGCCGCGAGGCGGATGCCTTGCTCTGTGGACTTGATTAGACAGGAACGCAGCCAGAGCGAGAAGATCAAACCAGTTCTTTAGAATACTTGTCGTACGCCTACACTAGGTTGCAATCAGAATGCGGGACAGACTGGGAGTAGAGCCGGCCATACCTGGAAAAGAGCCGAGGGCGGCTTCTCGCGGGGTTGACGGAAGTAGCTGGTATAGCCCTCGCGCATCCAAAAGGCTTCGTTGGGGTTGGCCGGGTTCCGCACGGCGTCGGTGAGAGTAGAGACGGCGGATACAAGCTTCCTAAAAGTAGGTTAGAGAAGCTAGTGCGCTACAAAGAAGATGACGCACTGGACAGTATTTTTCAGTGCAACTAACTGCTGCGAGAGCGAGTTCACCCGGTGAAGAGCTTCGTCTGAGGTTGCTGAAGAGCCGAAACTATCATTCTGGAGCTGCATGAATTGGGAAGGATGTCGACAAAATAAGTAACATACCGAAAAGCCAGAACCAGAGAAGTCGGAGAATTGCCCGCCAAGAGGACTAGACATGGAGGACCTGCCGTCTACGCCTGCCAGCGAGCCGGTGTCCAGGGAAAGTGAGCTTGTTTGCGACCGAGCGGGTGTGGTCAGCGACGACGAGGACGAGCCGTTACCTGCCCCTGGAACGACGCCTGGAGGAGAGAGCCTCCGCCATAGGCAGCGCCGAACATGGGAAGAGTAGATGGCGGCGGGAGGAAAGAGCAAGCACTCAAAAATTTGCTCACAGTCACACTATCCCCGGCCACGTCGTCACATTGACTCACAACGAAAAAATTACATCGAAACTATTGTAATACATGCAGCGACTAATTAACTAAATTAATCGCCGGAATCAGCACCTCCAAGACCCATTTTCTCGTACGAAAAGTGCCTACCAGCGAATTTCTGCTGCACCTCTGCAGAGACTCCGCGTTTGGAGGGAAATGAGATCGTTGCAACCACAGAGAGAATGGACTTTGCTGGGACGACGCGCTTCCCATGAATCGATGGAGGGGAGATGGAGGGAGAGATAAGACGGGATCAATTGAGCTACCATCATGCGCGTGCTCACATCGTCTCATATGATGCCGCCTCATCAATATATAGCCCCCGTGAACTCAGAGGAATCATGATCACATATGATCCCACCGACTTTTGACTGGGCATAAGCCCTGACAAGGCTGTGGGAGGCTGTGTGAGAAGATTGAAGATCATCTTATCCTCTCCTTATAAAAGTAAGCATGTCTGAAGCCTTTTCAAACTCCGCCATCTGTCAATCAGCTTCTTCGCCCGAAGATCTTCTGCAATTTATTTATTTACTTTGAACCATCTTTAAACCACGGAAGGATTCATAGCAAGGAGCGTGCAACTCCAAAACTCACACATCAGGGAGGGGATGCGAGGCCGCAAAGCGGCCGAGCAGCCACTTGTAAGGCTAAAGATAAATTTCCGACACAGGTCCATGTGCCGGAAATTTATCTTTAGCCTTACAAGCGGCTGACATCCGGGTCTTGGTGGGCAGTGTATGCTTTGCTTCAATATTCGGACGACTATACAGCTCTCCAAGCTACGGACAGCCAATAAGACATGAAAGGCTAAAGCTGTGGAGAACTCAATTGAATCTTCAATCAGAATCGAACGCAAAAAGGCTAAGCTTGTAATGGTGGCGGATCGACGTCTATGTACAGCTCTAATTGCCGCAAAAGGAAAAAAAAAAAATCAGCTAACCAGAACCGGAAGGGGATCAGCGGATGGGCTGACAGAGACAAAGGAATTGAAAGGACCCACCCCAAAATGAAATCTGATGAAATAGGGTTAGGTGTGTTTGGGGCCATTGTTCTCCCGTCACTCTCTTCAGCTCCTCTGCATCGCGGGCAGACACTCCACCCCTCTCCGTACCGTCTGATAGATTCGCCTTTCGCCTTTACTCTCCCTGTCGCTGTTTGTCGCTTTTCTCACTGTTTCTCCTTCTATTTCCTTCGACGACGACGACGATGGCGGATTACGCATACACATTCAAGGCCCCGCCCCAGCACCACTACGGGTATCACAGCCAGGCCTACATCTCGCCCACTTCTTCTTCCCCCTCCTCCAATCTCTCCATCAATGGTGGCACCAGTACCAACAACCCAATCGCCCCGCCCACCGCCCTCCTCTGGACCGAGCCGTGGATGGATGCAGAGTACGCGTGCCAGGTGTGCGCGCTCATGCGCTGGGATGCCGGCGTGCTCATCCCTCCTCCCTCCACTCCCTCGCACGGCTTCTCCTCAAACGCGGCGAATGGTCCGAACGCGACGCACCCCAACAACGCGGGCTACGCGGTGCTGAGCTTCGCGAGCGCAAGGGCCGCGGCGGCAGCATTGGCGCAGGTCGGTGTTTGTCGTCTTTTCTATTCTTTCCTCTCGTTTGGTGCACATATAAGCAGGCTAGGCGAGGACAGATGCCAAGCCCATGGGAGCGCAGGGCGCCCTTTCGGTGCGCATATATCCTTCTTTCTCGGCTTCGTTTTTTTTTTTTTTTTTTTTTTTTTTCGCGCACATACCGTCCTTTTGGGTCTTCCTGGGGGCGTCGTCCTTTTTTCGCGCATATATTGTATCCACCTTTTGCGGGCACATACAGCCTAGCTTTTTTTCCGGGTTGTCGTTTCGGGGCGCCCATCCACTCCTCTCCCTCCTTTGTCTCACTTTCCTCACACAATGTGCACCTGTAACTGACACATCTCACCCATCGCAGGTTAGCGCACAGATGATGATGCCCAACTCGGCGCGGCCGTTTGTGCTCAATTGGGGCCCGCCGGGGGTGGGGGGCGCCGCTTCGTCCGGCTCACAGTCGTCAGCAAACACAACCACAAACGGCGGTTCGGGCCCTGCGGGCAGTAATAGTGGGAACGCCACGTCTACGTTGATTGACATGTGGCGACATGCAGCAATCTTCGGACAAGGGGGCGTCGTCGACACCGCTAGATGAAACAAGTAAATAATGAATATACGACATGTGAATGGCGGCCTACGGCCGCTATAAGAGAAGAGAAGGAATGGGAGCCGGCACGATAAAAAGATGAGGGTTTGCGGGGGAGGGGGCCGCTCCGCGGCCGGCTCGCTTGAACGTCTACTCATTGTGAGAGGTGGGGGATGAGCGAGGCGGGATGAAAACGGCGGACGGCCCCGACTCCGGTACACAAGGATGAGACGGGCCCCGATGGATGAGGCGACCCGAAACAACCCGCACGGAGCAATGCTCTAAGAGCGAATAGCTCGTGTGAGGGACGACGACTCAGAGGGCCTGAAGAACCCCAAGGAGCTGTGCTCCGTGTCATGAATGTTAATGCGATGAATTATGGTAAAGAAATACATGCTAGTCAATAACGTCGAAGCTGAGATGAGCGTCAGGGGAGTGTCCGTGTGCGGATGCGAAGGTGTGAATGCGAGATTTTCATGCAACTGTGATATGTATATGATACTTCTGTGTGTCCTGTTGACGTCTAAAATGTTGGGAACATGAAACTATGTATTTTAAATTTGTTTGGAAGCCGTCAAACATGATCTTAACTTGTGGGTGCCGAGCCAGTCCCGCGTCAGTCGCCGCGCCGGTGCGCGCCGCGTCAGTGGTTACCGCCGCGTCAATGCGCGCAAGTGTAGCGTCAGTGTACGTCAATGTCGCGTCAATGTGCCTAAATCTCGTGTCCCTGACGCGCAGTGTTGCACTTAAGGGTTAAGGCCTTAACATGTTAAGGGCTTAAGTTAAGACTAAGGGTAGCCCTTAACAACAGGATGAAAACATGTTAAGGCCTTATTTAGTCTTAATGGTTTGGCGACCGAATGGGTGTCTGTTCTCGTGCAAAGCAAGGCAGCGTGGCAGAAACATAGGCTCGTTACCAGCCTGCCTATGAGAAGCAAAACTTTGAGCGAGCCATTTGCCGTAGGCAGGCTGGTACAACTCGGGAGTGTCGAAAGGGCTGAGCACGGAGTTTGAAATTTTCCATTTCCTTTGTTGTCGCTGCGAATTTGATTATTTCTTTTCGATTCAAAGGAGGGTTAGGGGTGTAAAACTCGCAGCCATATTTCTGTCTCCTCAGATTTGTTATTTTGCGCCCAGAGATTCTGCGCGAGAGGGCCGGTTTCATTCGAGAAACTTACTTTCGGACCGATTACCGGGAACGACGTCATGGCATGTCCCGAGTTGTACCAGTCACGTCACGTGCACTCTTCCATGACCACAAATTAACCGTTCTTTAACGAAATCCTACGAAACCTGTGCACATTCCCCATGCAGATGCATCTCCATTAACCGTTCTTAAGCAAATGCCTCGTCGGCGGTGCAATTGCCCCATGTAGCTTTATCTCCATTCCTTTTTCCTCTCCTCTCATTCTAAAAGTCCTAGGTTCTTGCCCCATTTGTGCACGCCTGTATACTCATCGCAACGACTACGCACTGCGCAAACTTCGCCGCAGAATGGCACAGGACAGCACAGACGTTACAGCGGAAGCCCAGAGCTTTGCATTTTAGTTGATTTTTTCAGACAGATTTCTCCAGCTTCCAAGCCGAATTTGGGTTAATAATCATTCAACGGATCTTTCAACTGTGCCTCAGCTGATAATTTCGCAGTCGTTCCGCAGAGACACGCAGTTCTCGCAGCAAATTCCTGGCTGCGCCGCAATTGTATTCGACCTGCGGCTGCGTAGCGCCTCGAGAATGAGCTGAACATAAATTGGCCAATGACCCCGTCTTTCTAACCTGGAATCCTTCACTCACCTGAAATTCACTGTGCTATGGTCGATCTGGGTCTCTTTTATGCTCGGGGCTTCTAGAAGTCGTCAAATTATCAATCCTGCTTCCTGACTGTCAATTCTCCACTTTCAACATACCTTGGGTGTCTTCTGAACTGGCTGGGTTATTGGCAGTCATCAATAACATTTCCCTGCATCCTTGTTCCTCCTCCAACATATTTTTCCCGGTTCTGAGTGACCTTGAACTTCATCGAACACTGTATGAAACCACGAACTCAATTTTTTCAAATGGGGACTATGATATAACATGTATTGGTCTATCTCTGTGAAGGCAAGAAATATTCCACGACCATCTTGTTGGTCAACCGATCATTTATTTTCTGGCCTCGTTTTCTGACGCCTTCTGGTGCATTAATTCTGAAAATATTTGAGCATATAGAATGCCTTCCAATAAATCGATTCTTCCTTCACACCTAAGCGAGAGGTGGAGCCGTAGTGGTGATATTGGATGAGTTTGTGAACATAGTTTTATGTAAGCAATTTTGGGTCGATGCTGCTTCGAAGGATTGGCCGCGTGAAATGCTTGATTGTCGCTGTAAGATATTTTCCATTCCTGTTCAGAAACCCGCATAAATATTTTGAGATATATTCCGGCTGCATTGCTTGCAGTATGAAGGAAACAACGGAATTTGGCAGAGCTGAACACACACAGGGGAAACCACAGCTAGATACATCTGCCCAGACAACAGATACTGGCCATCGTTCATTGTACATTTTAGATATTTTGTACAGATATAACATCTTCGTCTTTTCTGTGCATGTCTTCCACCACTAAATTCGAATAAATTAAAGCGGCTTGCACAAACCATAGGCCGTTATGAAACAGCTGATTCCGCTACCCAGCAGGCAATGTTGGAGGCTGTGGAAGCCGGATCCCAGCTTATGGAAGCTGGACACGACAGTGCTCACACAGCTGACGTCGAAGGAAATTCCAGGGGAGCAGAGGGAGATGCGGGGGATATGCCGGAGCTGGTTGAGCACTTTGAGTAATACCTAGTGAGCCACCGAGTCGACTTCGGCACTGTATGGTTTTAAGTTTTGATCGGGACCGGTGTTTGCCGGTTAAGGGTTAATAAGGGTTTCAGGCGGTGGCGAGAACAATAATAAAAATGTGAATGAATATTGGGAGGCTAAGGAGACAGCTTATACAGTATTTGGGGGGTCCTTTACACAGCAAGTGTGGATGAGTGATTTCCCCTTCAACAGCAAAGGCCATCTGGGATCTGAGTAGACAGAACATTTTTGTATTCTAGTCTTGAGGTTGGGGAATATTATTGGAAATTTAGAGGCCCAGGGAGAGCGTATACATACACGGACGAAGTTCCTAAAGTCCTTTCCTTCTGTAGCCAAAAATAACTACTCTCTCGTAGACAGACACTACAAACAATATTTAGCTCGTACCTCGCTTGTTTGTAATCTTACACCAGTGGCACGGTAAACTACAGACTAAAAAATAACGGAATCCGCCCTACCCACTCACACTCTTCCTCCTCCATCACCGGCCGGTAAATAGATGTGATTTTAGGATACCCAAGCAAACGTCTAAGATCGCGAGGGCAACAATGTCGATTCCAGGGGTGGAGAGGTTGGAGAGGTTGGATGGTTGGCCATCTCGACAGACAATTGGACATTCTCCAATGACATGGAGGCTAGTGCAGAGATGGAGACGACGGGAATGCTGCGTCTGGGCTGCGGCTGGTGCAGCTTAAGCGGAGGCGCACAGGAAAGGAGCGCGGGCGAAATACACACTTCGGGATGCAGGTGCAATGTAATGTGGTCGAGGTCGGGTGTCGCGTTAGGTGCGAGACGTAATTTTGCGTCAAAGCACTGAAATTCTGGGATGGCTGTCGCTCTCTCCCAAAGCGCGGTGGCATCGTTGTATTCGGCTACTTTGGTGTATGTTTGCATCGAGTTCTCGTCCCGTCCCTCGGATGCGTACGAAACGTGATGATGATAATATTGTTCGCCTTCGGACGTGTCTAGGTGGGTGTAGAAAAATGGCCCAGGCGTGGTCCGGTAGTAGGGCATTGGTGCACTCGAGGATGGGTTGGTGCTGTAAGAATCGACATGGTCGTAGGAAGAGGAGAAGGTCGTGAGGTCTGAGAACCCGGAAATGGCTGAGGGGATATCATATGGATTTGGGTATTCAGACAGCGTCATTTGGTGGGAATCCCCCCAAACAACGCCGTTTGAATGCGATGGGGAGCTCCGCCTTGTGGAATATTGGGCAAAGGAATCCGGATGATACATGTGGCGGGCCTCGGGACGATCAAGCCTTTGAACGAGAGAGGGTACGTATGTAGGACTATGGACTAAGAGAGAGAAAAGGGGGAGGATGAACGGTCGTGGAGTGCTCAGCTTTTATAGCATTCTGTAATTACGGCGACGGCTTCTGCCCGTGATCGTTTTCAGGCTTGTGAGATGATTGATCAGCTCATGTATCCAAGGCGCAACCGGGATTGAAATTTTATACGTGGGGTCTTGACATGTTATTCTACCTCTACGTCGAGACACCACCCCTTCCTTCGTTGAACGTTCGCAATCGCCCCACGAAGCCTCTCCCCCGCAAACTACCGAGCTTTGCCCGTACAAATTCAAATCCACCATCACCTATCTCGATTTCCTCCATATTCTGGCGAAAGGATGTCAAGCCAAATCGACAGGAAATCTCGATGAAGTGGAAATTCGAGGGCCATGCATGATCACTGGATGGTGGTATGAGATCAAGAGGCACCTGACGTGACATCAGCCTGTTAAACTGTGACATACGCTAACATTGAGGGGCTCCCACCGCACCGAAACAAAGGCGGCCGCGGCGAACATGCTGTCGCCAGTGTAACAGGCACAGAAAAACTGGCTCGTTTTCACAGTCCATGTCACTGACAGTGTTGGAATCAATAGGCCAGAATCCAGTATACTGTATAATTTCGATCAATTCGGCGGTCACGCATCACGCACCCCCTGTGCCGCGACGAAATTTGGCCTCCGTCACGGGTCACGGCGCCGGATGTAAAATGCATGAAATCTGAGCCAGATCCCCCGGAGGTGCAAAAAAGGCAGATTTTGCGAATTTTTCCGTCTCGAATGCCGAATTTTTGGAGGTGTCACGCCAAAATTCGCTGTTTGCCGGGGTAAAGTTTAGCTGGGAAGAGAATCTTTTGCACGTACCGTGCTATGAGCTCAAACCTCTTCCACTTACGCTGACGGTACAAAATGGCCGATGCGGCGGCGAGGCTTTTTACAAGGCGCTGCTCGCTCTCATTGAAAGCATGATCGGTAGTATGCCTGGCAGTTGGGTGCCCCTTTCACTATAAAACCCGGTCAAAATCCAAGTTTAAATACCTCAACCCAAGTTATGGCTCAAACAATGCCACCCATTAAAATCGGTCACACTTTTCAAAATGCAAGCTATTTCAATGTGCCCCAGATCACGCTTTTCAAAATGCAGGCCACATGTCGTGACTCCATTATAATATTGACACAATCCTTTGCATTCACAAACGCGTGACCCTATTTGCTGACACGATCCTTTGTATTCTCAAACACTTGACCTCTTTCCCTCGCCACAATCCTTTGCATTTTCAAAGACCTTCAATTCCAGTGCTGTCCCAGAGCCATTTTTTTGAGGCGTTGACTTGCAATGGTTGACCATTGCGGTCATTTTCTGCTATTCAGATTCTCCTCGGAGGCATTATTGACCTCTCCAGCGGCCAATCAGTTGTTTAAATTTTCAAATGCGTGACACTCTTGAACCATGTTGTAGAATATTTTTTGAATATTGTGGCTGTGCACATATTTTATCCCTTCCCGGTGCAGAAGTAGAATGGGTGTTAGTTTTCTGGCTGATTCATAGTCTGGCTGGGTGAATACATCTGCCAGCATGCAAACAGAAAATTTAACCTCCGGCGAACCACCTTATGGAATATTTTTTGAATTTTGTGACTGTGCGATATTTTATCCCTTCCCAGTGCAGAAGTGGAATGAGTGTTCATTTTCTGGTTGATTCATAGTCCAGCTGAGTGAATGCATCCACCAGCACACGACAGAAAATTTAACCACCGGCAAACCACATTATGGAATACTTTTGAATTTTGGGGCTGTGCGTATATTTTATCCCTTCCCGGTGCAAAAGTGGAATAAGTGCTCATTTTTCAGTTGAATCATAGTCCGGCTAGGTGAATGCACCCTCCAACGCGCACACAGAGATTTTAACCCCCGGCGAACTACGTTGTGGTATAGACTCGTAACCGGTCTACGAGGAGCAAAAAAACGAAGGCTGACATGACTGATTTTTCAGAACTCAACTCTCCTTTACTAATTATCAACTGGGCTTTGGGCCATTCCTGCACATGATCGAATATTCACGATAGGCTCTTTGGGCCAAGCAATTCCCACATATAGTGATGAAGCCCTTGAGGACTATGGCATGCCAAGGTGTGGAACAGTGGGTATTATCTCCTTTTATTATTTGTTAACTTGTATAAAAACTGTAGGATTGGTTGCATGTAGGCAGTTAACTCTTCCCCCCCCCACCAATGTTGACCTACTTGTTGGATGAGGCCACTGCAGTGTGCATGGCGTGACTCGCACTTAGCTTTTTGTCTTCTGCAGGCCAGCAAAGGGACCTAACAATTGGAAGAATTGAATTAGAAATATATGTATTTAATCCAAGTAACTAGGCACATTCAAATGGTTGGCATTTTGAAAAGCATGACCTGGCGCAATAGAGGTACATTCAAAGGGCAGGCATTTTGAAAAGCATGATCTGACGCAATAGGACTCTGCATTCAAACAACAGGCATTTTGAAAAGCATGACCTGGCACAATAGAGCTGCATTCAAATGGCGGGCATTTTGAAAAGCATGACCTGGCGCAATAGAGGCACATTCAAAGGGCGGGCATTTTGAAAAGCATGACCTGGTGCAATAGGGGTGCATCCAAATGGCAGGCATTTTGAAAAGTATGACTTGATGCAATAGATGTGCTTTCAAAGGGCAGGCATTTTGAAAAGCATGATCTGACACAATAGGACTCTGCATTCAAATGGCAGGCATTTTGAAAAGCATGACCTGGCACAATAGAGCTGCATTCAAATGGCAGGCATTTTGAAAAGCATGACCTGGCGCAATAGAGATGCATTCAAAGGGCTGGCATTTTGAAAAGTGTGACCTGGCACAATAAGGGTGCATTCAAATGGTCCGCATTTTGAAAAGCATGACCTGACACAATGGAGATGCATTCAATTTCAAATGGCTGGCATTTGAAAAGCATGACCTGGCACAATAGAGGTGCGTTCAAATGGCTGGCATTTTGAAAAGTGTGAACTGGCGCAAGAGAGTGCATTCAAAGGGCAGGTATTTTGAAAAGCATGACCTGGCACAATAGAGGTGCATTGAAATTTCAAATGGCTGGCATTTTGAAAAGCATGACCTGATTAAACCCGTGTTTAGCCTGTTGAAACAGTATTTAATCTCTGTTCAAACCAGATTAATGACGTATTTATCCCGCCTAAAGCAGCTTCAACCTTGGGTTCAATCCCAATTAATCCGCTGCCACAATTCCACCTGCACCTCTACGCACGTCGTGTATGAGCAGTAGATTGATCAGATCCGGATTTAATCCAGTTATCCTGTCTCAACAGGCTTTGTTTAAACAAAATTCCTGGGTACACAGCCATCCGTTATACTTCTGTCCGCTGAGACTCGTACAGGGAGACTTCAAGTCAGCAAATTTTTGATTATTCAATGCTTCAAGTTCTCCTTATAACAGAAAAAATACTCGACTTCTGGAACTCACTCTGTCCTCGGTCTGGTCTATATAAATTATATTACGACATATAACGGGCACAGGTGGCCAACATGGTACGGATGCGGGTGTCGGAATGCTCTCAGACTTCCAGGACTCTAGATACGTACGAGACAGGAACTACAGACTGAGTTTCGTCTCGACCTTCAAAGAACCTCTCACCTTCATAGCAAACCGCGCGCAAATCCGTGGGAGGCGTGTAGCCCGAGTGCTTACTGACCCCCATTCACACGGTTGGCCGAGCTCCGATGCTCGCACAGCCATCCGGGATTCCAACAGAAGTCCACCAAGAACAACACCCTAGTACTCCGTGTGCCGCTGCCGGTTTGCTCGCGACCCTCATCTGTCACAGATGTTTCTCGTCACCGAGGGTGTGGTGAAATTACAGGTTTGTGAAGCGAGCATCGCCCCTTCAGGTGGCATGTCCATGATCCCCCGCGGTACGTGTTCTTCTCGGTGTAATAAAAGCGTGTACTCATACACGGTGGACAACAGGTAACGCCTACCTAATCGAAAACAATGCGGCCCGGGACGCGAAATCTTTCTTTACGCAGGCGCGCAGAACCAGTGACCATGATGAGGAAGCGGAGTCGAAATTGCAGAAAGATTTGGAACCTGAATGACGGATCGCAGCGAAGCAGACCATGATCACTGTCAATCTGACCGAAAGACTACAAATCGCGGGCGAAGGCCTTCAAGCGGAGACAGGCGCAAGGCAGCGGAAATACTGGCATCGGCCCGCCAGGCCTTGAAGGAGTTGGAGGAGTACAAGCAGTAAAATGGACTCTTATTTACGAAGTAAAACTTTTTTGTACAGAGCTCTTATTCTCTGTCCGACCTTTGATAACCCTGGAACTTGAAAGTTTTTCTGCGTAGGATTAACAGAAGGGCCCTCACCGCCAAGTCAAGCGGAGGAGTTGATTGAAAGTTGTGGGATTTCTCATGCTTCCATTTGGCGCCAGGTTCTAGAATGTCCAATCAGATTTGATCCCACAGTGCTCCTCAGTTCTGTGTGCGCAATATTCTCATAGTATTCCTGGCAAATTCCTCGCAGACCCCACAGCTCGCAGGCTTCCCAAGAACACCGACCCCTCCATAGATATCTAGATGGAGGTGTGCAGCGGCAAGAACGGCCTCCGCAGAGGTTCTAAAGACAATTGCCGCGTACATAAGGTGAGAGCCTGTCCACAACATTGTCAACGCGTGTTTGACCGCTTAGCAGGCCAATGCGGCCCTTGAAGTCCAAGACGATAGCCACGACCCAGATCGAGCTGCTCTTAAATTTGCCCTCTCTGTGACGTCGGGAGCAACAGATCCGGATCTCTCTATGTTGTTCTGTAACACTTTCACGCAAAAAGTGAAAAATCGCTTGCGGCAATGGCCTCATCACCGCCTTAACGCTTCTGCGCCGGAGATTATCGCCACGCCTTTTCAACATACATCCACCACTTTTTCACCACTGCTGGCCCAGAACTTCCATTCGCCAATCCTCAGAAGGCCGCTACTGTTTGGCGGGACTATTGTGAACGAAACTGAGGAGAAATTGCTTCGTTCTAATGATTATTCGAACGACATGGAGGAAGATATCGCAATAGACGGTAGGGTTTTTCTTCGGCTTACTCTGGTGGGTTTCTTTAACGATGGTCATGTTGTAGACTGGCCATGGAACTATGGGGATACGAAGCTGAATTACTCTCCCCTTTTGCGACTTTGGGATCCAAGAGATGGTATTAATACTTCTAGTTGAGTAAAAATATCACTTAGTGCATGTAACGAAGAATGATGGGATAAATTCCCATCGAGTGAAGAAATCGGGTCCCATTTAAGCTGGTTCATGCAACTTCAGTGCCTGCAGCTCGAGCGGCGCGTGCACATTCTGGAACAGCAGGTATGTACCCGCCTGCGGACCGTGCGGCGGTGCCCCGCGAGCGGCACAGTGACCAAAAGGCTAGAGCCCGCCATATGCCAATACTTCATTGGCACTGGTGACCCAGATTTGCAAAAATACCAGCAATTCTCGTCGGAAGCGAGGGAGGTCAGGGCTGCTTTTACATCATGTACCGGATAGGGCTAAATGCTCTCAGCACGGGTTGCCGGCGGTATCTCCCGTTCCCACTGCTGCAGTTTGGTTGTGGCTTCGATTGTGCCCTCCACTATTCGTTCACTGCTACTCCCCAGAGAACCGGCTTCAACTGAGCTCAGGGCGCACGTTCCGCGCATACTTACGCGCCTCGTATTCTGCGTATGATGCAGGTCACCTAGTCACCGCTACCAAAATTTAGCCGCCAAATCGGCCGGAGAAAATACTTTTGCACCTATTTACGGCTCAGAAAGAACTTTTTTTCAATATAATACGTGCATGCCGCCAAATCAGCGGGCAACTTTTTTTTTTTTGCTCACTCAGTTTTGCAGTATGTAAATAAAAATCCCTCTTACGCACACTTGTAAGAGGGATAAAAAACCGGATCATATTTGAAGCTGCGAAATGTCAAACATTGGCATGCGGTGACTAGGTGACCTGCACCATGATCGGAGCCATGGCTCGGGCCGTCGAAGGTACTTCAAAAATTCTCATCGAGGGTAATAAAGCTGGTAAGGCCGAGGAGCGGCACAGCTCGCTACCAGAATTCGAAATCAGGACACAGTTCAATTGGCATTAAAATGTGTGGTAAAGTAGATGATTCTGGCGAGCAAGATCTGAGCTGATGAATTAAGCAAAAATGAAGGAATTTGGTTTGATAAAACTAATTCAGGAATTCCACAAACCAAACATTGATGGTGACTATTTGAAGGCAGAGAGATCTAGGTGTGGATCCTCTGGGACTGAATTTGAGATTTTGTGATCTAAAAACTCTAGAAGCTGTCTGCCAAAGTCAATGTTCAACTCTTCTGCTCAATGCCCGTTTTGTAATTTTATTTGGGTTCAAACCACCCTCGACTCAGGCCAACATATGGCGGTGCAGTGTACCTCGACCTGGAGCTTCAACATACCCGTAGTACACTTCAACCACACCAAGAATTCTGCCTTCTAGGTCCGTATTTCGTTTGGTATGCATATTTTCTGAGCCAGTTAGGAGTTGGAGGTGAAGGACCAACAAATAGACCACAGACAGCAGCACTGATCTCCTCAAAGGGCAGCGAGAGCTGGATGGTTGTTGGGGGCAGATCATTATATGTCCCTTCATTCAGCATTGTGTGCTTTTATAGTCAAGTCCTTGAGCTCTGGTGGGACTGATCCAAGAAACATCTTGTTAGCCAAAGCCAAAGCAGGCATTTTTCTTCTCTTCATGTGAATGGAAAGATTTACATAGCACTGGAAAAAGAGATGCCGTCTGGATCTAGTAGAAGGTCGCCCAAAGGTTGTCCATAAATGTGGATCGCGAACGAGATCTGTTACAGCGGCCTTTCCAGATATCCTGGAGATTGTCAAGTCAATTCACTTGTTTGTGTTTTTCAAAAATATGAACTGAAGAACTGACTGCAAATCCACCACAAGTTGAAGGATGTTGACCTTCTTTGAGCTTGCCCAGTCCTGAACAGACATTTTCGGCATTGTGTGCATTCGATAGCCAGGGCAATTCTGAGTCTAAATGCCTACCAGACCTTGGCAATTGGTTCAGCGGTAGGCAAGCTGTGAGGCAAACACTGTGGGATGAGACTGTTTAAAATGCAAAATTGAGCCTTTTCAATGCACAGTTTGCCCAGTCCTGAACAGACATTTTCGGCATCGTGTGCATTCGATAGCCAAGGCAATTCTGAGTCGAAATGCCTACCAGACCTTGACAATTGGTTCAGCGGTAGGCAAGCTGTGCGGCAAACATTGTGGGGCAGCAGCGCAGAAGTCTTTCTTGCACCAACTGTGTGTTACCGCAACGTTATTCTCCTTACCGTAGATGACCATTCCTTCACCGTAGCGGACGATTTCACGGTGCTGTGGCATCACATAGGCTACCGTGACCTCTTCCCTCGGATATTTGAAGGCTGCAACATTGACGGTCGCCCTATCGGGCTTTCTCTGAGATGGACTACATCCAAGGCATCAAGGACGTCTGGTCCCTTGTTAATTCAGCACTGTTCATAGGTGCAAACAAGTATGCACTCGACCGTAACTCAATTCTTCTACCGTAGCCTGAGCGGGATTGTGTTCACTGCAAGCGACGGTGCCTGAGCCGTACGGTAACTACATAGAATGAGGTTGCGGTATCTGTTACAATACCAGAATATTGAGTTCAGACGCGCTACGGCAACGTGGAATAAGCTCGTCTACAAACATAGAGGGTGGAAGAGCACCACAGAGCTTAGCAGACAGAACATAAGAGGTGTTCGTGCAAAACAGCAGGGACACTGGCAGGACGAGCTGGTTTACCGCTGAGAAGTGGTCAGAGAAGATTGAGTTACGGTACAGAAAAGTGGTGCGCGAGGATTAAAAGCAACAAGTGCTGCTCTACGGTGAGCATACTGCTCTTTCCACACCATCACGTTACGGTAGCAGCAGTTACCGTTACGGAGTAGGCAATGTTAACATCCTTGGCCCCACTGGACCTAGAACTGGTAATAACCCATTACCAACTTGGGCTACCGTGGAGCAGTGTTAGTGGAAATGAGCATCTGATACCACACGGTACAACACAGTTGCACCGCTGGGACATGCTGTGCGGTAAGTACAGGACAATTGAAGTTAATCAGTGGCACCGTTGAGATGTGTTGATGAGCTTTTGAGGCAGCGGAAAATTTGAGCTACGGTACCATTCACTTGGTACTGTGGACAGCAGAACAGGATGTCATGATCTCTTTCTTACTGTATAGCAGGTCGCTGCTGTAACTGAACGGTGAACGGCGGTGTTCCGTCACGGTGACACTTTACAGTATGTTCTGATACTTTCCCTTCCGAGGAATCCTCTCTTTATGTGAGAAACAACAGGCATTAATTGACACTAAGGATTCCAGTGGTTTGGGCTTGTGGAGCTCGACATATGTGCTGCAATTACAACCGAACGATTTGGTTCTTCCATTCTTGAACTCAACACGCGTCGGCGATGGCCGAGTACTTTGAACGCGAACGAGCACGAGTTTCCAAGGCAATTCGCCAGTTTGTCCTTGTTCCGTGGCAGTATCTCTTATCGTGATTGATTTTCCGGGATTTGATCTGCAGGACGCCATTTTTGAACAGAATAACAGTCACTAGTTTGGTGAAATATTTCATGCTGAAGACGACTCCAACGAGCCGGCACACGATGTGCAATCGGCAAAACATGCTTGCTCACTGAAACCACAAACAAGAACTCAAAGAAGCGACATCTGCAGCAAGGCGTATTTCACCGGTAAGGCTGAGAACCTCCAACCAAAAGAGGATCCTTTCCTGAAAAAGTGACTGCACTTTCTCAGCTAGGTCGTGGCTAAAAGTCACCCGTTCGAGATGATCATCCCAGAATCGGCAGGCATACAATAGACGATGTGGGATGTTCTCCGCAATGAGGGATTCAAGGTCGGGGATGTCTCGGTTCATGCGATAGGATGTCTCCAGAGGACATCGTTTGGGGAGGTCAGACCAAGCAAGAAGGGCAGGCGCAGCCGACTTCTTCTTTTGACTGGGAGGCGGTGTCAAGGTGGTCGGTATTGACTTGGGTTTAGCGGCAGCAGTTTGACCTGAAGAGCGAAGTGCTCAATAAAAAATGAATGCATGGAACACACCATTGCCTATAAATCTGCCTCTTGCCTTGTCGCTATCATCTCCTCTAGCTGCCTCTTTAGAGATTACGTCAAGAACCTCATCAAATCCACTCCACCGTCGATCTCGATCCTCCTCCAGCGCCAAGGAGTTAAAACATCCTGGGTATCCAGCGGCATGGTACTCGGGATCCGACACATATGGGTCATGGACGTCCATGGAGTCGCTGTGTTGCTCTTGGGATCCGGCGATCCGCTCGAATGGTCTGCGTAAGGCGGGAAATCAGGAGCATCTGTGTCCTCCTGCGGCACAGGGACGGAGTCGGATTGAGAGTGGGGCTAGGTATCGTTCTCAGATTCGGAAGAGGAAGAGGAAGATTCGGCGGACGGCTCGATAAAATCGGGATCGGCGACCGCGCGACCGCACAGTTTTCGAGTACGCGCCGAACGATATTTATGACAGTATGGGGTGCTACTTCTTTCTGCGTTCCTGTGGGTTCGTAAATCTCTCTGGGTGCCATAAAACACTGCAGTCGTGCGCGTTTTAGTATACAGGATGCACCAAGTACCGTAGTACGAGCAAATTTGCGATCTGAGACAGCAAAGTTGGGGGTTCACACTGGCTTAGACTAGGCTCGTGTCCATCCGTTATAGTATTCTGCACAATGACGAGCGCGCAAAGTATTGTGAACTATAACGGCTGGAAGCACTTAGCCGTAGATTGATAGATGGCAATTTCAAACTCCGCTTATACCATATTAAGACTTACCGCCGACGGTCCGAGGTCCGATTAAGCGCCATTGTGGCGGTGCTTTTTTTGCTCGTCGCGCCGCGACGCGACTCTGGCCTCATAGACGGTGGCGGGCTCATCGGACACCCAACTAGCTCACTCATTGGCTTGCATTCACTGCTTCTAAACCCTATTTCCCCTATAATTCTGCCAATCTGGTCTATATTCACGCTCTACATTTGACGCGTCGCGACGCGCGTATACTTAATTCAAGATGGCGGGGAAGCGGAAACCAACAGACGAGAATGCCGGACAATTCATCAATGTATTCGGCCCCCCTCCGAAGAGACCACGACGCGTGGCCCAGCCCGTTACGGAGGCATCACGGCAGGAAGCACGGAAGCAATGGGAAGACAGGCAGCGCAAAGAAGCTGGGGCCAAAGCGGAGTTCCTGGCGCAACGCAAACGGGAGGAGGAGGCGGAGAGGCGGACTACCTCAACAACCCGAATTGGAGAGGTGCTGAACGCTGTGAAGGACGCTGGGTACAAGACACTGCACGAGTTTCTTACTGACTTGATGGTGACAAAAGACCAGCACCAGTCCTCGCAAGTTTCCCAGATGTTGATAAATCACGGGCATGAGCTCTTGGACCTCATTCGTGCTCGGCAGCCTGAGCTTGTCTCCGAGTGGATTACTCGGGTGGCGGGCGAGATCTTGAAGGACGAAGGCGCAAAATTAGCGCAGCATCTCAGACCCCCACAGGGCCAAGGGGTCAGTACTACCTTGGCAAATTTTTCGTTGGAGCGTATCCTCGCCGATGCCGAGTACATTGCGCCCACCCTGTGCTTCCTTCTCCGATCACTTGCGAGAGAAGATGGTGAAGACGGGACGCAGAAGGACAAGCGGGGCAATATTGACCTGGTAAGTGAATTTGTTTTTGAAAGGTTAATGCACTTTAATCGGATATGAAGGTCGTCACCACCGTCATTTGCATGCTTTCCCAGACACGAAATGAGAAATCGTCCGAGTACCAGACCACCATGTCGTTCTACCTCCTTGCATGTGGTGCGACCCGGTCGCAATTTGAGGTTCTGAACCATGCTGGGATATGTCTGTCGTATCGAAGTACGCTGCGAAAAGTCAAGGACCTGGGGCAAGAAAGATTGGCAGCGGTTAGAAAGACTGCGCACGAGCGTATGTTCATGCTCATTTGGGACAACCTCAACTTTGCGTTCCGAGTCGTGCAGCAACGCCTGGGCTCGAATGATCACTTCGACAACGGAACAACCGCCACCCTTGTTGTACTCTGGGGTGTGGTGGCCGGTGACCTCCCCCTCGACATCCTTCCACCTCGCAAAACTCGGCTCCCGGTTTTGGATTTCACTGCCGATGATCTCCTGCCATCTTTGAAGGATGTGCAGGAGCTCGAAGCGCTACATCATTGGCACATAGAGGACATATTGGTCGAAGCGTACCCAGTTCTCCGCACCCGTTTTGCAGACTCAATTTCCAAGCCTCCAAGCATTCTCTTGATCCCGGTCCATGTCACAGAGCATGCCACACTCCCCGCAATGGAGATCGACGAGTCGAGCATGGACGGAACCATAGATCTCTTCTCCACAATATTCCGAGGTTCCCTGAAAATGACGGAGGACGATATCAAACGGCACGGTGTTGTTATCTGTGCAGGGGACCAATTGAGCGCATCCCTATTTGATAAGGTACCATAAATCTCAGTGGTTCAAAATTTGAACATTTTCTGACCTTATTCAAAGGTTGCTGCTTCGCGTCGGAATGATATAGATCTTCTCGATAACCTGGGTCGGTATGGAAAAGAACAGCTAGGCATTTTCCATGCAAAGGTAGCGGGCACGCGGATGACTGTCAACGAGCACTGGGGAACTCCAAACAGCAAGGCCTTATGGTCCCTGTGGAAAATGAATAGTCTCCTCGGCCGCAAAGCGATCACTGCCGGCTGGAAATCAAAAAAACTTCCACCTTTCCGCCCAGCGTATGAATTGATGATTGACCTCATCCTCCCCGCCAACATTCTCGATGGCTTTCGTATCTTCTGTCCATGTGATACCGTGGAGGAGTGGGTGGAATCGGTACCTGACTGGCAGTCCATACGTGACCTGGCCGTGAAGGTGCATCAGCAGTTGTGCTCGGCACATCAGGTCTCAAAACTCCGACGCCAACCTGCCACGAAGCGCGATCCCATCTACGAAAACATCAATCTGTTCAACCGTGATGCTCTCACACTGCTAGCACTCCGATCCGCTATCAAGCGTGGAGATATTGGCGGCGTGTTATGTGTGTGCTCACTGGATGGTAATGTTCCGTGGAACTGGGCACATGCCGAAATATGCGGATGCTATTTTTCGTGTGCTAACGGAACTGAAGTCCATGCACCCCAAACTTCGGTGTGGATACTATCTTTGTGGCCGAAGTCCATTCACTGAATATATCCCAGCCATGCCTACCTTATGAATTGGCTCGCAAATTTGAGTGGCACACTGCTTGGTTTCAAGGAGATGGACCTTTTGCAAGAACATCAGAATTTCTGGCTGAAGGTGGGCGGATTCCGCGGCTTAAAACAGCGTACTAAAATCAATATCAGGTTATCTACAATGCGAAGGGATCAAACCGAAGCTGGCAATGGCTCGGAATGATCTCTGTCTCGATATTTGCGCTTCGAGACGTGATTCGGCGTGTACAATTGGACTACAAAATTCCTCACAATGGCAAGTCACACACTAATCCCTCGAAGATCGAGGATATTCGGGTCGTCCGCGATTATCTTGAGCTACACAAATTGCAATCAGTCTGCCCGGAACGCGCAGACAATGATTTGGTGGTTCCAGCTCGCGATCTCAGGGAAACTGGCGCCGCATATGCCAATACGGCACGTGCCTTCAAGATGTTCCGTCCAGACACCCGTAAGGCCGCGAACCTGGGAACCGCCAATGGATCTGCGCGCGCCGATGAAGAAGTCGATGACGAAGAAGTTGCAAATCCGGACAACTACGGGCAAGACATTGATCTCGACCTCGGCGACCTGGCCTTGGATGAGGAGGAATTTCCTGCTGGAATTGAGCCATCTGATTTTGTGGCAATGGCCACTGAGGCAATCATGGCAATGGAGCAATTAGATTTATAGATAATAATCTGTAGATAGCAACAAGCGGTCGCCGGCGCTTCGCGCCGGCTCTCACTTGCTTGCGTCGGCCTTGCTAGTTTTATTGAAGTTGAGCATGCATTTAAAAAAAATTAACTCAGCTTGACTGGGCTCTACTTCATCTTATGTAGGTTGTGTCTTGACAAAATGTGAGATAACAACTTTCAGTTGGCAATAACGGCATGCCTCGGAATTAAGCGGGGCTTAATATAACAATTCATGCCGGTTGATGGATAACGGATGTCAGCTGCGCAATATAACCATATGGGGATCCAGCTTCAGACGGACAGAAAGCTCAATCTTATAAAGAGGGAGAATAGGTTTTAAATTTTGCTATATCGCATAGTCGATTTTTTCAGAAAACACTGATTTTTTTTTTTTGTGTGAGGCAATGATGCAAGTAAAGTACGGACTAAACTATCGAAAACTTCATGAAATTCATGAAAAATTCAGCAAAATTCTAATTGAAGTGGTTTGGCTAACAACCCAAACAATGCTGGCAATTAATTTTTGCCAAAACCACCGGCGGTACATGTATTGCAATTTGTATTCTGCAGCTCTGAGTGTGGACCGAATTCTAGCAAGACAATAAGTATATGAATCTTGTAGTCTTTGTTAGGTTGCAGTCAAGTTTACAATTTTCTACCCAGCCCATCCTTCAAAGCAGCGGAATTGATGAAATAGAAATGCAAGTAAATTCATACATTTCGGAGAAAATATAATTGTCGGGTCGCAGTCATGTTCAGAATTTTCTTCCTGGCACACATCCTTCAAATTAAGGGCAGAATTGATGAAATTGAAACTCATAAGGTGTCAGAATTGATTAAGAATTGATGAATGGGGCACACCCACAATTTTATA
The DNA here is from genome assembly GCA_029378375.1 of Mycena olivaceomarginata. NCBI lineage: Eukaryota > Fungi > Basidiomycota > Agaricomycetes > Agaricales > Mycenaceae > Mycena > Mycena olivaceomarginata. Next base: position 342,900 of record JARKIC010000137.1, on the reverse strand, counting down.
AGGAGAGAGATGAACAGCATCTGATCATTGAAGTAGGAAAGATGAAGGAACATGATTTTTTGTGTTTCTGGTGGGTGCTTTGGTTTCGAGATCACAGCCCAATTGACCTCGGCGACAGCAGAAAAAAGACGCGACGCGACGGTCACGTGGCAGTTGGGACCACGTTTTGATTATTGATCGATGTGGAGAACGGGCCGGTCGGATAACGGGCCGGTCTGCAAGATCAGCTGATAATCAACTTCGGGACCTCATCTAAGGATTTCTTCATGTTCTTCTCCATCTCATCGATGTTGGCAGTTCTTGCAGAGGTGCGATAACGAAATTTGGCTGCCCCCCAGTATGTGCATTTCAATGAAGTTCAATTCACAGTGATACTTGGGATAGAATGAGCGGGCCGGATGGCGGGCCGGTCATCGGTCCGATAGCCGGGTGGCTGTGCAACGGCCATCCCCGCGCTGCACACATCTTCGAAAATGCTCAGGGAGCTGTAAAAAGTGTTCTGGAACTCAAAAAAAATTGAAAACTTGATTGCCTCTCTACTCTGCCAATTTTTTTTTTTACTTGAGTTTGGTCAATAGGAACTACAGTGCCAACCACCACCTTTTCGCCACTGCTGCAGAGAACTTTTGGACAAGAATTAGAGCTTGAAACCAAAATTTTAGCCACGAAACCGATGAAAAGAATGCGATTGCCGTTGAGAACCTATTTACTTACGTAATCGGTCATTTTTTTGGCCTTGAACCACACTTTTTGTAGTATTTTTTGCGCTTTTTCTGCCACCTAGGCTCCTGAATATGATTCAAATCTGCCATGAACTCTAAGATACCCTTGTTTTGGGCCGGCCCGAGCCTGTAGACAGCGGTTATCGCCCAGTGGCTGTGCAATCGGTCATTTTATTTGGGTCCGAAACTTGAAAACTTGTCCGACGTCTTAGCCCTTTACAAGTTGGATAGCCGCTATCAAACTGAGTTGATTCCCACTGTTTCTGGGGTAATCAAAGTTTTTCTCCGACCTCTGAAAGGGTTACAAAGTTTGGGTCTGTTTACACCCAATGCGGTAGTCACGATGTGATGAATGGCACTGTATGCATAATGACCCTAAGAATGATTCCTATTGCTCAGAATGCCCCTAACTATTAATGGTGCTGAGCAGTGACACCCACAAGTTGCGAGTGATCGCTGATTACATAAGGGTGTTGGATTCCCACGGCCCCTACCTTAAGGCTAGTGCAAAGATTGACAGATGGCGGAGTTTGAAAAGGCTTCAGACAGACAGAATGGATAATTTTATAAAGAGAGTGATATAGCAATATAGTAATAAATATAATACGAGTCCCCACCCTAACTTTGGGCAACTCTTCTGCCCCGCCGTCCACGCCCGCGTCCGGAGCCTTGGCCCCTGGGAGGTGGTTCTTCATGGTCATCATCGTCCTGGAGCTCTCGGCGGGTACTTCTGGTTCTGCGTGTTGTGCCGGCATAAAGGGAATTTGGTGCGATTTGGGATCTGATTGGGGGGAGCTTTGCGATCCGTTCGCGTTCTGCCTCCACAGCAGCATCGTGGGTTGCGTAAATCTTCTGAAGCTCGTGGAACAGTGCCTCCCCATGAGCCGACAGAAAGACCCACTGCGTGTACCGGCTTAATTCCTGTGCCGTCTCAACACGTTCCTTGACTAGCTGTTCAATAACATCGTCGCCGAGAACTGTCCCCGGTGAAATGATTGTTGTCCCCGGATATATCGCATCCAGAAGATAATCTTCCCGCCAATCCATGAGCCCGTTGCGGATCAAATCTGCGAAGCCCTTGTCAATCTCCTTCTTACGCCCCCCGCTTGAGCCCCGGTATTTTGTCCAGCTTGATCTCTTCGACTTCAAACAGCCGAGGCTCACAGTTATCACAGCACCGTATTCCATGGAGTGGCTGGTAGGTGGTATTGTCAGGGAATTTTAACTGTTCTGTTCAATAATCAGCTACTTGCTACCAAAGAAGAGTTGAATGACTTACCTTTTGAGTTGTTCTGGAAGAAAAGATCCCAGACTTTTCGTCGGCATGCTGTGGTACATGTGTACCGTGATAAGAAGTCGGCTTCATGGCTGTTGCATTCTTTGGACATTTTTTTGCGGCGCTTGTGCTTGATCTCGACTGCCTCTCCATCTTCATCATCACTACCTGTTCCCGCTCGTACACCCCCTTCCCCAACGAGAACCTCTTCGTGCCCGGAAGTTATTTCAATCCCTTGGTCCAACAGATCCGCAACCACATCAAGACCCCGATTTTCTGACTCCCCATCTTGTGCCGCCTCACTAACTGCCGTTTCAATCTCGTCCTCCGAAACACCCTTCTTAATAACACTGGGTGGAACAACCAGGATTGCTTCACCGAGCGTCGAAAAGTCGCGAGCAGCACGACCTGCACGTTGAACTAGGGCACAAAATGAGGGAGGGAGGCCCCATAGAATGACCCGCTCAATATTCCTCATATCACATCCCTATATATAATTAACTTGGTGGAACATACAACACGAGTTGGGGTAACACACCATTCCAACTGCATCAGTGCAAAACAAGACACGAATTTCCCCCTTCCGCAGCTGCTCCTCCAAATTTCGCTTCTGTGCTTGGCCGACTTTCGCGTGGTAGAATGAGATACAGTCGTCAGGGATACCTTCATCCCGAGCCCATCGTCGAAGTGAGTCGCAGGCATCCTCGCACACCAGACGTTGATTACAATAAACCAACGTAACTGGAATATCTGCTGGCTTTGACGCCCCAGGACCAATGATAAACCGCAGGTCTGCCTTTGACTCCTCTGGGTGCTTCATGGTTCGGCATGACAACGCTACATTGGGGCGTGCATTTGTAAGTTTGATGTGTGTCGCATTTTCAGAAAGTCCCAGTTTGGTGCGAACATCATCAAGAATGTGAGTCGGGAGCGTTGCAGATGCGACAACGAATGGAACATTTGAGGGTATCCGGCCACGGAGAAGGCCAAGATTAGCATAATCCGGGCGAAAACTCCCTCCCCAGAGGCTAATACAATGTGCTTCGTCAATGCACACACATCGTAACCTGCTCGTGAATGCCGATTTTGATAGAGTCGATTTACGAAATGCAAGGGAGGTCGCGATTTCGGGCGAAACAATAACCTGTTGGAATTTTCCAGAAACAATATCCTGGCAGAGTATTGTCAGAGGTTAACAGATCAGTCAGGAAGTCTCATACTGCGTAGACCTGGTCAGCACCAAGGCGTGCCAGGGTCTCACTACAAACAGCAACGGTCGAGACTTTTGACGATTGAGCCTGGGGATAGGATGAATACAAATCAAGCTAAATTCTAACCGCTCCACCCACCTGGTCTATCATTAAAGCACTGAGCGGCGAGACAATCATCGCAATATCTGTTGCCTCAAGAAGTAGAGGTAGTGTAAAGCAGAGTGTTTTTCCACCTCCAGTCCCCACGTCAATGATAACATCTTCGCCCCGGAGCACAGCAGCAGCCACATCCACCTGGAACCGGAACGGCCTTGCACAAAGAATTTCATGGGCACGCGCAACAAGAAGATTGATGTTTATGTCCGGTGCTTTATATTTGCGGACTGGTTTGTGAGCTTTAGGAGGTCCAGAATTCATGCTGGGAGGAATTTGGACCTTGGATTGAGTGGGCATGGCAAGAAGAGAGCGAATACAAGTTGATCGCGATAAGAGATAGGAGTGATGGCGCTTAATCGGACCTCGGACCGTCGGCGGTAAGTCTTAATATGGTATAAGCGGAGTTTGAAATTGCCATCTATCAATCTACGGCTAAGTGCTTCCAGCCGTTATAGTTCACAATACTTTGCGCGCTCGTCATTGTGCAGAATACTATAACGGATGGACACGAGCCTAGGCTTAGACGGATTCTGAGTAGTAGAGGAGTAGAGAATGATGAATTAAAAGTAGATTGAGGGAGGACAAAGGTGGGCAGTCGAGGTAGGGATGTCACTAGAGCAGAGACAGCCGACGAACTTCCGCTCCAATCATGTACAAACTTGATCCAGCGTCTTCGAATGACTCAATTGGACCCTAGACGACCAGGGGAGCCTCCAGAGAAGAGAAAATGAGAAGCAGTCGAATTGACTGCCTTGTGGCCAACTGCTTGGTGTGCAGTCGGACTGACTGTGTAGAATTGCAGTCAATTCCGAAGCAGTCGGATTAAATGCCGATAAAATAAATCAATTGCTTTGACAGTTGATCTGACTGCCAACTCTATCTACAGTGATAGCGTGCCCGTTAAACTTGAGTAAATAATGTTTAAACTCGATGTGTCAGCTCCTTGTACATATTAGGAAGATGTCATCTTTGTGTAACCTTGATGAATGCGTTTAGGACTGGTGATTCATCGTAACTAGCTCCCAAGGAGATCTCCTTCCGTAACTCTTCCTAAGTTTCGCCAATTCACGAAGGGGAAACACCATTGTATTCATGTATCGTGACACTTGGAGGGATTTGGCTACCGTTGTATGCTGTCCAGCCAGTAGTTTCCATTCGATTCGGCGAAATGGAGCCAAGAGTGAGTAGTGAAACCGGGGCATTCGGGTTGATGGGCCACACATATTCGCCTTGGATGATGATGAAATCCCGTTTATTCAGTCATTCTATGTTGACTGCCCTCGGTTGGCTGGGTTAGACACCCTCCTGCCGCAAGCATTGTGCCATGATCCTAGGCGCATCATGTGGAGTCGGTGGTTGCGGCACCTTATCTGGGGGGCAGGAAGCTGAGGATTTACTGATCCGGCGGTGTTGGCTATGCTCTGGTGGTTGGGTGGCGTCGAACCCAGACGGCCCACACCGTGACACCGTCAACCGGGTGCCGTTGCCGCGAATTCAATGAAGTTTTCCGCCACAGCCACCGAAATGGGTTGTATCTTGATCCTTCTATGGATTCTGCATTGGTTTGCCTCCTGTGCACTAGAATTGTGTTAGAATTATAGAATCGGCTACTTACATTATATCGGATCTTATCTGACGCCCAATAGATGATGGTCCTGTGTGCCCTTTCCCTGGTGATGAAGTGACATTTTATACATAGCCCTATTGCATGGGCTTCCAGCTCGGATCTTACCTGAGCTCCTTTTCAAAAGCACCAAGGCCGTCAAAATGAATCTGAGGAGACAGTCTGAACCGGAATTTGGCTGGCTATCCTCCCAGCTCGATCCCGTCAAAATCCGGCTTGAAATAATTGCACAGTGGGCAAAATACTGTTTTAGTGCAAAATATCGGCACATTGTTTGTGAGCCCCTTTTCAAAAGCACCAGGGCCGTCAAAATGAATCTGAGGAGACAGTCTGAACCGGAATTTGGCTGGCTATCCTCCCAGCACGATCCCGTCAAAATCCGGCTTGAAATGATTGCACAGTGGGCAAAATACTGTTTTAATGCAAAATATCGGCACATTGTTTGGTGACAGACTGCATTTGTTTGGTGACACCCGTGCTCGGATCTTCATTTTGGCGGGCGACCATGTTAATACTCCATAATCCATACCTTTTTCAAGGTTCAAAACCCATAATTTATGTGAAACCAAAGGTACTGAATTTCACTCGTTTATTGTGGATTCCGTCAACAATGTGAATGGATCCCATTGAAAAACCCCTGAAATTGTTGGTGAATTTCATGAGGTTTGACACTCACAGTGGCAGCTGATTCAAGGAGCGCCCCATAGCCGCCTCAACTTAACCGCCAATCCGCACCACATAAAAGAATGCAGGATCGCGGGTGAATGAGTGTAATGGCCAATTGAAACCACGCCGCGAATAAATACAGGTAGGTAATTAGCCATGCATATTTACCGCTACTATTTACTGCAGTATTGAACATCTTTGCATTCTCACAGTCGAATGCCAACTCGATTAGTTCAAGATCAATTTTTTTCTCCTAGGGAGCAAAATATTACTGTAATTCTGGCTGGTCAATTCAGGTTGAGTCCTTTTGTAACTGAAATTGCTCTCCGGCTCCATCGCCGTTTATGCTTTCACGCACCTCATAGTACCATGAAGGATATCGAACATCTCAGGCGTAACCGTTACGAGTAAAACTGAATTCACTGGTAAGTGCACAAGCCCACCAATGAGGGGATTCTGTGCTGCAATGGGTCACGAATCTTTCGCCAAGCTGCACCGAAAATACTCTCAAAATCAAATGCTGATATGGTGGAGAACATCGTTCATTGCGGCGTAATTCGGAAACTCAACCTCGTCTCGGACTTCTCGGTGGCGAAAACTACACTGGAATCATCTCCCATTGCTAGTCTTCCGGATGTACCATACTTACTCTTTAGGCATTTCTGAGAATCGTCTGCCGCCCAACCATATTCGAAGACCTGCATGGCCTTGAGAAACCGGTAACTGATCCGGTAACTGATCTGCAATTGCTGGAACCTTTTCACCTTCCAAGAATGGTTGAAGTTTGATTGGGGCCTCTTTGAGCGCCAACGCATCGCGTTCCGTGGGTGAGTCCGATCGTCCATACACTAACTGGGCAAAATAAATGTCACACGGTTTTTTTTCGTCATTTCTGGGCCGAATCGCTCCAAATAAAATGTTGGCATAAACTTCCATTAATCTCATGGTGATATGCACAATTTAACTCATAACATTCCCACTTCATTCTCTTGAAATAAAATATTAGGGCATGTTCTGAAAAATTGAGTCTGTGGGATCATCTTGTATGCATGAGTGGTGTATACGGTCTCAAAGTACTTGAAAAATGAACCTCATTCATGGTTTCGTTTGTCTGAATTCATAGGGCTTTGAGCTATGTAGTAGCAAGCCATCTGGAAAATGGCCCAAAAATGCTAAAAATCGCCAACTTGAATGGCTTGCTACTAGCTCAAAGCTCTATGAATTCAGACAAACGAAACCATGAGTGAGGTTCATTTTTCAAGTACTTTGAGACTGTATACATGCCTCTGGACTCCAAATCCATGCTACAGTTTGTAGAAATAGGCCCCTCAAGGACAGAGCGCAGACTTCAACGGTGTACGAAGCAAGAATGTCGTCAAGATCCCAAAAGAATTCTGATCCCAGACATTCAAGAGGTCGAAGTCCAAGGGATTGACTGTCAAGAAAGGGCGGCGCTGCAATGGCTGAGGTTAGCGGGTCGATAGGGGACAGTCGAGAACTAAATCATTACGCACTGATTGCCGGTGCAGCGACGCACTTGCGACTACACGGCCAAACGGAAATATTGTGAAATCCTAGAATCGGTGGAATTACGATTTTGTATCAACGAGTCCTTAACAATTTCTTACGACCTGATTTCGGCAAGGGAGATATCAGCTCGCAGCCTCAAACGCTCTGACTCCACAAGAGTATTTTGCTTGTCCTCGTTCAGAAGTGGAATGAGTACGAACTTCTTGGTGGAATCAACTTTGTGCGCATGGAATGAGTGCTCTGAGAGACCCACAGAAAATTTAACCACCAGCGACTCAAGTTCTGCAAAATTTTCTGTATTAGGGCAGTTCTGACTCCACAGGAGTATTTTGCTTTTTCCTCAAAAATGGAATGCGTACGAATTTGTCGGTGGAATCGGTGGGTTTGGAATGAGCACTCTGAGAGAACCACAAAAAATTTAACCACCGGCGACTCAAGTTTTGCAATATTTTCTGTATTTCGGCATCGGCAAGGCGGCTATGGTGCGGGTCACCTAGCTACCGCTACCCCGTGCTTAAAATTTAACGGCTTCAAATTTGATCTAATTTCTTATCCCTGTTCCAAAAGTGCTTATTTTGAAGGTACAAGAACAACTGGAAGAGGGATTTTTATTTGCATCGAAACTGAGTGAGCTAAAAAAAGGTTGGCGGCCGATTTGGCCACATGCGTGTCACTCTCTTTATAAGATTATGCTTCTCTGTCCATCTGAAGCCATTTAAGCTCCGCTCATCTCCGCCGTACACCGCGGCAATTTGCCCCCCGGTTCCGGATGTTGGAGAGGCTAACCACTATACTACTCGCGCGAGTAGTATAGTGGTTAGCCTCTCCAACAAAATATGGAAACCCTACCTTTGTGTAGGTATTTGTCATATCCCCCAGCCTTTCTAATCGGCTGAGTATCGCGCGGTAGGGTGTGCCCCCGGCCCGGCCTAGTCCTGGTCTTTTCCTATCGGGTGGACTTATATTTTGCCACATCTGGGGATCGAACCAGCGGCCGTCCAGCCTACCCATTAGGTAAGGGTTTCCATATTTTGTTGGAGAGGCTAACCACTATACTACTCGCGCGAGTAGTATAGTGGTTAGCCTCTCCAACACCGGAGTACTCTTTCCCGCCGGCACATGGCCAAGCAATGCTTCGGCATTGGCGGCATTTGACGTCACCCATCCAACAAACTTTGCCCTGGCACTACCATTAACAGACGGCTCCCACCACCCTGAAACAAAGGCTGCCGCAGCGAGCAAATAGGCAAACGTCAAAACAGTACATAGAATAGAAAGGAATCTCAAAAATAGACATTTCATCAGAGGCGGAGTGAAAGAGAATCAAACTCAACTCAGTTGAATTCAATGAAGTGCGAGATAATTTTGAATGTCATCTTGCTCCCAATCAACTAACCACCACTTTATTCAATTGCAAAAAAGTACTGTAAGGGAATGGGAGGCCGCGAAGCGGCCGACCAGGCCCTTGTATTATATTCAAAAAGCTCTGTTTAAGTTGTGAATAGGTGCAAAATGTAGCTACGGGAGTCTACGATTCTACTGGTCGAACTGCCGTGCAACTCGCTCGGGAAACGGCGATGAGATGAGTATGTAGTTGAACTGAATGCCCGAACCACCTGTTGAGCTTCTTTGAGTCCCAAATCATTGCGGTACACTGCCGTCCACCTAATCATACGGTGTTCCCACTTGTGAATTATGGTTCGCGAGACCGAGGCAAGCGCCACTGGCATATTCACTTTGAGGCCGTCGTAAGTATAACCACAATGATCACGAAGATACTTCTTAACGGCGCCCCCAAAGAACTCGATGAATTTCAGCTCGCAATGGTATTTGGGGCAAAATATCACCAGATGACCGGCGTCTTCAATAGTCTCAGCAACCATTGACCGCTGCTCGAGGGAATGCGGGTACGATTCGAGGACCCGCGTCGCACAGCAGTCTCGGGAGCGGAATGAAGCTCCTTTTTGCACTCCTTGACAAATTTGCCTGCAGGCCACAAACCCCCGCTCTTGAAGAACGGCTTTCATTCATTGGGCAGTCCAGGATGCTCCGGATGGTTGGCCGGATAAACCATTTTTGTGGTCCTCCGAATGGCACCATCCCACCACCATCCATCTCGCATGTATGCCTGTTTTTCATCCAGGGTTAAGATTCATACCCGTTTGGGTTGAATTTGTTGTGCAGATACAGAGGCCATTGGGGGTAATTAAATTACTGTAGAATACCCTCAAAAGTCGCGTGAAAATACCCTCAGAGGTACACCAAATTTGAAAAAAAAAAAGAATCTCCGCCCGATTTGGCCACTAATCTCGGCTAGCGGCAGCTAGGTGACCCGCACCATATATGAGATTACCTCCTGCGGCGTGACGCAAGCGGGGGAGCGCCGCTAGTTCTAAAGGTGAGCGGGCGAGGGGAAGGCGTCGGTACAGGCTCTTCCACACGCTGGAAGCCCACTGGGCCTCGCGGGGTCGGAGAAGAGCCATGCGGCCCAGACCGGAGATTTCACCCAAGGGATCGTAGTCAACCAGGGTCAAATAGCCCTATTTTACATGCCTTTTTCGGACTCCTAAAATTTTGTGTTAATTAGCATCGGTAATTTTCACAAGCCTGGCTTTTCCGGCTATTTTTAGCTCAATCGGTGTCATCGCAGATTATTTCAGGGCATTTTTCATTGAAAAAAAAAGCTCAAATATTACAGCTGTTCCGAAAAACCTTGAGACTGCCCAGGTTTTTTTTCGATCGGTTTCCCAAGTGGATTTGTCCGGATTCAGAACGGTAGACGGTTGCTTCGACTCCTGGCTGCTTCAGGAGCTCTGTAGAAGTCATATCACCACTCGTACGGCCCTCTCTGGGCCTTTCAGGTGGCAGAATGGCAGAGCGCGCAAGATTGGGCCGATAATAAAAAGCAATACGAAACCGGCAGACTCTATACCCTATAGCTCGAAAATTCCCATTTCGGTTTACAGCTAATGTCCAGAATGCCTGCCATTTGAATGCACCTCCATTGCGCCAGGTCACGCTTTTCAAAATGCCAGCCCTTTGAATGCACCTATATTGCATCATGCTTTCAAAATGCCAGCCATTTGAATGCAGCTCTATTGTGTCAGGAAATTGAATGCATCTCTATTGTGTCAGGTCATGCTTTTCAAAATGCCCACCATTTGAATGCACCTCTATTGCACCAGGTCATGCTTTTCAAAATGCCAGCCATTTGAATGCACCTCTATTGTGTCTGGTCATGCTTTTCAAAATAGCAGCCATTTGAATGCACCTCTATTGTGTCTGGTCATGCTTTTCAAAATACCAGCCATTTGAATGCACCTCTATTGCGCCAGGTCACGCTTTTCAAAATGCCTGCCATTTGAATGCACCTCTATTGTGCCAGGTCACGCTTTTCAAAATGCCAGGCATTTGAATGCACCTCTATTGCACCAGGTCATGCTTTTCAAAAGGCCAGCCATTTGAATGCACCTCTATTGCGTCAGGTCATGCTTTTCACAATGCCAGCCATTTGAAATTGAGTGCATCTCTGTTGTGTCAGGTCATGCTTTTCACAATGCCTGCCATTTGAACCGAGAGGTGAGCGATGAAGAACAGGTCCATGGTCCGAAGATCACTCACCTCTTGGTTCAAATGGCGGGCGTTGTGAAAAGCATGACCTGATGCAATAGAGATGCATTCAATTTCAAATGGTTGCCATTTTGAAAAGCATGACCTTTTCAAAATGGCAACCATTTGAAATTGAGTGCATCTCTGTTGTGTCAGGTCATGCTTTTCACAATGCCCGCCATTTGAACCGAAAGGTGAGCGATGAAGAACAGGTCCGTGATCCGAAGATCGCTCACCTCTTGGTTCAAATGGCGGGTGTTGTGAAAAGCATGACCTGACACAATGCTAAAATGCCAGCCATTTGAAATTGAGTGCATCTCTGTTGTGTCAGGTCATGCTTTTCACAATGCCTGCCATTTGAACCGAGAGGTGAGCGATGAAGAACAGGTCCATGATCTAAAGATCACTCACCTCTTGGTTCAAATGGCGGGCATTGTGAAAAGCATGACCTGATGCAATAGAGATGCATTCAATTTCAAATGGTTGCCATTTTGAAAAGCATGACCTGACACAATTCAAATGGCTGCCATTTTGAAAAGCGTGACCTGGTGAAATAGAGGTGCATTCAAATGGCGAGGCATTTTGAAAACCATGACCTGAGACAATGGAGATGCATTCAATTTCAAATGGCTGGCATTTTGAAAAGCATGACCTGACACAATAGAGCTGCATTCAAATGGCTGGCATTTTGAAAACTGCGGCACAATAGACCTGCATTCAAATGACTGGCATTTTGAAAAGCGTGACCTGGCACAATAGAGGTGCATTCAAATGGTGGGCATTTTGAAAAGCATGACCTGAGGCAATAGAGATGCATTCAATTTCAAATGGCTGGCATTTTGAAAAGCATGACCTAACGCAATAGAGGTGCATTCAAAGGGCTGGCATTTTGAAAAGCGTGACCAGCATATCCTTGACATATTTTTACCAACAGAACTCAAAGATTTAGTGATCTGTTAGCCTGTACGGTAAATAGACAGTAACCACTTCCCCCCTAATTTGCCTTCCTAATCTCATTGCAGGCCATAAGTACAGTCGGATAGCTCATAATACATAAGGTCGTAATGCACAATGCTCATATTGCATTGGGTCTGGGTATTAGATAGATTATTAACGATCTATGTACTCGGCCTGGGCCCAGACACCGTCACTAAAATGCTATTCATCGATTTTCCTTGAGTGTCCGGGATCTAGGGGGGGGATAGTAGATTATGTCCTCTGTGGTATATTATGCATAATTCAAGTGTTCTCTACGGCTCACATTTGGACAGAGGCGGCTGCAGATGCTAAAAAGTCGATTTGCCATTGAAATCAAGCATTTGGCGGGGAGACCAAATCAGAACAAATAGACATTTATTTAGGCCGATTGCCGGTCCCCACTGTGATCCTTGACCCTTTGAAATGTGTGACCCTATTGCACATGAATCGCCTGACCTTACTGGGGTTTTTCATTCAAATCGACAGGGGTGTATTAAGGATTACTTACATTGGTGGGATGATGTAAGCATTGGCATTGGTTCTTCAGGCTTTGAAGTCAGGACATCAGATGATGGCAGACGCAGAACTGGAATATGGGCATGCACTGACTTGTCAGCTGTTTAATATTGTGGGTCATTTGCATGTGAAACTCGGCAATCACCGATGTCCGGACCCATCTGGACCCACAAAGAGACGGGTGATGCACGAACCCCCGCTATGCGACACCACGCTCAGTTTCGAGGAGAATGGCTAATAACCAAATACGGGGTGGTGTTTAGTTTAGGAATAGAGTGCCCATGTTTGGCTTTGGAATAGCTGTGTTTGGTATGGGAATAGAGTGCCTCATGTTTGATTTTGGAATAGCTGTGTTTGGTTTTGCAATGGAGTGCCCCATCTCTGGCTTTGGAATAGCTGTGTTTGGTTTTGGAATAGAGTGCCTCATGTTTGGTTTTCCAATAGTCCAGTCAATATCTGAATCCTCGCATGTCTCACTCACACCAGAGTGGCACGGATGAATCGGTCGTCGCCCACTCCTATCTGATTGATGTACTGGTAATGCTCAGTGATGCAAGATGGAAATGCGAAACCCGTATAATGGCAGGTTCTTCCCCGACGTACCAAGAACAAAGTCGCGAAGAAATCCCCTTCACCGCATTCCGACCCCCTGCCAGTGTGGACCCGCCTCCCAGCCCTCCCTCTCACGTTGCGCAGGTGGAGTCGGATGCGGAGTTGGATGCGGACACCTTTCAGGGTTTCCACCTTTACCCGCAATCCTTGGCCGAAGGGACCCTTAAGCGTGCTTTTGGTGACCCCAATGGACTGGGCGTCAACAACGACGTGAGGCGCACAAGGCAGCACCCATCTGTCTCGGTGCTCTGCAATGCACCTACACCACAGATCGTAGGAGCTGCATCTGGATCCGCATCCGATGGCAGAGGTGGTGGTCCTGTATCACAATCCGATGCATATGGAGACCGCGTCGAACGGTCTACACCTGAATTCAATTCCAATGTTCTGCCTGGCGAAGCTCTTACTAAACCCACCCAAGCAAGTCCCTGTTTAACGTCTCCCTTCCAATGATGTTGATCCAATGCAGGGCATGACGGACATTGTTGACCCACCCATCAATCACACAAGGCTCCCATTGACAGGGGACCTCCCGTTTCTCATCAACTGGGAATCCTTTGTGATCTGCCCTTGACACGAAAGGCTTTACAGCTATGGCGGTGCAAGGCCATACGACACGAGCAACACTCTGACGTCAGACTTTCGCTGTCTGGATCTGCGAGCTATAGAATGGAAAGATATCAGTGTGCGTGCCCTCGCGAATATGGTCACCGTCGTCTTATTCCATTCCTTAGCCCTCACTGCGCTTCCATCCAGCCGGGGATAAAGATCTTGAACAATTGGATTTCAAGAAACTCCCCGCTTTGATGGAGCCAGCGACTGCCCTCACCTATGTCAGCGGTGGAACGTATATGTTTCTTTTTGGTAGATATAATCCAGACTCCCAAGGACCAACAGCTGATCTAATTGCAATCGATCTCAATTTGTTCATTTGGTGGTATATCGATGTTCGTGGGACCCCCATCGTACCTCGCCTGTCTGCGTCGATGGTAGCCATCAAAAGCCAGCTCTTTATCTTTGGTGGTCGGAGCAAGTGGGAGGATGACTCTCCTGGCATCGGCACGTACTCGATTGCGGTGAAACCCAGTGGACGTGGACAGTTTCGCACGCACCAATACCTCCCAACCTTCTTCCGTTGGGGTATGGCATACAGACCACACCTATAGACGAGGGGTTAAACATCCTACTCACTCGTGGGTGAATCGGGAACACTGAAGTATATATGTCCTGTCGATCATAATTGTTCGATGCTGATTCTTGAAGCCTTTTACCCTTTCTCCGGACACTAGCATCCTCTTCCACATCCAAACCTTTACTTTCCGGACTGTGAGCGAGACCGTGGGCAATTTCGCTAGTGGTCCAGTGGTATCTGCTGGGTTCTATGGCGGGAGGGTCACTTCCCCAAAATTCCCCCCCTCAGTTGTGGTCATTGCCTGGGTCCGCTGCGAGCAGGCCTTGGTTCCAGAGATATTGCAGTATCTCTTACCACTGGCTCAAATTCGGTGCCTTGACCTCCACGAGACGTTTTGGAACCTGAACCTCCATTCGTTCGCTGTGGTGGGAAACCGGATGCTCCTGAACAAAAAGAGAAACCTAGGATACTAAAGCTGCACTTGAGCCATCCAGTAAGGTGTCTAGTATTGACTTCATCGTCGGCCGTGAGCTCGGCTCGTGGAGCCAACACCTCTGAGCAAAATCCCAGACAAAATCTGGTATTGGATTTTCCGCATCACTTGGACGCGAAGGCCGGAAGCCCGCCAGGACCTCGGATCTCACAACAAGATCGTTCGATATCTGTGCAAAAGGCGGTTTTCCACGCTTTGATGGATTGATGCCTTGCTTCTAGCCAGCCAGCATCCATTCGCTTGGGTATAGGATGTAAAGACCGGACTACCTAGGCATTGTTTGGAACAGTAAGTGTGAACCACTATAAAGCTGGTCCAGGCAACATAATGTAAACACCCTGCCGAATTGGATTGCAACCAGACAAAGTGCAGAAACAGAAACAGATACTGTAGTATTACGTTCAATTCGTATAGTCACGCGTCACACGGCCAAAAACCTACGAAAATGTTCGTAAGTCACTGCGTCACAGAGCAAATTTTGGCCTTAGCCGAGCTAGCCGAGCGTAGCCGAGCATTGCCGGCGGATCAAACTGCCTAAACAGGCTCGGTTACGAAAGGTTCCGGCCGTCACACCGAAAAAGCCAAAAATGGCCTTACGAATTGAACGTATTACTACAGTATGCTGGGAAGTGAATGCTACCATTCCTACTGAAATTGAATGTCACCTTGATCAGAGTTAGACCAATTCATGTAGTACATGGCACTAGAAATGTGTTGGAATTCAATGTAACAGTGCGGCACTTGGCTCGGCAATCACACCGGCGTTTCCGGCATCACCGATGTCATCAACGGGGATTTCTATGGTGCCGCTCACTTAGTCAAAGCTACTTTTGTACAAGCGATTGATCTTCACCAAAAAATAAATCGGATTTTTAAACCCTCTTGCAGAAATGCTTGTTTCAACTGTAGCTGCATTCTCCCAAGAGGGATTTTTTATAGCTAAAAAAATGAAGGAGTTCTATAATTTTTGTTGGACCAAATTGGCCACGCTCCCCAAAACCCATCAATTTTTGGTACTGGAGGCATACAACGGTTATATCATGTATCTACTGATCAAATGTACGTGCAACCGTAAGATTTACACCCCTATGTGAGGTATAAGTCTTCCTGGAACTCCTGACTCTAACCTGCAATTGAGCATCTTTCGCGCCAAGCCCCGAACGGTACGCATCCATCCACCGGACCATGCGGTGCTCCCATTTCCGTATTGTGCTCAATTGTACTGAGGAAAGAGCATTCAGAAGATTCTCCTTCAACGTCGCGAACGTATAATCACAATTATCGCGGAGCCGGTGGCATAGGAGTCGTCGACGTCGAGAGGGATGGTACGGCCCGTGCAGGATGTCTTGCATTGCATGCACGCGCTGCTGCAGCAACCAGATAAGGTGGAACTTTTGGGTGGCGGCCCATGATAGTTTTGTGAGTATCGAGTACGTGAGACGCGTCGTGTCGTGAAAAAACGCGCAAGCGAATAGTGTTTTCCGTCCGTATACCGGCCATCAAAATTCAAATAATTTCCCGGGCCGATTTGGCCACTGTACAAAAGTAGCGGTGACTAAGTGAGTGGCACCATAGAGGTTATGTCCGGGTTTGAAAGGATGTATAGAGACCGCATCAGACCGGTCTCCAACTATCTTATCCTCGTCTCCCTCTTCCGGATCATTGTCCAACCAGTCATCGTCGTCTGGAGAGGGTTCTGTCGGAATTTCATAACTCATTCCGTCCGAGGTTGCCTCCGCAAGGCTATCCAAAAATTCCTGGAAATTGATTGTCGATGTTGTTGGGTTTTTCATGTACTACAGCGCGATGTATTTGTTGCAGTATAGACCTCGAATCCAGTCCCGCTGTAAGGCCGGAGGGTTCGGGGACTGGATAAGTCGGGAGTTAGGGCATTAACATAGGCCGGACAGCTATATAGATAGGTTGACCCTGCAGACAGTTTCTTCAGTCTGAAGAGAACGGTCTGCAGGTATGTACACTCTACATCTTTATATATTACAGTCTGAAGAGAACGGTCTGCAGTGACCCTGAACTCTTGACATACAACAGGTTATGGGCACCCGAGACGTCTCCACAACGCGCTATGCCTTTAATTTTCTCGATAATAAGAACTACGAAACCTGGTCATTCAAGGTCCAGTCAAAGTTCGAAGATGAAGGCCGATGGAAATACATTGTAGACCCACCTATCCAGCCTACCGTGACTTTGCAGCAGCCTGCGGTTTCACCAGCCACAGGTACGGTCGACGTGGTGGTCCCCAATCCAGCATATGATGCCTGGCAGAAGGGCGATGCAAAGACAAGACATCGGATCGTCGAGATGGTCAGTGAGGACCAAGTGGTGTATATCCGCGATGCGACAACATCTGCGGAGATGTGGAACAACCTTCGTGCAATTTACATGCGCTTGGGTATGCAGTCGATGATAGCGATTCATGAGAAGATATCCACTATCAAGTACGCGGGGATCGAGAGTGGACCCCTCCAGGCTCACCTTGATATTATTCTTGGATACTCCAATGAGCTGAAGCGCGGAAACGATGGGTTATCCGACTACAAACTGCTTCAGCTCACGCTCAAGAGTCTTCCCGCAGAATTTACCTCTCTAGTGCAGAGTATCTCCCTCTCAGGCCACACTAGCATTCACACTGTCACCCCAGTGCTCTTAGAGGAAGAGATCCGCCAGCGTACTGCACTTGAAGCCAATTGTCGTGAAGAACGGGCGCTCAAGGCGCATACAGAGAAACTATATTTTTCATTATTTCCACCGCTAGTGGCCAAATTCATTTGCAAGTTTTTTTTACCTCCCTCAGTTTTGACTTAAATGGAAATCGCTCTTTAGGATCTTCTTCTATCGTCAAAAGAAACACTTTCTAAAGAGGGATAAGAAATCTGGACAAAACTCGGCCCGGAAAATCTCAAGCACGGGGTAGCGGCAGCTAGGTGACCTGCACCATAGTGCATTGATTCGCTGTTTTGCCGCTTCTTTGCCGCTTCCTTGCCAACTCTGTATACCCGAAGGCTCTAAAACCCTGGGCTTTGTCCCCAGACCCATGTTTTTTTTTCCCCCCCGCGGCTTTGTGCAATGCCCCAAAGCCGCATGCGGCCTGTGCGACTTTTGCGCAACCTGTCTAATCTGTTGCTCTAGGTGTTATCTTATCAACTGTCGTTCCGATGATCGGGAATCATAGCCGGCGGGCCGGAAGTGAGTAGGGCAAAGGGTTTCAGTCGCGATGCGATCGCATCCAGTCCCCCAAGGGCTTTTGACATGCATACCTCCAGGATTTCCTTTCAATTTCAGTCTGCAGCCAATCAAGACTGTGCCCCCGAAGTAAGAACTCTGTCTAGCAAGGAGAAGATAGTGGATCCAGAGAGATTACTTCGTCAATCTAACAGTTCTAACCTGAAATCAGAGGAGTTCCTTTAAATTTGCCGCCCCGTTTCCCGCTGGCATGCGCACATGACATTTATCCTGCGTGCATTTGAAGCCGGTTCACGCACAACGCCCAGCGAAACACATGACTCGGTGTTGTAGCTAGGTGCGAGGTCTCGAAAGGATATTTGAAGACGCCCAGGCAGTCTGGATCAGCAGGTATAAACTGGGGTAAATCATCCTCCCACTGCACATTTGATGGAGGGGGTACGGGAAGAAGCTCAGTGACCTCGGACTACATACGAGCAGTCCTGATATCCTAGGGAACGTGCGCCATTGGAAATTTGAAACTTGGACGGCGACAAATATCGATATACGCTGAGACATGTGATCCTCATGAGTTGCGGAGGCCGCCCTACTTTATAAGAAACAAGTGCTCGGGGGACCGCTCCGCGGTCCCCCTCCCCCTTGATTGATCACAGAAATTCAAAAATGTAAAAAAAACCCCGGATTTACAGCCGTTTGCAAAAGAAAACAGATAATAAATCAGTTGGACAATGGAGAGACATAATTTGCTATGCAAAGGAGATGTACAGTGGTATCGATGACTGACGATGATGAGGTTGAGGAAATGTGCCAAGCAATGTCGTCATTTTGTGTGTTTTGTACTTAGATACGCCAAAATGGTCGTAATGAAAATAATGTTAAATTTGGTTATGGTGCGCATCACCAGCTGCGACCAAAAATTAGGGGCCGGAGAAAATTTTTAGCATGTCCGCTTTTTTCACTTTTTCACCCGCATGTGGCCAAATCATCCCAGAAATATTTTTTCAGCTCGCTCAGTCTTGATTTAAATTGAAATCCCTCTAACAGATCTGTGCGCACTCAAAAGAAACACTTTTGCTAGAGGGATAGTAGATTGGGGCCACAAAATTTCCGTTGCCCTCCTGCTCTCGGCTGAATGAAACCATTCAGTAGTGAGGTACAGGGTTCAAAATGGCATTACGAAGCATGTGATTTAAAATGCCATTTGGGGGCATGTGGTTCAAAATGCGAATTAAACCATTCAATAGTGTTCAAAAAGCATGTGATTCAAAACACCATTCCAGGGGATGGGGTTCAAAATGCGAATATCTCGCAGGATCCATTCACACCTTAAATGGCGAAGGAGATGGCTAGCGACACGAGATTCCATGCCATGATCCAGTCTCCGTGAGTCTTGATCTTTTTTGAGGCGGATCCTGAGCCTCCAAACTTGATTTTGCAGGCGCCCAGCCGCTCCGAGTGCTCGTACGACGGGGCGATCGCATTAATTGAAGAAAAGACAGCATCGAGGTTGACGGATCGTCCTCTGATGACGCTCGTTTGTCCAGAGACACTCCCCTACTCTACTGTTGTGCAACAGTTCCAGATTTGGGAATATTTTGCTTCCTGTTCATTCAGAAGTGGAATGAGTGCAGATTTTTTGGGGGGAATTGGGTTTGTGTCCTCGAAAGGTGTGGCAGCACACAAAATTAACCACGGGCGAACTGAGTTGTGCAAAATTTCCAGATTTGGGAATATTTTACTTCTTGTTCATTCAGAAGTGAAATGAGTGCAGATTCTTTTGGGGAATTGAGCTCGTGTGTATGGCGGTCAAAATGCCGTGTGAATGGCATTCGGATGGCGAGGGCATGATCAATTGATGAACGTGAGATTCAATGTGTGTCTTCTAGCTTGGTTCTGCCCTGGAAAAAGCCTACAGACTGACAGCGGGCGCTCAATTTCTGTGAGAGTGGAAGCATCCCGGTGAAAGTGGAAGTCTGTGGAAGCGTATCCAGAAAATTCGCTTGTCCCTGTTACAGGGAACTTTGGCAAGCTCATATCCTCCGGAGAGACCCTTGCTCTACTTTGCCAAGGCTATCGCCTTCAACCCAGAACATTTAAAATGTACAGCATGAAAAAAAAAAATCCGGGGCAGCTCCGACGCATTGAATAGCTTCAAATCAGTCGTCAGTCGAGCTCCAAAAGAATAGAAAGACTCAGTGGCGGCCTTATTGCTGGCGATCATAAGCCCATTATAATTGGCAAATCTTCCCTCAACCATGTTGAAGTCCCCGAGCATAAAATCGGGCTTCGTCTATTTAAAAAATACATCCCTTGCCAGTCCCTATCATACGCCATCACATCACATCACACCGGGCCTCATCCCTCCGGTGAATTCTAGGGCAATTGGAATTATAGCCCAAGTCCCTCTTCCAATCGATGAACGACAGCATCCCAAATAAATCCGCAGAGGATGATCTGGCCGAGCAAAGGCGTCCGCAAAAAAAAACGCCTTGCAACTCTCCGGATTGTCAATGTCCGTTCCCCATAGACTTAACAACAAGATAAGCCCAGAAACTGCAACCGAAAAAAAGAATGGGACCCCTTGACCATTCAATACGCCTCTGTAAACTAAGAGGGCGATGAAGGACGATCCCGTGAGTGTGCATAAGAGAATGGTGTATTTTCCAAACAGTATTGCCATAGATTTCAGGCCTATGGTCACGTCATCCTGTATATCCTTGGAGAATGGTCAGGGAATCAATATGTCTATATGAGGAGCGCTTACTTGGTGTTGGTAGACAGTCTCGTATGTCACTGTCCAACAACAAGTGCCAATATAAATTGGAACTAGAATCTTCCACGGAATATTTCCGGCTCGATTCAGATCGGCCCATCCCATGAAAATCCCAACATTGAACATGACACCCTGCCTTTCAATTCCATCATGCTCAAAATTGCCTCGCTAGCGACTTACCAAAGGTATTGGAGCCAAGTATGTCCATCGCTGATCGCCCCGTGGCATTAGCACTTAGGGTTGAGTTTGATGATAGTAATTACAGTACCTTGCAAGTTGGGTATATTATATAGAGTGGCCAAACTGTCATGGATATGTATAGGCTGCAGAATTCAAGTAAGTGACCGTTGGAGGTGCAGGGGGCCGGTAACTCACGATGTTTCTCCTAGACAGTTTATTGCGAGGTAAATCCCCAGAGCAACCTGAATGGTGAAAAAAAGCCATGCACGCTCGAGGGATATGGCCCCCCGAGGCAGGGCTCTGCCTTTGGTTCGAGCAACCAGACCATCGACGTCGCGATCGAGAATGTCATCAATAGTCATAATCTAACCTCCAGTAAGGCGGGATACATCGTATGTGGGCGCTGCACATACAAGAGATTTAATTCCCACACAGAGGGGCACATAAATCGCTCCTTTAATAAGAGTATCAGTTCCTGAGATCTCTGGTCGTGCGTGGTATGCCATTGCAAGGGAATAAGCTGCGAGATCCCGGTTAATATAGCTGGATCCCCACAACCTTTCACTCGCTCAATGGTAACCAAACAACCCAGAACCCGATGTTGTTGTTAAGACGGCACAACTCCCAGCAAGCTTTGATTTCGGTTAGATTGGGCAGCGAAAATAGCCACATCGTCCAAGGTTGTTGTGACAATCCAAATGCAGGGCGCTTTTGTACCCCGCTGAACGGTCCGGCGGAGTGAGATCCCGAACGCGTTGGAACTTACCTCTAAATTTGGCACCGTTTGGGAGGTGAAAATGCATACGGTCCATAGTATTGACGATAAAACTCGAGTCACAGTCAGTAAATTAATTTGTTTTCTGTAGTCATCCGGTCAAAAGAGAGTCGATGGACGCCTCATAAATGTTTGCGTTGATACTCGCTCTGAGTTCCTTACAAACTTCTTCTAATTGACCAGTTACTGACCAACACCACATCTGCTGCCGCGATATTCTCCTTCACCAGCTCACTCTTCAACATATCAGCTTCAACCAGCTGCATTTTTCCAACCCTCAGCCCGCATCCTTGAGCACGTAGTATGCTCTGCTGAGCAAACCTCTGAGCCAAAGCAGCTGGTTGAGCCATCATCTCCACACCAAAGCTTAAACATCTGGCTCGTATACTCATCATGCAAACCATATTTCCAATACCGCTTCCCAAATCAACAAAATGGGATGTTTCAGTCAGCAGGCCTTCTGCAATCATGACATCCGGAATATTGGCGACAATTTCACCATAAGCAGCATCGGTTCCAATTCGATACTTTGAGAGCTGGTTCAGGTTGGGTGTTATCACTCGATAATACGCCTGCTGGCAGAGCGAGTTTCCCAAGAGTTCGTGGTGATTATTTCGATAGTGTGCGCGACGAAAGAATGCATTGATATTTGAAAAGGTCTGGCTGAACTTGGCGAGGTCCTTTTCGTCAATAGCTTCAATCCATGAATGTAGGAGAGCCTAGAAAAAAGATCAGATAATATTGTGGTTTGTAGGATTCCATACTGTGTTGTCTTCAGAATCCAAAACTGGAGAATAACAGGCCCAATGAGAAGTTGAATGGTTATATGGCCATAGATTCTGACCATGATGGAGATCCTTGACGATTGATACTAGGTCCGCGACTGGATTGTAAGTGAGAGATCGGGGATCCCTCGGCGCAAGAAGTAGAAATCTAGATGGAGTTTAAAGTTGAGCTGATTGAGATATACGTGCCTTTCTTCCAAAAGTGATACAGGAGAGGTTCTGGGCAGACAAGACAGATTCTGGGTAGGATTGTCCCCAAGACCAATAGGTTTGGTGCAACAATTGAATTGAATCAAATGGTTTGCAGGGCATAGCTCACGCCAAAATGCTCGGATTTGAATGACAACTTGTTTTCTGGAATGCCGAATAAATTCTGGGTAGGATTGTCCCCAAGACCAATAGGTTTGGGGCAACAATGGAATTGAATCAAATGGTTTGCAGGGCATAGCTCACGCAAAAATGCTCGGATTTGAATGGCAAATTGTTTTCTGGAATGCCAGCTAAATTCTGGGTGGATGTCCAAGAAACAAGCAACGACCGCGACGTCTTCCACCGAAGCTGAGTATATGGCTGCATGCTCCGCGACTAAGGAGGCAGTGGGGGTTCGCAACGTATTGCTCGGCCTGGATGAGGAGCAGAAACAACCTACCGTCATTTTCATCGACAACAACGGCGCGCGGATACTCACGGAGGATCCGTCCTTCCATCAGCGTGCCAAGCACATCGAGACCCAGCATCATTACAGCCGCGAGTGCGTTGAGCGCGGGATCGTCCATTTTGTCGATGTGCCCTCTGCTGACAATGTTGCGGATGTGTTCACCAAGGCGTTGCAGCTGTCATCATTTGAGAGGCTCAGGTTCGAGATGGGTTTGAGGCTGTCTCCGAATTGAGGAGGAGTGTTGGCAGCAGAAGCTGCACAGCAATCTCGGAGACACCTGTCCCTGGCCCGAACGAGGACCTTTATAAAAGAGACCCAACACCACAAAGCTTTCCTCAGTACTTCCAACACGTACTGAGGTAAGCTTATGGTATTCCCTATGGGCAATACAAGGACTGACAATTTACTTAGTATTAGTTACATTAATCTACGGTTCAGTTTATAACACTTTGACAAAAATTCCGAACGTCCCCAATCGGCAAGTCATTCTCCCATACTGTACAATTTCATTCAATTCGGCAGTCACGCATCACGCCCATTTTTTTTTTATTGCGGCAATAATTTTTTCTCGATTTATCCGAATTCTTTTGGATTTTAATTGTACTAAAATTTCCGGATTAGTGCCGAATTGATCGAAATTGTACAGTAATTTTTCGGTTTCTGTGCATTTCGTGGAATCTGAGGGACGTAGCTAACCTCAAGGAAGATTCCGATGAGATATTTTTATTTCTCCATTCCTACCAATCTTGAACAAGTACTGATTGGTTGAGTTTATTCAAGGAACCATTGGCCATTCCCTGGCCAGACGGCCATACCCCCGTCACATCCGGAACATCATCGTTGCTCTCCTCCTTGCTCTCGAATGATTCTCGATTTCAAGAATTTATTCGAACCTCCAATGGGCAGGCAGGTCATTCTCCCCCTCTTTTTCGGTTCTGTCTGCATTTCGTGGAATCTGAGGGACGTAGCTAACCCCAAGGAAGATTCCGATGAGATATTTTATTTCTCCATTCCTACCAATCTTGAACAAGTACTGATTGGTTGAGTTTATTCAAGGAACCATTGGCCATTCTCTTGGCCAGACGGCCATACCCCCGTCACATCCGGAACATCATCGTTGCTCTCCTCCTTGCTCCCGAATGATTCTCGATTTCAAGAACTTATTCGAACCTCCAATGGGCGGGAAAGTCATTCGCGGAATCTGAGGGACGTAGCTAACCCCCAATCTTAAACAACTACTGATTGGTTGAGTTTATTCAAGGAATAATTGGCCATTCCATTGGCGAGGTGGCCATACGTCGAGGGAATGTTTGAATGATTCATTGATACCAAGGACTTACCTCCGATTGGCAGGCAAGCCATTCTCCGTTATTCTTTCGGTTTCTGTCTACATTCCGTGGAGCCTGAGGGACGTAGCTAACCCCAACGAAGATTCTGACGAGATATTTCCATTCTTCTATTCCCACTAATCTTGAACAATTACTGATTGGCTGAGTTTATTCAAGGAACAATTGGCCATTCCCTGGGCGTATGACCATACCACCGTCACACCCTTCGTTTTTCTTTCCTTGCTCCAATCAGCAGGCGAGTCATTCTCCCTTATTCTTTCGGTTTCAGTCTGCATTTCATGGAATCTGAGGGATGTAAGTAACTACCCCAAAGAATATTTGCATGAGATATTTCCCCTCTTCCGTTGCTATCGGTCTTGACCCATCACTGATTCGTCGAGTTTATTCAAGGAACACTCAATTGGCCATTCCCTGGAGGGGTGTGGCCATCCCACCGTGACACCTGGGGCATCATCGTTGGGTAGACGTCCTGTCACAAACAGTCCACGACCAGTATGCCATCGATTTGCCGAGGACGTTGCTTCTTGGAAGATCTCCCTCTTTAGTTTTACATGCTGGTCCTTTGTCTTATTGTGAATCAAATGGTTGGATTGGCGACCATAATAAAATACTCATGACAACGATTGTGGCTGTTCTACGAGGCAGAGGTAGCCGAACTATGTTCTTGACAAAACAAAAAAATGGTGACCTTCAGGGGTGACAGCGTCGAACAAGAAACCCGCAAATCTTCATACCGATAACGAGTCATTCAACAATCACGTCTTCATCCTTCGTATTCCATCGGAACACTCAATTGGCTTCTTGAAGGGCCGGTTCCACTCTCTCAGACATCTGCGGGTCAATATTTCGACCGAGAGAAGCCATAAATGCGACTTATAAGTTACTGGGTTTCCGCATGCATAGGGATCCATTCATTTGCCATGGACTGCGAGGAGGCAGAGCGTAACGGCGATACCGACTCCGACAACCCTGACCCGTTCATCGCTTAAGGGATATCATCAACAGACGACGAAGACAGTAACGAAGGCGGCGGCGACACCATGTGGCGGTGCCACGGCGCATGGACCAAATTAAAGACCAGACTGTCTATTGACATTTATTCCCGTAGACAGATCGGTTACCGGTCTAGAGTAAAAGGTTATTATCCTGAATGCCATCTTGTTCCACACAAGGAGATGTATATGAATTATTCAAACTCAGCGGCGTCTGGCACTCACACCGGAAAATACAAAGCAGTAAATTTGTTCCTTAGTTTTTTAGATTCACGGCTGCAGTAAATTTTCTGCAAGGAGAGTCAAGGACACCAAGACTGCGGCGGAGCCCTGATCCCGAGTGAAGCCTCATCGGATTATTTCAACCAGGAATAGTTGACGAATTTAAACTTCCTAAGCAAGGATTTTGATTCTGACCTCCCCGCGAGCAATGCATTCAATTGATGCGGCACCTAGAGAGGAATAGTTCCCCAATTTGAGCTTTTCTAAGCGAGGATTTTGATACTGAGCGACCTCACATGGGGCCAGTGAAAGGCGATGCCATTCTGTGGGCTCAGAGTGTGGATTAAATTGCATCGTCGGAACTCGAACTGGCATTGATGGTAAACGACGCATTCCAATGCTGTTGCATTGAACTGCATTGCACTTCCCAGCGTCAGTCAGTGTAGTCCGATCCATTTCTGTGAAACTGCACTGGACTGCACTGATTGAATGCTAACGGATCTTCTGCCTCGGCGGCGCCGAGCTCGAGGCATCTTTGTTATATTCATCTGTCGGAAATAGGTAGTACTGCATTTCCAAGGTTATTCGAGCCAGTATCAATACCGGGCCCACTTGAATAAAGTTTACAACCCAAGAAGGGTGACCTCCGAGATCTTTGTCTCTGTAGGGCTAATTTTCCACGCAGCCCAAGTTGAGGCGCAAAGGCTTCAAGAAATGGATAGCGGTAAATTGGTCTAAGAACTTCTATATAACGCCTTGTAATAGGTCCTTAGCGGAAAATTCAGGCTTGAAGGTTGAGCTTCTCCAAAATCCCCTACTGCTCTTCTTTTGTTGTTTCCCGACTATCTTACATACATGGACGGGAGACTTTTACTTTCTGGAAGTCCCTGGAGCGCATCTGTAATATCTCGAGGTATGTCTATGTCACTGCTACCATATTACAGACCTCAAGCCGCAGGGCGTCGTACTCCGTCTCCTTGTGGTGACCTGCCGAGCCAACACTACGGCATCAATGAACATTAATGCAGTCCCAGAATGGTTTTTTCTGGGTGATATGGCCCACTACAGTGCAATGCAATGCAAACACGGTGGAATGCAGTGCAATGTTAAAAATTGTGACGACTACATCGTGCACTGAAGTACATCGAGAAGTGCACTAAAATGCATCATTGTGAAAGACTTTTGACGGAGAGAGGGTGTTTGTTAAAAGAGTGACCAAAGGAGAGGAGATTGACATTGAAAGCGCAGGGAGCGGAGTTTAAGGAGCTTCGGACAGACAGACGGACACGCTAATTTTATAAAGAGGGTAATACGACAAACATCCTGTATCCAGCATGGCTGGATTGACCAGCCGATATCACGTATACCCAGTCGATGAAACACATTGTCCCGCATGAAGGGTATGCGATCCCCTTGATCCCAGTTGTTAACAGCGTGTATGAGCTTTCCGCATAATGCCATAATAGTCCCCGAATTGTACAGGATTTGGGCCCCCAGTTGTGGTGATAAGGTGTGAACTTGAACACACCTGAAATAAATCGATTTTTGCGACCTTTCAGTTGGTTTGACTGATAAAACCCATGAATAAGGTTAGAAGGGTGCTAGTCGTCTCCCAACGATGGAGCACTAGGCTGTTTTATGCATTGGAAAGCCAGTTTAATTATTATTTGAACCACACTGGTCATAACACTGCTCCTGCAATCTGTACAGTTTGTGCAGGTTCGCTTGGGTAATTTATGGATGCTAGGCCATCAAACACACAATGGGAAGATAGAAGGATATTATAAACAGCTAAAGGAACGAAGGATAACTTGTCCGCGGTGATTTGAACTCTATTTGAAGAGGATTTCCCAATTTGGAATCTAGTGGTTGAACTTACGGAATCTCTGGATTGTTCCGGAGTTCGTTCACATGCAATTCGGAGTATGGATGTTTCACAGAGGTCTGGAGTATCGTTCCATTGGTCCGGACTGTCTAGACTCTGTCAGAATAAAAGGAAATAAGCTGGGAAAAGATAGGAATCAAAAGGCTCCTTGGAGAATGGTTTCTTTTGGAGAAAGCGGTCAAAGCGACCTCGGATCAGACAGGGAGGATGTCAGACAATGCCTAGAGCAATGTGTGATAGGTCTAGAAGGACTTAGACACACTTGGCAAAGTCTGGATCCAACAGTGGGTCCTTTTGTGGTTAGTAACTGGAATAATAAATTTGCTACATTGTTTCAAACACTGTGAGTGTTAAGAACAAAAGGATACAAAGGTTGTCCCTTGAGATTGAGGGTCGATACACCTGACCCACCTCCCCGAACACACACACACGGCATTGAAGTTTGTTAGTGGTTGGAATTGAGATAGATATTGGAGCATAGACTTCGTCTACATAGAGGATACAGATCACCACAATTTCGATATTTCGTGGGTATTCATTCATGGAAAGCCCCTTGCGTGCCTCTAAACCAGCAATCCATAATGATGGATGGATAAGTGAGAGACTGTTGTTGAAAAACTCCTCAACGGACGTGATGTTTGACAACCATGTTCTTGATACCACTTGCTGTAGATTTCGGGATGGCTCAAGTGGATATCCGGGGTCCTTAAAACCCGTGATTCTAGTTGTAGTGCCTGAATAGCAGACCCAATACATACAGAGCATGTCTTGTCCCAAACCAACCACTGGAAAAGTTAACAGATCCAGGCATGAGTTCTGGCGTATCGTCATCGGTTGCATTGCTATCTACCCTTCCCTCAAGACAGTACATCTCAACCGAGTTCCACACATCTTCGGCCATATTTTTGCCCGAGTGCTCTCCGACCATCTCACGAAAGTCGATGAGCAGTTCCTCTAAAAGGAAATGCCGGTCAGTCTCATATAAAAATTGAATCATGGACAGAGTGAACACACCCAGTTTCCTCTCGTTCGTCACGTAATGGGCGACGATGGCCAGAAAGGCGTGCTGGTTGCTCGAGGTCCACTAGGACAATAAGCTGCGTACTCCCCATTTTCCTCCTTTCCTCCTTTGCTGACTCTTCCCCTTTACAGCATACCGTGAGGAGCATACCCGCTCGCTCACCCCGCTTTTCCATGCGGCCATCCGCAAGCCCGCCAGCGCCGGTTTCAGGCATGTGGTGTCACATCACCACGTTGCAGCGAGCGCGCTGGCGACTTCCGTGAGCTGTCATACAATTCCAATTGCGGGCAGCGTGCGGCATCTTACACGCAGCAAGGGGATGGGCCTAGATCGGGACTGCGTTGGAGTCCGTACTTAGGTGTGCAATTGCTTTGCTGGAAGAGAATTTAGCCTGACAGCAAACCAATTTCCATTTACATTCTCTAGAATACAGACGGCCGGCAGCCTTCTCCCCCTTGCCTCCGCGCTACAGACGGCTAGCCAGCAAACTTGAGCTCCTTGGTCATTGACAACCGCTCTAAGGATTCTGCGGCTACTGCACGTTCCTGAGGTGTGCACCCATATCTTTCTCTCGTCTTTCTCACGCTAACAGTTTCTTGCCAGCTCACTGCGGCATTCTTTTGACCAACATGAGGGGCTCTAGTATCTTGGTGAGCTGTCGTCACCTTGCTACGATGGAGGCCAGTATCTGACCCGGACTCCATTATATCAGGGCCAGTCTTGCGGCGATACTCCCCGAAGAGTTTAAAACTCACGCATATCTTGAATGCTGTAGCACCTTCTCCCTGCTCCCGGATGAAGGGTTATATCGATTTTACAATGAATGTGGTTCAGAAAAGGGCCGTGACTCCTGAAGCTGCACAGTAACCTCACCAGCAGCCCATTGTGTAATCGTGGAAAAGGATTATTCAACCAAGTGTGGAGTCCTCTGAAACCCGGCGCGGGAATTTTGCCCCTGGCAGGCCAGCCGTTTGCAGATGCGGCGGCAATACGGGGAGGCGGTTCGGGTACTGCTCACTGTTTGGTGCACAACTCGACTGACCTTTGTACAGATTTCAGCTGGTGGAATCTGCAAGCAGACATCCCACGACGTCCACAATAAGAACACCGTGAAATGCAAGCAAAGTACGAGTACTTTCATTAGGATGCCATTGGAGGGGGACGCGATATGAGTCAACTGCAAGTAAAGGCTGACTTAGTTTAAACTCAACCACCGCTGGGGCATTTTGGGCATGCAGGAGCACTTTCGGGATGGATGGAGTTATGTGTGGAATATGTCGGTTCTTCGTCAGTTCAACTGCGAGTCTGCGGTTTCTTTATGAACTCATGGGTTCATTATGAAGTGTCACCTTTGATGACAACGGTTGTTGAATCGAAGGCTATGTACATCGGACATAGGAACACAATTTGAACCAGGCAGAGATATAATCAGACTACTTCGTGCGATGAATTGCGATCTGGGACGCTTGAAAGATTTCATAAGACGTTTGTAAAGAAAGTTTTATTGACTATATACACTGTACATGATATCTACGTGCAAGTACGATACTGTTCAGCATGTGCAGAGACGGAAATCGGGAGTACGATAGACGGAGGACAGCTGGTCATGCGACGCTGGTGCGGAAGCAACGAAAGGCGTCGATCGCGCTTCGCGATGATACGGTTCGAATATCAAGGCCTCGAGAAGCTGCGGTGAACTCCTCGGTGCGTACAAATATTTTTCGGGCGTGGTAAAATTGATCGAGGCGGAAGAAAAAAAGAATTGCGTGTGTGGCTGGCGATAGAAATCCGGAATAAGGTTCTAAGGTGTTCCTACGACCCCCAAGGGACCTACCAGCTCATAAAACGTGGGACATCCGGCGCCCGTCGCCGTGCGGGTACGTCCTTTCATTTTTTCAACCATTATTGGGCTGATTTATTCTGGACTTGGAAGCACCGACTCGAGCACAACTCGAGGGTGCTGGAACGCACAGCCACACCTGTCAATTTGAATGGAGAAGGATAACAGAGAGCATGGAGCGCGCACACTTGCAGCAGAGAGCCCTAGAAAGATTTCGGGCGATTCCCGCAAGATGCCGTTCCCCAAAACGAAATTCTCCCACGGGGGTTGGTAGGTCCAGAGGTTAACGAAAGTCAGATGCATACAGTAAACCAAGAATTAGAGCCTTCAACTGAAGTGGTGGGGCGCAGAGCACCCCACCGCGCTCTTGTTGCACTTTACTGTAAACAGCGGAGGCACTTCAAATTAGTATTCGGCCGAAACCGAAGATGAGTACCGGACCCCTGTTTATCCCTTGGCACCCTAGCCCCCGTGCCGGACAAAATTTGGGATTTTGGCCTCGAAACCTAGGTTCTGGCCGGACAAAAATGGGGGGTTCTCGGCGGGAAACCTAGGTCCTGTCCGGACAAAACTCGAGCCGGGGCGCCGTTTCAGTCACGGCCTGGATTGGGTTTTGAGGTCGGAAAGGGCTTTTCGAGGCCAATTGCTGGCCGAAACCGCCCAAAATCGTGGTTAAATCACCACAAGCGGCACCGCGCCGAAGAAATTTTCAGCATTTTTTGGGCCGTGGGAACTGAAAATTACCCTTTTTGGCAAGCTCGGCTAGGTCCTGCGGACAAAAACTGCGCTCTACAGGAGAATTCTGTCGGGACAAAATTGAGGTACGAGCTCAAATTTCGTTGAAGCGTCTGCCTAGGGGAGACTACGCCGTCAGCACGAACCTTCCTCTACCTTATACCAGGAACTGCTCCTCTTACCATGCGGCGCTGCCTGTTCATCACCTGGCGCTTCCCCACAACGTCCGCAAAGGCCGAGCACTCATCCAGGCTCACTGCTGTGTGGACTCCGGATGCTTCAATTTGAAATCACACTCTCGATGATTCCTCATCTCTGGGCACCGGCAATCCAGTGCTATTTCAAACTCCGATCAGAGCCTGATCGGGCCTGTCCAGATGGTTTCCATATCTTGGACGATATTTGAGCTCAACAACAAAGAATAAGGTCAGACATAATTGGGGGAAAGTACTTATTATCCATGTTAGAGAGGAATGTCCAGGATTTTTTTTTTTTTCACTACTCAAGGGGGCGAGGTAGGCCAAGAAAACATGTAGTAGACTCAATATATAATAAATTCAGCCTGGACATTTACCCCGTTTTCCTGCTAAAATGGGAACTGCATACTCGTTTCAGGCATAATGTCGGCGGATTGGCTCAAATTTGGTCCTGAAGCCGAGGCAATTGATCTAAACACGTGACTTAATTACTACGTCGTGTAGTCCCAATTGCGCGTCAAGACGCGTTAAACCTCGGGAAAACTATTTACAATGACTCAGGAGACCTTTGGAAAGAAGAATAGGCACAGAAAATGCACCTGGCACAGGCCCGAGGTGGACACTAGAAATGCAGAGCAGCAACATGAACATGGAATAGGGCTGTTGAAAATATATTAATGCATAGAACTGAACTAATGTACATTAAAATCAATTTGGCTTCTTAGCTTTGAGGCAGATCTGGCACAACAGCACGGGAGACCTTGAAAGTCGTGAAAACCGTCGGTTTGGTGGGGACAAACAAGAACAAACAGCACACGATCAACCCGTCCATTGCCGGTGCCCATTGACATCTCCAAAAATGCTACACCATGTGCCGGTGACTGTCGGTCACATTATTTGTCTCAATCTGCTTCGGGCAAGATGCCCCTATGCACGCGTAGTTTTGCATCGACAACAGATTGTGCATGACCCCAATACGTTGTTTCTTCTCTCCCTCTGTCTCATCAATGGGCCGCGAAAATATCCATGCTCAAATGACCAACTCTTACCTCAACGACATGGTTGTCCGTGATATGCTGGCTCCATTCCTGGACGACGACGATGATGGAAACGGCGATGATGACGACGCTGAGGGGGATCTTCAGGCCCGAATTGCGAAACTAAAGCTTGACCAGGCCATCCTAGAGGGTAGCAAAAACACTCGCTATCTGCATTCCCGCGACTCTGTCCCCGAGATGACAGGTTGCCTTAGATTTGCCGTGACTCGAAAAGTCGAGTCGCGACTTGGTAAGTCGACTTAAATTGAAATTTGACTCGACTCGACTCGACTTCGCCTAGCGAAGTCACTTGGAGTGACTTCAAGTCGACTCAGGTCGGCCAAGTCGAGCGCACTTTCTGGATTTCAGTAGAACGACCACCATGTCAAATGGGAATACTATTATATGTTTACGAATACTTATGTAATAAGTAATCGTTCTTTTTATAAATCGAAAGCGGCTTCGACACCAGGTTCATTTACTTGTCCCTGTTTTCCAACAACAGAAATTAGTGGCTGTGTTGAAGGGTCTCTTAGTTAAAAAGACTGCATTTTTGTGATACATTTAGTGGCAGTGCCCTGCTCCCGTAATATCTGTACGTGCATGAGTTCGATTCCCGCCGTATGTCAGCTTTGGTGTAGGGATAAATTTGCAAACTGGTTTTGTGGGAAAACTTAAGAGTTGCTGAATTATTGGCCAATATGCATTGTGCATGAGATCCGGATGGCTAGGGCTCTGCATTGAGCACTCACCGAATGTCTTTGGAAGGATGCAGTCAGACTTGGAAGTTGCCATGATATAACCCTAGTAATCAGTGCTAATGTTGAGAAAGAATGTGGCCACACAGTGTGCTCTGATCCCCGTTAATTGTATTACTTGAACATGCTTGAATTTGGTGGTAAATATTCTGTGAAATATACCAAGTGGTATCCCAAACACCTTAACTGGGATGGACTTGACCAAAAGAAAAAATAAGGATGAGTACATGCCATGCAAAGCATTGGCCTTCCCACCAAGTGAAACTGATGAGCATTCACACGAAATAGGGAGAACTGCATCCTGTCGCAATAATCAGGGGCCACAGCGCTATTATGGAGTTCAGATACATCGATGACCTTCCATATAGCATTATAAATCCTTCTAGAATTTTTATGGAATTAATTGTGATCGGAAACTTGATAAAAACACAAAATGAAACAACGGTGACACTAATGTCACGCACGAGTTACCCATGTCACATCGTCACGCTTCTGGGAGAAAAAATTGAAATTGACTGAAATCATTCGTTATTCATAAAAAGAAACATTTGGTAAAAAGCCCCGACTCAAGTCACTCAAGTCGACTCGAGTCGACTTGCACTTAGTCTCCCCTAGGCAGACGCTTCAACATACCTGAGCTCGTACCTCGCTTGTTGAAGTCTGCTGTTTACCGCGGGGTCCGATCGCAGTAAAACATTATTATGTAATTGCGGAGTTTGAATGTACATGTGACCGTCACGCCTTCGCGCGTCATCCCTCCTCGACGCGCCTAGGATGCGCCACACGCTGTACGAGTAGAACCTCCCCAAAACAACTACAATGGCTCAGAAACTCCGCTGGCAGGCCCCCATTGGACGCAGAGGGACCTTTCGAAAGTATAGCTGCGGAGAGCGCGGCATGTCTTTCATGGAAAGTTAGCAATCAATTCCAGGTCAAATGAAGAGGCTGGCTCACCGAGAGAAACGAGATTACGTCCCTCAGAAGCAGTTGGCGCTTGGCGGCACAGTGCGAGTGGGGGGAGGAGCATCAGGATTAGTATGTCGGAAAGAGAGTTGGAGTGTGTTCTGATTGAAAAGGCAATGGGATCGTGAGTTTCAAAATGTTACCCAGTAATTGCACTCGGGAAGGCGCAATAGTGTATTATTTCGTTCAATCCGACAGTCACGCATCAGGCAGTCCTTTTTTTATTGCGGCAATTTTTTTTTCTCAATTTATGGGATTTCTTTTGGCCCCGGAAAGTCGGGGCCCGTGTCGAAGTGAATGAAAAAATACAGTAATACCTTCGAGTAGGATCTGAATACTTGCTTGTACGTGTTCGCAGTGATCAGGGCCATCCATTTCTGACGGGAGGCCTAGAAAATGGCCCTGGAACTTCATTGGAATTGACTGGTCTGCAGGATGTCAAGGTAAGTCAAGTGTTTCAAAATGTGGGCCATTTAAAAGGCAAACAAGGCCATGCGGCTCAAAATGTAAGCCAGTAATTGTGCTTTGGAAAGCGCAATAATACCTCCGAGCGCGATCTGAGTGGCTGTAAATGTTCGCAGTGATCAGGGCCATCGATTTACGAAGGGCGGCTCAAAAAATGGCCCTGGGACTTTTGAAATGGCTTGCCGGATGTCAAGGCATGTGATTCAAAATGTGGAGCATTGCAAAGGCAATAAAATAAGGTCATGCGCTTCAAAATGAAAACCAGTAATTGCGCTCTGGAAAGCGCAATAGCGCTTCCGAGCGCGATCCGAATGGTTGTAAATGTTCGCAGGGATCAGGGCTATCGACATCAGGAAAGGTCAACGAAAAAAAAGAGCTACTGTAGCAGATTCCATTCCCTCTCAGATTTTCTGGCCCTTCTTCGGATATTACTGAGGTCTGCAAGGGCAACGAAACAAAAGAGCTCCTGTAGCATCACCCGGTTGGACATCTATCCAGTTAGACGGTGTTGAAACTGTTCTGACACACTGGTGCAGCAGCGGATTCCCATTCATTCTGAGCCTTCATCGTATATTATTGAGGTCTGCAACATCAACGAAAAAAAAGAGATTCTGTAGCAGTACTTAGTTAGACGGTGTCGGAACCGTTCTGACACACTGGTGCAGCAGCAGATTCCCTTTCAAATTTTCTGACCCTTCATCATATACAGTGGTGCTCTAAATAAATGCCGAATTGTAATTTGCATAATTACATCAGTTTCCCTCCAAATTGGCCCAAACGACTAGGTATACGCAAATTAGAGATGAAATAGAGACCAACCATGTAGTTGTCCATTTTCCTTATGGGGAAATCTGCCAGAACAGCTTAATTTTCTGGACAGCGGAGAAGATCACTTTTTGGGATTACCTTATATGGAAATTTCATCTACATGACATGAAAGGGCTTGAAGAATAGTGCACATTCATGTCTTGAACTGAAGGAATCCATGCTGTGGTTGTTGAGATATAGGGCAGACAAAGTTGTGTCTTTGCGTGAAATTCTTGTGATTTCTTCACTTTTGAGTCAAAATGTGCAACTTGCTCGCCCTGTATCTCAATAACTACAAGGTAGATTTCTTTGGTTTAAGACATGAATGTGCACTATTTTTCAAGCCCTTTCATGTCATGTAGATGAAATTTCCATATAAGGTAATCCCAAAAAGTGATCTTCTCCGCTGCCCAGAAAATTAAGCTGTTCTGGCAGATTACCCCATAAGGAAAATGGACAACTACATGGTTGGTCTCTATTTCATCTCTAATTTGCGTATACCAAGTCGTTTGGGCCAATTCGGAGGGAAACTGATGGAATTATGCAAATTACAATTCGGCATTTATTTAGAGCACCACTGTATTATTGAGGTCTGCAAAGTTAACGAAAAAAAAGAGCTGCTGTAGCATCACCCAGTTAGACAGTGTGGGAACCATTCCGACACACAGAGGAACTGGTCTGATGTAGTGGTTGGGTTATATGGAAGTATACATAGCCTTAACAAAAAGATTTACTAAGGGCCTGATGGGGTGCGCTAGAATTCGGTTAGAATCGGCTTAGAATCCCGTTCTACAGAATGTCACAGCGTGTCACACCTCTCGAGTCTTTTGTAATTCGCGATCTATGCTGCCACCATCGTTCTGGGACCACCATGCCTGTATACACCGCTAAGAAGGAAGCTCGGATACACCTCTTAGGGTCCAGAAGCGCCGTGCCGCTATACATGGCGCCGTTATCGCTGTCACCTTCTTCAGCACCGCTCTACTTGGAATCAAACGACCAATCCCGCGGCCGATGCACACGTCTATTCTCAAGGGAAGAAGAGCCTGGCTAGATGGATTACTTCACGGGCATCAGGATCGTTGCCATCGAGAGCTTGGCATGAGCGCGCTTCAGTTCTTGTTACTATGGGCTGAATTAGCAGAGAATGGAGATCTTGCGGATAGTCGATACATCACTGCTCAAGATCAGCTTGCGATATTTGTCTATTGGATGGTGCATGGAGGCAGCCAACGTGAATTACAAGAGAGGTTTCAACGGTCTGGTGACACGATTAGCCGGTGCTTATTTGTGCTCTCACCAAGATACTGCATTGAGCTATCCGCACAGGTATCTTGACAAGGGTCTACTCGCTTCTACGCCGGTTTTTATCAGAAATATGTTCCTGATCCACAAGACGAGACACCTCCGAAGATCTTGTCAAATACGCGATGGTTTCCATTTTTCAAATATTGTCGCGGGGGCACAGATGGTGTCCATATTCCGGCCTACGCCCTCGCTGAACATATCACACGCTACCGTGATTGACACGGCCAAGTTTCTCAAAATGTCATCGCAACCTGCGACTTCGACTTGCGATTTCTCCACGTTATACCCGGATATGAGGGTACCGCCGCCGATGGACATGTCTTTGACTGCGCGCGACGAAATGGTTTTCGCTCTGCCTCCGGGTCGATCGCTGGTTTTCCGAACTGTGATATGCTACTAGCTCCTTACTGCGGCGAACGGTACCATGTGAGGGAGTTCAAGACCGGATATCAACGGCAAGAAACTACACTTCGCTGTATCTGACATCTGCTGATATCCCTCCCGAAACGCAGGCCTCAAATTGCCGAAAGAACTATTCAACTTACGCCATGCACAACTTCGAAATGCCATTGAATGTGTCTTTGGAGTAGCGAAACGACGATTTCACATTCTGACCCCGCGTCCCGAATTCAGTTACACCAAACAAGCCCTCATCGTCGGAGCAGCTGCCGCTCTCCACAACTTCCTTCGATTGCATGCACCACTCAACGAGCTGGAGGATATCGATGAGTACGACTTCGATGGGGACTCTTTCTTCATGGGTGGTCCGGGAGTGGATGTTTTTTTAAATCATCAATTTGCCCCTCGCCGCAAGCGGCATGTTAGGCATACTTCTACACACTGTGTGCTACGTATCCATCAGTCGGGAAGTAATCTCGACCAATGCTCGGGGGTAAACGGTGTCCATAAGATGGTGTGACCTCGAAAACATGTCCGGCCGCCGATATCGGCTAAGTCGGACGGCCGCGAATATATGAATCGCGCAGGGCCCTGTGGGGTAAGGTAAGCGGGCGGAGGCGTAAAGTAGTTGGGGTGTAGGCCCCCCGGGGGTGGGCGCTGGTATTTAAGATATGGAGAGGAGGGGAAGGGAAAGGAAAAATGTGAGTGGAGGGAACCGGGGGAGATGAGCTGTCAGCTGTGTGCTTGTGTGCTGGTCGAAGTGCGCGGGGCGAGTAGGCGTGGTTCATGCTGCCTTCAAACTGAAGCGGGGTTTGGCTGTGTAATGTGACACACGGCATCGCGAGCCAAAGAGCAGAGCTCCATGCTCCACCAAGAATTCCGCTTCGGCCATGGAAATTAAGGACACGCGGTAGGGTACGGTGCGCTTGGTGGAGAGGGTCTCCTTGCTGGACAAGGATGTCGTGCCAACCATTCTGAAAGCCGCACAGATTCCACAAGTTTTCACAGGTTCTGGAACAATACCTGGGTGACCCACGACGCTTCTCGACGACTCACAGAAAATTCAACCTGGAAAATCTCTGGGAACGCGACGAACGGTTTGGCTGACCCAAAACAGCAACAATATCAATGTTGTGCCAACAATTCTGAACGCCGCACAGATTCAATTCTGAACGCCGCACAGATTCCACAACTTTGCACAGGTTCTGGAACAATACCTGCGTGTCCTACAATGCTTCTCTACGACTTACAAAAAATTCAACCTGGAAAATGTCTGGGAACTAGAAATTTGATACGCGATTCTTAGGAGTATTACAGAGGGCTAGAAATACCGGTATTCTTTAGGTGCACTCTGCTTCCTCGGTACGTTAGTTCTTGTTTCGGTTCAGGACCGGTTCACCTCCGACATTCATGGAAACGGTTTGAAAAGATGGTGTAGCGAAGACCGATTGGTGGTCCCATAAAAAGTAACCTATGAAAACTGACTTGCCCTGCGGTAACTTACTTTACTCATGGCAGGCTAAGTCAGTTCAGCACATAAAGTCACTGAAAATTCAAATAAGTTACTTTTAACATGATCCCATCTGATGGCATAAGTCACTTATTTTGATCCAACTTGGCCCGCCAAGTTAACCTAAGTAACTTATAGTACAGGCAATTAACAACAAGTAAAGCGGAGTAAAGCTGCGAACGACGTTACCTGGGGGCAAGGTCGTCGTACGCAAGCATCCGATCGCGTATGCGTCGAAGTGCCCATCGACAGCGGAGAAGCGATACCTATTACACCTGCTCGAGTTCGCAGCACTGAAGTTTGGACTTCACAAACTCGCCAACATCATCTGGGGCCAACCGGTGCTGTTCGAGACGGATTGCAGCATGCTTCGCGACGTACTGGCCAATGAGAAGCTAAACATCGCTCACGAGAGGTGGAGGAACGGGGTTTTGCAGTCCCAAATCGTCGGGGCTAAGCATATCAAGGGGACGACAAACGTTGGGGGTGGACGTGTTGAGTCGGATGCACGAGGACGTCGACTAGCAGCCAGACGACGGGCATGACTGGTCAGTGTCGAACGACGTCAATTGCCCACCACTTCTTTCCCTCGCTCTATGGCCCTACCGTCTATTCACTCCTCTGCGCTGCCTTCGCATTTTGATCGCATGAGACTGCAGTCCGGGGGTCCCATTTTTCGGGTTAAATTCACTGTGACTCTGGTTCAACTGGTTCTGCGCCGTCGCGCAGATCCGGGGAAGCCGGGCACCGTTGCAAAACATGGGCCGATTAGATGAACAAGATTGGATGTAATAGATTTGAAACGTATCATGATAGGGTAGAAACTGCTCAACGGCGCAGCCGCGGATCACCTTCATGGGTTATCCTCATCTCCCTCCCATACACGCGCACTCCGCACCGCGGAGACCTCGGGGTGGGCCAGCCGATATTCGCGG
The DNA here is from genome assembly GCA_029378375.1 of Mycena olivaceomarginata. Lineage (NCBI taxonomy): Eukaryota > Fungi > Basidiomycota > Agaricomycetes > Agaricales > Mycenaceae > Mycena > Mycena olivaceomarginata. The sequence goes on along the minus strand of JARKIC010000137.1, from coordinate 303,580 downwards.
GCGAGACGCTTGAACTTGGAGAAACCAGGGTACCGTCCAGCCTGCACATCGTCGACTGTGAGAGAGGCACAAGCTGAGGAGGAGGCTCGTGAGTTTGTCCACCGAGAGAGACAGCACTCACCCTGGAGCGCTGCGTCCTGAGACTCATACACGGCGAGTTGAGCTTCGTCGTCTGTTCCGGGGCCACTCTCCTCGTCCTCGGTTGGGAGGCTGTCCTCGCCGTCGCCGTCTTCAGCACCTCCGAGGTCTTCCTGATCCCAGCCGCCGCCCCCCCTGCTGCCTCCGACGTCTCCGGGGTTGCTGGTACCGCCGCTGCCTCCGCCGCCGGGTCCGACCTCTCTGCGGTTTGCTGGCGCCGCCGCTGCCCCGACTGCCGAGTCCGACGTCCTTCTTGCTCTTTTTTGAAGGGCTGTCTACTGCGCCGTCGGCTTCTTTCCGCTTGCTGCTCGTCAACCCATGGGCCAAGAATTTGAAAAACATTCCAAGCGAATCGTATGAAAAGATAGCCGCGGACGATTCGCGGCGGCATGTTGACTTCCTGAAGGTGGTACTTGTATGCGAGGTCCCCGCCCGCGTGCCGGACGAACACAGCTACTATACGGTCTGCGTAGGGGGCGAAGAGAAACAGGCCTTGGTCGAGCCCCTGTGAGTTCAGGTCTGAGCGGAGCGACAGCTCGTTGCGCGGCGAATGGAGGTCAAAAGAGCTTTCCCCCCCCCATATCCCTTCAACAAGCGGTGATTGCTATGAAACTAGGAATCGCGAGGGGTCAGATTGGTTGTCGAAACGGCGGGCAATGTTCCCGGTACGTACCCAAGCCTCAGCCGATTTGGGCACCAGGTGGCTCGCTTGAAGAGCAGTGGCTGCGCCCGTCACAACACACATTTTGTCTTCCGTCCTAACGGCTGTGCTGATATTGCTGGTCGCAGAGGCGCCGCTTGGCGGGGGTAGAGCGGGTGTGGCCTCGGGTCCCTTCCAACGGGAGGGTATGTTGGGAGGTGGCACCCAGGCGGCAAATGACCGGCTCGTAATCGTGGACCCATGGGCTTTGATAATGTCAGAGAGACAGAATCCAGAAGACACTGGCGGTATACCCTTCTCTGGGGCCGACCACGAAAAGGGTAATCTCCTTTTACGAGCAGCGAGTCGAAGTTCGAATCCTTCGCGACAACCGGTTCGTTCGGCGAGTCAATGCAAAGCAGCTGACCTTCTTTGTTCTTTGCGATAACGAAGCAGGCGTCGAGGATGACGCCCAAGGGGACACCAAACTCATGGCTGTCTGGCCTGGTAGGGTAAGCTTGAAAAACTAGAATAGGTACGCCGTTGGGTTGCGACGGGTGGTATATATCGAGGGTACCGGCGGTCTCGAGTGCGGGAAGCCTGGTGGGCGCATTGCGCGGGGTGCTGGGGGGCGACCAACAGCGACGACATGGGGGGTAGCAGAGAGAACAAACGTGGCGCCAACGTGACTGCACTCAGTCGCGAGTGATCCGGCCTGTCCCAACATCACGTGATATGTACATATCACGTGTCAATCTCGATGTCATGCAAGCCGAAGCTATGAACCCGCGGTGAACCTCCGTACCTCCGGTGTGTCCACAGCTTGTTCTGTCAGTTTTCACCCAGACCCACGCAAGGGCGGCGGATTCCGAGGTTCCGGCAGCAATAATAAATACTTAGACTGCGGATCGTACCGTCGATTTGAGGGGCAATTAGGGTGGTACCCGTACAGAATATGATTAATCTTGTATGCCGATGGCCGGCTACAGTAGAGGGGGAGCTTGCGCAAACACCTAGCTTTCCCTGTAAGTACCTGTGTCCGGTGTGCCGAAGTGCCGAGACTTGGTGATATCAACTCTGCACAGCCATCGGAATTTGGCATCGGTCACACTACTACCCTGTACTAGGATGGTGTTCGGCTTTGACACAAGTAATCACAAATGCGCAAGGCTTACGATTTTGTTTCGCCTTCGTTGTTCATGTTCTGGACAAGGGCAAGCAGTAGATGCTTGAATTCGTCGCTTTTCAGCGCCTCGGAAATTGGCAGTCGTGATAGTTTTTTAGTGTGACGAGAGAATGAGCTCTTGAGTCCACGTTGTATATAGAATAAATAGGTCAACCGTTTCGAGTGGTCTTGGGAAACACAACCTGAAGAAATTAGGTCAGATTTCCGCGGCGAAATAGAGAGCCAAAGCGATCACTTACATTTCCGCCTTCCCTGCATGCAGCCACCCGAAGCTCAAACTTGAGGCTTGAAATCGTGAAGGAAGCGGCATTGGCTAGGTGCGTTCCGCAACGCGCCACGGTTGCAAGCGGCGGTATGGCGCACGAATGCCGGGGCCTCGCAATGCAGACATGCAGACATGCATTTGCAATTTTGTCTGCATTTTGTCTGCATAGCCGTATACCTCCAGTTTGACTCGCTCTCTCCGCTTGTTTATTGATTTAATTATCAATCACTTCCACTGACCAGTCGACTAGCCCAATACTCGCTGCATAGCCGCACCACTTAGTCGCAGTTAGTGTGCAGGCGGAACGAACACCGGTGCCGCCGGTCCGCCCTCTGGCTCTACATACGGGCAAGTCACTTGAAAATCGGTACAGGCTATCAATACGATGTATCCCCATGCACAGGACGAAGAATACCAGACTTAACGATGCAATCAACAACCAGGATAGTGTTGGACGCAGGAGTTCGGCCTTAGTTCGACCCCTGTCAATTGATACGGTCAGTCTCGGAGAACGTCGAGTTGGAATCGAACTCACCGAGATCCAGACCCAGTTCCGTGAAAGTCATACATCTCAAAACTAGTGATGTTCTGGCTTTGGCTTGGCCTGAAAGCCGTGGCTTTGGCCCGAAAATACGCCAGGCCAAGCCAATGCCTCGGCTTTGGCTTGGCTTGGCCTGGCTTTAGCCCAGGCCTTGGCTTGAGAACAAAGAAGGACAGAACAGAAAGAATATTTGTTACACACACAGAAGTGATTAAGAAATATTCGGAAAGTCCCCTGTCGAGATTTAGCAATTTGGTCGATATGTTACTGTCATCATGACCGGAAGGTTCCGCCGCCTTTGCTGCCGTGATTGCCACCCCCGATCACCCTGCATTCTCAATTCCCAAATGCACTCCGTGTTTGTGAAAGTACCGGCCTCCCTCGGGATTGAAGACTGTCGACAAATAGGGGCACATGTGCATTTTTGCATCTCCAGCCTTGAAAAAAAAGAAAAGAAATGGAGTAAAAGCTTTGGCTTTTTGGGGGGAAATTCTACGTCGTTTCGTCAGCGAGGACGTTGAAAATGGGGCAGATTTGCGTCGCTGGAGCCAATGCAGTCCAAACACGGTTCCAGCAGCGAGGGGATCCCAAGGATATTAATGAGACTACTGAACTCCACAGATCAGCACTGGAGCTTCAAGCTGCACCACATTCAGATTTCAGCAGATCCCTCAACAATGCAGCCAATGCAGTCCAAACCCGGTTCCACCAGCGAGGGGATCCAAAGGATACTGATGAGGCTATTGATCTCTACAGATCAGCTCTGGAGTTTCATCATGATCATGCTGCACCATATCCAGACTGAAGTAGCTCCCTCAGCAATCCGAAAGATCTTGATGAGGCTATTAAACTTCACAGATCAGCTCTGGAGCTTTGTGTTGCACCACATCCAATGTACAGCTGGGAAAGCAAAGGGGGTGTGACACGTGACATTTCCAACCAATTCGACAACTCGACAGGGCCTGAGTTCTCCTCTTTGAACGTCACCGAGCCCAGCCAAAGGTCGTACATCGTTGCTCCGACACTCTCCAATGCTGCATTGATACCTAACCACCGAACCACCCCAACCGCCAACCGCTAACCGCCTAAGCAGTGCCGATCAGCAGAGCAACAATCACTCCGGTTATTTTCTGTTGCTTCGGCCAGTTCGATCGCGCGTTTGGTCAACCATTGATCATGAATATGTCGGCCACGTACCTGAAAAGATATGAAATGGCCTCGGAAAGATATGAAATGTTGCCTGGAGAGATATGGAACGTCGCCGCAGAGAAGATGTCCCTTGAAAGATATGAAATGTCCCTCGGAGAGATATGAACAGCTACCTAAAGCGATATGAAATATCGCAGACCAGATGCACTTGAAAAGATGTGAAATGTCATTCGAAGAGATGTTGAATGTCCCGAAAAAAACGACGAAATTTGGGTTCAAAATGTTGACGTTTTGGAGGTGTCACGCAAAAATTCAGTGGCCGCCGAAATGCCGAATAGGTAAAATGGAGCTACATAACACAGTTTATCATTGATTAGAGTTATTATTTAATTATGTAATGTGATTACGTAATCAGGATAATTTATATTTCCGATAGATACAATGTCAAACAGGGGATCGAATGCCGGTTTTTTAATCACATAGTGTAAAATCTTCCAAAATATCATGGTCTCCAGTAGGACAGGTGTAGCACAAGGAATACTTGTCTGATTGAGTCAGATTGACCTAGTTTTTGGATATGTCATAAGTCCTAGCTGCTGCTAGAGGACCATGAGGTTTATAAGAATGGGTATAGCCAAAGTCCCATAGAGAGCTCTACTTATCATGGGACATGAATATTGCCCTACCTAAAATGGGCATCAAATCATGCTCACTCAGCATGTTGCCTATAAACATATCTCATCCTTTAGTAACATCCTGGACACATAACATATCCAAAAGCTAGGTCAATCGGACAAGTATTCATTGTGCTACACCTGTCCTACTGGAGACCATGATATTTTGGAAGATTTTACGCTATGTGATTACATTAAAAAAAAACAGGCATTCGATCCCCTGCAGATTTCCAGCGCAATTCCAACGCACCTACTCTCAAGGTAATCCGATCAAAATTGACCCCGTGGCGCGTGTTCTAGTCAAAACTGTTGAAAACAGAAAAAAAGCATCCGCGCCTTATGTTCCGCAAAGTGCTGTAACTCGTCTAAGAGTTATTCAGCAATTTATGAATGATGGAGTCAAAACTGAAATATTAAGGAAAGGATTTCGGGCTGGAAAATGTCAAGTTGGGAGTGACAGTTATACCGAATTCCCACTGACAGAAAACTAGTTTGAGGAACAGGATTTGGACCTTAATGCTCCGAAGTTCATCAGACTAGGGCAATTGAAAGGCTCGGCGCAGGATTGGCTACACAACAAGAAATGGAATTGGAAAAACCATGGAGTACATGGCAAAGGAGGAAGGAAGAATGGCTACAGACGAGACTTTCCCTCAATCTAAGAGAGAACTTGAAGCTCTTCTCTTGCAACTAGTGAAATAGACTGAGAGCAGTGAAAGTTTTCAGATTGAGGGAGAGGGCTTTGCTGAAACAAAGAAGGAATAACCAAGGGCAATCCGTAGGCCGCCATTCACATATCATATATTCATTTATTTATTTCATCAATGTTTTTTCCGAATTTCCATTCACTGCATTCCCGCCTCGCCTACATAGAACGTGAGATGCCGAGTCCCACGGATCCGTTGCGAGGTGCCGCGAGCTCCGTCTAGCCGGCATCGAGGATCTAGAACACCGGTTTCTCGCTTAGATAGACACAGCCTTGGCGAGGCGCACCGAGGAGCATTGCGGCGACATAGATGACAACCTGACTGCGTACACCTCGACATGTCTCCTCTAGACGGCAGGGCTCCGGGACTACTGACTGATAACTGCTAGTTCAATGTCGTTGTTTTAACATCATTCATTTGTCACTGCCAGGCATGCCAATCAATATTGCAGGTGCACACGATAGGCCCAGGGTGAACCAGATTCTGAGAGGGGGTTTTGGAGGTCGTAGATTAAGAATATCGTTATCGTGGATGGTCAAGTGCCGTGGCTGGTATGCACGAGCTTGTTTGGAACTGTTTCACTTCTATGTTATTTACTCACATTTGGCTTTCGGGAAAAAACAATGTCGCTCTCCACAACCACTGCACCAAATCACAGAAAGTTTTGTTTGGTTGGAAGCTAGGACGCCCTCTGCCCCACCCATAACAAGAAATCATACAATTGAGGCAATGCTGCATTTGTAATTGTAGGCGGGTCGAACCTGAACGTTTCGCTTCGCGGTTTGCGACTGTACATATGCAAACAGCTGTAAGTGTCACTATCTAACATTGCAACATGCGTGCATTTCGATCGCGGCGCAGCATCCCGACTTATCGAACATTTTATCAGAATTAACGGGCCTCCACACGCCCTAAAGCAAGCTATAAGATCATGTGAGCCAAGGACCGCGGAATGATTGTAACCTTTCCAAACCTGCACGAATCACTTAGTGTCCATATATAATATTTTAGAGAATCCCATTTTTCACAAAAGTACCTGGCCTGCTTTCTGAGATAGGCCTTTCTCCTTGAGAGATTGCTCGAACTTCCCTGAAATTGCATCCTCATTAATGTAAAGTATATTGCTCGGTGCATTGCTCTATTTCAGTTTCAGAAAGAAACTGATTTCCAGCTAAAATCAACCAGGATCAAGGACTGAAAAAATGTCGTAGCACCAATCCAGTTGCATTAAAATGCAACTGGGAACAGAATCTTTTTCAGAACGAAAATTTGAAGTTGCCACAGCGTTGTGAGCCATTCCGGGTGTCTACCGAATTGACGTGACCCGCTGGCAATGCCGAAGCCAGTTCCCCCCCTGGAGGGACACTAGCGCCGGCCCTGTGTTAGAAACTGAACCGTGGATTAGATATGTAAATACTATGTAAATGGCAGTTCTTGTACTGTCCATAGCACTTAGGACTGGCTCACCTCAGTACGTTGTAACAGTACTGAGGAAAGCCTTGTCCCAGTGCGTCTCCTTGTCAAAGGATTTGGGGATACAGCGGTCTCCGAGATTGCGGTGCAGCCTCTGCTTCCAACACTCCTCCTCAATTCGGAGACGGCTTCAGAGCCATATCCTCTCGGAACTTTTCGAACAGCGACGGCTGGAGCGCCTTGGTGAATGTATCGGCGACAATGTCTGCAGATGGCACATCAGCGAAGTGGACGATTCCGCGCTGGGTGCACTCGCGGCTGTAATGGTGCTGTGTCTCGATGTGCTTTGCGCCCTGGCGGAATGATGGATCCTTGGTGAGAATCCGAGCGCCATTATTGTCGATAAATATGACAGTTAGGTCTTTTTGCTCTTGGTCCAGGCCGAGTAAGAGTTCAAAAGCCTAGAGTACTTACTGTTCAGGTTCGCAGTTGCGTTCCAATGCAAAGAACTCAGTCGACTTCCATTTATGGATTTCGGCACGACGGTAGCATCATTGTTCTGATCAATTCCATCAAAAACTTAGAATTCTAACTACGACTAAGTCCAGCAGAAGCGAAGTTTTCAAGGTGTAATTTGTCGAAGAGGTGCACTGTAGGTCATTAGGAAAGATGTTTTCAGGACCTAAGAAGTAATCTTTCTGGTGGTTCCTGTTTTCAACCCGAAGTTGTAAGCAAATAATTTTTGCATGTTATATGTGCCATACGGACGCGCCTAACTTTCGCAGTTTAGAAAAATAAGGCTGCCTTAGGCAGCCTCAATTGCGGCCAACAATATTCAAAGAGCGCCATTCTCAAACTCAGTTGCAAATAAAGTTGTCGACAATGAGCAGTCCGGACTTCCAGGCAGTAGGTCTAGTTTATGCAAAGTGGCGACGAAAATTTCTGCATGCGGCCGTTCTCGGCCGTGATGGCATCAAACTGCCCAAAATAAAACGCTACCATGAGTGATTTGGACTGTGTAGGTACAAATTTCACCATACCTACTCTGTACCGTTGGCTCACAATAAAATAAATACTGATTTTTGGAAAAATCGATTCTGTGGATTTCAGCGATACCGTAAAATGGTATATACAGTCTGTCACAAAAAAAAAATGTGCACCCCCCTATTTTGTCATAATTCGGCAACCACTTAAGATTTTGAGCCAAAATAAGATGTCACATTGTCGAGAGAGCCGGCGCCGACGTTGTGCATAAGTTGATCGCATCATAGTATCCTGATGTGCCATCAGAGGAGGCCAAATATAAAAACGTGTATTTTTTAGCTTGATAAATGATTTTTTTGGAGAAAGTCTAAACATTGACGAGATCAAAATAAATTGATGTGCCATCACAGTCGCCCAAATACAGAATATCGCATTTTTCAGCTCAGTCAGGAATTCTCTTGAGGAGAATCTGAATCGGCCAGATTTTAGCCTGGGGTGTGCTGACGAGTCCCTAAAGTTGTTTTGTGCAAAAATATACAGCGGATAACCTGCTACAGTGCCAGTCGGTACTTCCATGCGACCCACGTGGAGCCTTTCTAAGCGTGATTTCCAGCTTCCGGAATTTTTTTTGAGAGGAGACATAATGAAAAGAATGCGATTGGCACTAAGATCGATTTTGCTTACATAATCAGTCACTTTTCGACGGAATTCGGCCACAATGTCTCGCTAGATATGCTCCTTGGGGTTATCAGATCATTTCCTTGCCACGACAACATCGCTCGAGCCCATGCTCAAGAACTCCCGCCGAAAAGAAGCTGCTCTCCGCCGGGAACGCGGTGCAGGGGTCAGCAGACCGAGTGCACGCCAAAAAGAGAATGCGTACACCGATTCCGACGATGAAAGCTCTTCTGATGGGGCGGAGAGCAGTTCTGATGCTTCCTCTGATGGTGAGTTCGATGGCGAGGGTGTTCTGGATGTCCCGCAGGGGGTAAGGCGCAGCAGCCATGCACGTCCAGACCGTCCATGGGCGACAAGGCTTGCTGCCATTGACGAGAGTCCATGAGGCCCGTCCGGGCCGGCGCCCGCAACAACCACACGGTTTTGGATAACACAGTACCAAAGAAAAAAAATTGGTCTTCTTTTCCCGCATGCCACCACGGAAAAACCAAAGGTCACTGGGTCTTCCGAGCCTGCAGAGATCCACGCAGTGGTGCTCTGCCATAAGTGCGAGGGAAGAGCCAGTGGCCTCTGGTTTTGAGTCAAAATTTGACGGTGGCAAAAGGGGAAAGCGTGGGAACCGGCACTGATTCTTGGCTGGCAAGTTTGGCCCCCCCACCATCAAAACCTGGAAAACGACGTGCAGCCTCAATCCCCACAAACACCCTCGAGAAAGTGTCTGGATTTGCTACCAGCAATACACCCCCAGACCTTCGAGCACGGGGAACGAGAAAACCCGTCACTCGCATCATTTTACCGCACCAATCCAATATACATTTCCGTTCCCCCGATTTTCCTGTGCAATCTCCCTCAGATGTTGGGTGCCAGTCAGCAACTCTGTGGTTGAGCTCTCACCACACACGCCTTGAGCTTGAGTACTTACTTGAGTTGAAAAATCTATATGAAGTTTGTTCAAACAATTTGCGTCTCGACGCATGAACACGCCCAACCACTGTGTTCTGGCCCCCCGTAGACATAGGGTCTGTCTACCCGGGTAGACGCAGGGTAGACAGACCTGTCTGGCTACCTAAGTATATGTTGCGTACACGTACCTAGTTCACCTGAGTCTACCATGTGTCTACCCTGTAGATGGGAGTAGACGGACCCGGGCCGAGGTAGACCGACGTAGACAGACGTAGACGTAGTCGGGCTGACATCAACATCGTGTTTCGCCGGTGAACGGTCGACGAAGTCCGGGACATAAGGAAAGCCTAGGTAGGCCCAAATTGGCAACGTAAGTTCGGACAGGGTGTGTCTACCAAGAGAGACGGAGGTAGACGGAGGTAGCCGAAGGTTGTCCACTTTAGGTAGCCGAAGGTAGACAGGGGTAGACGGAGGTAGACTAAGATGTGTCTACATGTCGTGGTAGACGTACGTCTACCCGGGTAGACAGATGGTAGACGGAGGTAGACGTAGGTAGACGGAGATGTGTCTACGGGGGGCTTGAACGCAGTGAACGAGCGTTCATTTGACAACCGGCAGGCTGAGGTACCTGACACCACACGGACTGCTGTTGGGCACAAGGGACACGGGATGCCGGTTAATCAACCGGCCATGTTCAGTTAAACCGTGATTGTGTTCAACAATTGTTCTGTTAGACTGTTATTGAGCCAAAAATTCTGGCCATTTCATCTCCGTGAACTGTTAGTTCTATTGAGGATCAGCGCTTCAAGCCACAGCACCCAACAAACAACCTCATAATTGAAGCCAGTGCTCAGCACCGCCATAAATATAACTGTACTGGGGTTTTTCATTCAAATTGACAGTCACGTGTCACGCACCCCCTGTCGAGGACGAATTTTCGTCGCAGTCACGCGTCACCCGAGCCTCTGTCAAACCTCCAAGCTGTCACGCAGGCTTCAAAACTACCTGAAAACCGCCAAAAGACGAATTTTTTTCGTAAGAATGTCGAAATTTTGGGGTATGTAACCTGATCGGTTACTAGAGTATATCGGTGGGGTCTCCACGTTCTTCGGGAAAGGTAGCTCGTCAGGAATTTCAGGGGAGGAAAGCTGATCGTTACGCTGAAACAGCGATCTCTCTTGGTCTCATGGCGACTAGGACCAGGTGACTGTGACTCATGTTGAACGTTGCGGTCCGAACCGACGACCAACTTTTTTTGGGGGGCTAAAAGACAAAAATAGCAATAGCAATAACCGGAGGGCCTTGAAAATTGTGCTTTCACGCGTCGTTTGAGACACACACAGTCAACGGCATGCTTTGGGGTAGGGAATACGTAGTCCCTAGATTTCCTCTGCCTCTTACCATTCGATAACAACTCTATCAAGATCCACATCAGCACAACACGGGAGAGGGGGGAAGGCTGACCTGTGTTGTTGTACGAGGACTTGTAGGAGGACAGAGGGAGTCTTCGCAGAGGGTAGCCATCCTCGGATCTCGCTCACGGTAGGCGCATTATGGACGTCGTATAAAGAGTACTCGATGCGACCGTGGTTCAACATAGGGCTGGAAACGATCGCATTAAGTTCCGACCAATTAGGTTTCGACACTACTTGCATTTAACAGTGTGTAAGTAAATTGAAAGGAAACAAGACACACTGAATGACAATGACAATCGAAGTTTCTTGATGGTTGGTGAATTGGTGGTGAGGAGCATATGTCCATCACTATCCTGCATGTCCAACGAATGCAGATGCTTTATATCAAGAGCGATGAAGCTAGTCACCATCTCATTGATGTCCTGGATATCCATGCCGACGATTTTGAGGGAATCCAGGACAACAGAGGCGCGAGCATCATGGGAAGCAACGGAGGCACCTCGTTCCACAAATCGGACACTCAGTGTCAACTCCTTTAAAGCAGTGGCCCGGACAAGGACAGACTCAAGCTCCAGCGCGTCCTTTATACGGAGTCCATGAAGAGTGAGACTCCGCAATGAGGACAGGGTCTTGAAGAAAGAACTCCCATCGAGCTGTGAGGAAGATCCACAATCCTCGTGGAACTGCACTAGCTCTTTTACTAGTTCTGGGTCGGGCCATGAAACGGCATTGCCGTCAGAGTCGGTGTAAGTCGTTATTTGTAGATCTGATAAGCATGTGAAGCTTGGAAGAATTCGCAAAAGGGAGATATACGCCTTTGCGGCAGGATCGTCGATTATGCCCTCGATGTAAAGGGATCTAACAAGTGACCCCAGCTGCGGGTGAAGGAGCCCAATAGGGTCACTTGTCAGATCTTTGTCAAGGGTGGATAGCTTTCGATCTGTTAGCTTCAGAGAGGAAAACAGATGTGTTCGACTCCTTGGTAGGAATGCGTGGGATGCAAGAGCGCAGGACAAGATGGATGATCCTGTTCGTGTGTCGTGGTCTTCTGCGCACAGGTTGTCAATTATCTCGTCGAGGATCTCCTGCGGGACGGGTGGGTTATTCCTCTTTCCTTCGCTTTCTTCGCTTTCTGCCGACGTTGAGTAAACACTTCACCCGAACGACAGTGTACAGACTATTTTTCGACGGACGCCTCTCGGGCCCATGACGATTGCATTTCTTCCTGGAACCCTCTGCATCGTGCTTGAGTTTCTTACATGCGGTATGCCGAGGCAAGGCTCACCAGCACTCTCGCCGTTCGACATGGGAGTAAAAAGCAAGGGATTGACGTGGCAGATGCCGAAATTGATCGGGCGCACGGACCACTTAGTCCTGTTTAGTGCTGTGTTATAATATTTATAGCACGTGCTATGCTATGCTAGATATTCCATGCCCCCGAGGACAATAGCTAGCAGGTGTTAATAACAGCTATATAGCATTCAGCTAAATAACCGCTATTTATATTCTAGCATTGATAATTAGCATGATCGCTATGCTAGAATTCAATCCTCGATCTCCCAGTCCTCACATGTAGACACTTGTTAGTCTACCTCCGTCTACCCCTGTCTACCCCTGTCTACCTAAGGTAGACAGCCTTTGGCTACCTCGGTCTACCTCGGTCTCTCTTGGTAGACTGGCCCTGTCCAAACGTACCCGGCTAATTTGGCCTTTCCAGCTCCAAAAGTCCCTAGACAAAGTCCGGAGAAGAATGAGCCAGCGACTCGGAGGAACGCGCCAGCAGAGAGTCGGAATCACGGCATCGCCACCAAATATGTGCACATACATTGACAGCTGTCAGCCATCGGATCAAACAACCACTCATTGCTCGATATTTCTTGGATATTTCCCTTCTTCAACATTCACAACCAATTCGCAACCTCGTTTACAGTTCGCTGCAAACTCCTCTTCAACCTGGGTCGTCAGCCAGACTATGTCTGCTTCGGTCTACCTCGGTCTACCTTGGCCCGGGTCAGTGTACCCCAACATGATTTTGGGTGAAGTGAAAAACAAGTTGGTCTTATTCACCTTAGAATTCAAAATATTCATCTTTCTCTATGAGACTTTTTACACTTTTTACAAAGGTCCGGAAGGTCGATAATTCCAAGTCCAAAATCACATTTGGCGCCATCTGCCAAAATCGCAACCGATTATCCCAGCCGCTTCGCCAACTGTGATAAGCGCAGCCACGTGCTTGGCGAACGCGGTTGGTCACGAGCCTACTCCTTCCCGCCCAGACAGAAACCTACTGTATTCAGTGTACAAACCTGCACAGCACCAGACAGCCCTATTTCCACCGCTTTCCGACTACCTCAGCGCCGGCAACGACAGCCAGCTCGTCTCCCACCGTGGCTTCTCCACCGTCCCTTGCGAACCCTCCCTCTTCTGTCACCCCTGTGTCTAGGCGACGAACTTGTCCAGCGACCGGAGGATGCCAATCAACACGACTGAATCCCAGGTGCTCCAACAGCGTCTGCCGCAAGCACTGCATGAAGCTTGGACCCTGCGCTCTGGGTGCACACAAACGCGAATGCGAACACAAAGAACAAGCTGCTAACACTTCCCTCCCACCCCCATCGAAACCCCTAGGGATCTACCGGTCGCATGAAGAGTGGACCGCCAGCACCGTGCCTGCACGCCAAAAGCTCGACGACTATCAGCCTCTTGTTGATGCTGCAAGAGCCGCTCGCGAACGTGAACTTGACCAGCTCCCCAGAACGTGGTCATGGAGACAAGAAATATGGTCAAGGAAGCTGGTTCAGTCTGAAAATTATACCGCTACACCTTATTCAAATGTATCCCTTACGGGAGCCCGAAGAGATTATATTTTCCGAATAAGTAAACGGACATGCCGACATCGTTTGGCACCCTTCAAATAGGCTCGGATAATCGGACGCCTTTTTCTAAGCTTATGGGAAGTCACCTACTTACCAGCAATTCACACTGCCAGGTCAACGCCAGCCTCAGGCCGTCGTCGCCAGGTTTGATTCTTACACAGCGCTACATACTGTAATATTACATTCAATTCGTATAGTCACGCGTCACACGGCCAAAAACCTACGAAAATTTTCGTAAGTCACTGCGTCACAGCCCACACAATGCCAGCAATTCTTTTTTCCCAGTATCTCTATCTTTATAAAATTACGCCTGTCTGAAGCCTTAAAGCGCTTGGGGACCGCTCTCCGGTCCCCCTCCGCCTTACAGAAATTCAAAAAATGTAAAAATCCTGGATTTACAGGCGTTTTCATAACAAAACAGATAAGAAAATATGAGCGCTCTCAGCCGTCCTGCAAAGAAACCAGGGCAAAAATGATTTAAGGAGACGGGTCCGATCACCACATGTCCCGATTCTACTTAGCTAGGTACGGTTTTAAACGAGAAGAACGCGCTAATCAAATGTCGACTTCGAGCTGCAGAAAACCACGAAACAAAGAACCCTCACCAATTCCGGCCATCTGAAAGGATATCAAGCGCTTTGTGTACAGCCTTGGAAGACGAAGCGAAAAAAGCGCGTGAGAACAATATGAAAGATTCAGACTCACATTGAAATAGCTTGCATTTTAAAAAGCGTGATCTGGGGCATTGACAGTCCATTGAAATGGCCCGCATTTTGGAACGCGTGACCGATTTTAATGGGTGGCATTGTTTGAGCCATAACTCCACCAGGAATGCGTGATGTGGGGCCATTTCAATGGACTGCCAATGCCCCAGATCACGCTTTTCGAGATGCAGGGATTTTTCAAGAATCAATGGTGACTGGCAACGCAAAGGGTTTTGATGGCGCTTACATAAGGTATCCAAACACGGCAATGGCGGCAAATTCAGTCCGACCATCGTACTGCACGAACCATCCACATTTCTGCCTGACTTTTGGTGCGACATAATCCTGTTCTGACATTTTACAGAACATGGCCCAGCGGGAATTTCAATTTTGGCCCCCCCATTAGCTGAAGCCAAAAAGTCGATTCTCACGCACATTTATTTTGATTCCTATGAGACGTTTGCTACAAAATTTCACAATTCTGCGCAGGACATTCGTTGTATTTCGATCTCAGAAGGGTGCGTAATTTTACTTCAGGGCAAAAGAGCCAGAATTGATTATGTTATGAGGGCCCAAAGGATTGTCTGCCAAAATAGAGGCCGAGCTACAGTTCTGGACAAACAAAGTCTGCAAATAGTCTGTGGCCTGAACCAGATTTAATTTCAACCCAATTTTAATTTATTTGAACTCGGAATTACTCAAAGAGTCCAAAAAACATGCTCCGAAGTTTTTCGTACGACAAATTAGCAGGGCCAAAATTTGGCCAAGATCCAATTTCCAGAATCCTGATCGGAGACGATTGGCGAAAATCGATTTTTCTAGCACAGCCACATTCCGGCATCCATCAAGTGCGGCAGTCAACAATTTTGGCCTTCCCTTGACGCATTTTGTGGCATCGGATAGAGCACCCTTAAACAGCTCAGCGAAGGCTTGGAAACCTTCAGCATGCCTCCCAGATGTGTCGGCATACTCCGTGTGTCAAGGGAGTGCCAAAGTCTCGATCAATTGGGCATGTGATGTGAGAAAGATCATTTTATTCCACGATAACCACTTGATAGATTCTCGAGATCTTTACGGATTCAGATGCAGCTCAATGAGACGCGTCTCTCCCCCTCTCAGGGAACTGTCGTTATTATCTGAGACCGGGTACTCGGCCACCTTAGCAATTTTGGCCTCCGTCCTAGTCTGTAGTTTACCGCGCGCCGGGTAATTGGTCGCCGACCTTATTACTAATCATCGGAGTTTGAATATGTTCCCACGCCTTTACTTCCGCGCCGTCATTGCTTTCCCGCTTTTTGTAACCTCCCTGGCCTCCAATGGCACCCCGTTTTCGCTGGAAAGATCACGAGGGAGTCCGCACTATCACCCTAATTGTCAAGAAAATAATTCCACAATCGAGTTTCGCCCGCAGTTCAGGCATATCGGCGCCTTCTTCAACGGCTGCCTACCCTCCTCCATCTCCGTAATGGCGCTTTCGGCAACCGTACAGCCCGGCGCTACCCTCAATTCCATCTGCTCGAGTCTTGGCATGTCTGGCGATAACTTCTATCTGTTTCGATCCTCCAACGAGCGCCAGAATGTCCAGTTCATCATGGAGCCCCTCACCCACGGTGTCGGAGGCAAGATATTTCCTCAGCTTCTCGCTTATTTGAACTCCGGCCGTAAAACTGTCATCCATTGCCGCACCATCGACGACGTACTTCGCATATTCTTGTATCTCTGGAAATTGCTCCCCCCCGGACCGCATCAACTCCGCCGCCTCAAAATGTACCACTCCCTCCGATCCGCCAAGGAAAACGAGGAGATTCTGCAGCTTCTCGATGAAGACCCGGAGTGTCAGGTTATCATCGCGACAGTAGCATTTGCGAACGGCCTGAACGCGAAGTCGCTGTTGGACAGCCTGTCGGTTGGATGTGCGGATACAGTGGATCAGATCGTGCAAGAGAAGGGACGCGTGGGACGGGATCCAGAGACCGCTGCTCGAGGTCTCGTCTTTTATCAACCCAGTTCCCTAACTGCAGCTGAAACACAACTGGCTGGTGAGCTTTCTTTATATATTTGGGGTGGTAATTCATTCTCCTTCGCTTTCACTTGCCGTCTCCTCGCTTTCTGGCTCCTCATCCTCGGATTCCTCATCCATTTCCTCCTCCGGCCCAAACATCTGCTCCAGCAACGCTTCAAAATCCGCCGGCTCATACCAGTCGTCGCAGAGTCGTCCCGTTTCAGGGTCTGTTGAAACAGCTGAATCCGAGCCGCTGACGAGGACTTCGTCGCTGTGATCTTCATCGTCCCCTCCTTCAACCGAATCAGCAGCCAGGGATGCAGCTTTCGAGGCAGTGCTCCGAGCTGAGCGACGCGATGAGGGTCGAGTTGTTGGGGGCGAGTCGGGGCAAGGATTAGGAGAAGAAGACCTTGAGTTTACCTCTGGAGAAAAAATGTTAGTACCACGCCCCAAGTTCCCAGGCACGGAGCTGCTCTTGCGTATGGCCTCCATTTCCCGTACAAGCCCCGCATACTCTGCGCTGCGCTGAAGAAACTCTCCCATTTTTCCTTCATCCAATCGCTGGTAGCCGCGGTCAAACCGGTTTACCGCCGCATGTCCCATGCTCCGACCGGATCGAAACGAGTGGAGCTCCTCGTCTTCATACAGGCGCAGCAAAATTTGGGTCTCGTTGCGGAGATGTGGGGAGGTGTGCGCCTTTGCGCGACGTTTCAAATCAAAGGCGGCCTCGACGCCCCCCTCCATCCCGAGGAAATGAAGAACATTTGGGGCGACCGTTTTGCGGTAGAACTTGTCATCAAACTCTCCCCCGCGTCGTCCGGCTATGTCCTCCAGCCAGCGATTATTCCACTCTTGCATCAAGTCTCCCTCGATAAATTTCCCTGCCTCACCTCGAAGATTGAACAACCAGTTATCGAGGAGAGTCTCCTTGAGCTCTGGAGAGCACTCGAACTCGAGAAGAGCGTACAAGTCGAGCATGTAGCCCATATAGTTCTGGTTCGAGGTGCCTGCGAAGGTGAATACGAAGATCTAGAATCAACGTCAGCGCTATTGGCGGGAAAAAAGAGTCACCCGAATCAATACCTTCAATATTTCAAAAACTCGACCAACATCGCCCTCTGGAATTGCATAATTAAACTCGATCCACCAGCCGAATTCCATCAGGAATAGAATGGAATTGCTGAGAACCCGGTCTCCGTCGAAACCGTCTTTCTCTTTGTGGAATTTCGGACCATCCTCGTCAGCCTTGGTCTCGGGAGGTACCTCGTTTTGTTCTGTGGTCGATGGAGCGTCGACTGCGGGCTTATCTGTGTCTCGATTATTATCTGTTGAATCCGTATCCTCGGGAATATCCGCAAGACCAGGCATCTCCGTGTCTGCGTCTGTCTCGGGTTCAACTGCTGGGGTTTCCCGAGCGCACGGTCGAGTCCAAGTAGAACCGACAGGGAATTTCGTACGTGGTTCAGCGTCGTCTTGCTCGGCCTTGTCCAACGACTGTTCATAGGCTGTCTGGCTCGCATAGCGCTCTCTGAGGAGGCTGGCGTGCTTCAGGAGCTCATCGAGCGTCGGTAATTCCGTTTTTGCTGCGAGAGCGTCAAAATGACCGAGTAGATCCGCTTTGCAGCCTAGAACAAGTCTGGTGCTGATGTCAGATAGCACGTTGCGGAAGGTAGGGAAAGGACAAACCGCCAGCAGTCCAGCACCCGCGCTTCCCATATCATAGTCAAGTTGCGACTTGTTGGGTAAAAATCGCATTTTTTTAGGTCGGTGGGGCGTTTCATATTGGTGGCATTCGAGTTGTGGGAGAGGGATGACGGATCTTTCGACGCTGCAGGACCGAAATGGTTCGATGCACAAGAGTTGAGATCGGTGGCTTTTGTATGCCAAGTCTCGGGAGTGGAGATGACGTTGCGAAAAGAGTCGTAAATGTTCGGCGAGGTAGCTAGAATTTTTTTGAGACGCATTACTGTCGCATGTGATGCACCGTCGCCGCGAACCCCCGATAGAATGTTGTCGCTCTTCTCTGGTTCTACTCCCATCTGCTTATCGAAATCAAGGAGAGCGCTCTGCATCCCCTTGTTCTCGACTTCTCGTTCGCTGTTGGTGCCGAGGGGTTGGAGAACTGTTTTAACGGGTTGCAACACGTCGTTTGGCGAGGGTAGTGCGGAAACGAGTCGAGATTTCGGTGGAAAGGTGATTGAGATGAGGGATGAAGTCCGCAAGGATGCGAACGAAGTGGAGATCTGCGACACTGTAGTTATGCTCCCAGTCGATACTCGCCAACACACTCTCTGTGGTCATTTTCTGGCGCTCTTGCGCGATAACGCGGGCTATATGATCATCGGCTCGAAGTGCGCCGGGCTTCGCATTCTCCAAGCGGAAAGCCGTGCAAGCCGTGCCAACCTTGAGTTGACTCTCACGACCCAGACCTTGCTCGAACACCCGGTCGTACCGTTGGATATTGTCCAGGATCTTCCCATAATCTGCTGTGCCGCGCTCTGTTGCGTCTCGAACCTTCTCTTGAAGATGGCTCATGCTCGAGTCCGTCATCGAATTTAGGGCCTTGCGCGATGTGCTATCGCTTACGCTGTACCCAAAACGACAGAAGACGCGCTTGACATCGACGTGCGCCTGGCATGCAAAAAGCCAGAGCCCGAGGGGCAGTCCGAGCTGATTATGCGAAAGAATAAAGGAGCTAATTGCACCGACTTGGATCTTTAAAAAAATTGAGCTAGATAGTAAGCACAAACTGAGAGGTAACATACAACGGGATGATGGCGATTTTTTTTCACGACAACCTTGCCTTTTTTGCGAGAGGCTGTGAAGCACTCCGTCAAATACCAGACGAACGGGTCCTCGTCCTGGTATTGGTGCGCGAGGCCTTGTAGCGTGAACTCGGTATCTTCCCACGTCACAACATCTGTATTTTTGACGCGCCCGTTCGTCGTGGCTCTCAGATGGCGTCGACGGCTACCACCCAACCGATTCTTTCGTGCGAGCTTCCCGACGCGGAAGTAGGCGTGATTGCCGACGAGTCGTGTAGCCCAGGCGGATAAGCATGGTCGGGCGCACTGAATCTCGGTAAGAGGTTTGTTGGGGGAGAAGGCAGAGTGATAATCCTCAGAGTCTTTCTTGGGTCGGCTTTTGTGATGGTGGTACAATGATTCGATGAGATCCGCCATTTTAACGGCGCATTTGCCTTGTAGAAAAGCGCCGACAGCCTGCCTGTGACGCTGTGTACGATGATCCTTCTCACCACGAGTACGCAGGTGAAAAAGGCAAGCAAGAAGTCCCCGAGATTCGGGAACCCGTATGTCTTCAAAACATCATCAACTTTCTGCCATTTTGTGCGCCTTGCGGCTCGCAAGGAGGGCTGGGTCGATGCCGAGGAAGGAGAAGGAGTCACTGGACTTCCTGGGGTGGAAGCAGACGCAAAGCTGGTGATTACCGGAATAATTTCGGGTGCAAATCAAGCACAGTCTTCCAAGTTCCGATGCGGCGCTTAGCTTTCGATAGAGCCTTGATTGTTCCTCGAGTGCACCAATCAGCAAGGTGTAAGTACATACGAATAAATAGCAATTCACCTGGTTTTAAAGACATTTTGAGCAGTCCAGCCTAGGCGGCGCCGTAACTGCTATTGCCAACCAAAAAACCTCGTATTTTGTGCCCCGCACGAGTCCAATCGCCACCGTCGGATTTCCACCGGCCGCCGCTAACCTGATACTTGAACCGCTCCATGTCAGCGAGAGTAGTCGCAATATCAAGGCTCGGTGCTTGATGATTTAAAAGAACACTACAAAGCCGAAACACAGAGTTAGCAGAATACTTCCAAATATGGAAATATTGCACAACTCAGTTCGCCCGTGGTTAATTTTGTGTTCCCCCCACAGAAAACACAAAACCCAATTCCCTCCAAAAATCTACCTCACAATGTTTTTTACTCCTTTACTGAGTGCTCAGGAAGAGCCATGGAAAAATTAACCGCTGACCAGCTCAAGCAGTATAATATTTTCTGTATTTGGGCATGCAGGTCTGACTCCACAAGAGTATTTTGCTATTTCCGCATTCAAAAATGGAATGGGTGCAGATTTCTCGCTCGAAGTGGATTCCTTACCATGGAATGAGTGCTCTGAGAGACCCACAGAAAATTTAACCACCGGCAACTCGAGTTGTTGAGTCTGGGCATGCAGGTCTGACTCCACAAGAGTATTTTGCTTTGTCCTCGTTCAGAAGTGGAATGGGTACAAATTCCTCGGTGGAATCAAGTTCGTGGGCATGAAATGAGCACTCTGAGAGACACACAGAAAATTTAACCACCAGCGACTCAAGTTCAGTCAAATTTTCTGGTATTCGATCTATGAACTCATCCCCTGGAATGAGAGATGAGGATGCAAGTTGAATTATATGTAACAGACAACTGGTTGCCGAGAAATGTGGATGAGAGTGTTGGGTGTGATCAACGCGTCGCAGTCAAGATCAACATCACGTGGTCCTGTGGTCTGAGACCGCGTGCACAGCCACAGAATTTCCCTCAAAAAAATCAACTCACGACCGACTACCCGTATGTTGGAAATCGTGATTGGAAGCCACCTACTGTTGACTTATAGCAGAAATTTAGGGTGTGCATTTATTTTTATGACACTGTAGTTAATACATGGGAAAATCAGACCGAGAGTGATGTGACTGTGATAAGTAACAGAAGTTGGGATAGGGGCTAATTCAACACAAAATTGACCCTTTTGAATGCAGACCTGGCCCATGCCTGAACGGAAAATTACAACATCTGGTGTAGTGTTGCCGCGACTTCGACTACAAGTCATTTCGAAGTCGAAGTCGCAGCCGACTTGAGTCGAGTCGAGCCGAGTCGACACTGCGACTCGGGTTGGTGACTATTTCGAGCTACTCGCCCGCCATTTTTGCGGACGGTCCGAGAGCCACAAGGTGGTTCCAGTGGCTCGTGCGAGTCCCAATTTGGTAATCACTACTATGAAAACCTTATTTTTGATCTTTGCGAGAGCAATTTCACGCTTTTGATTGCGATCAGCCGGACCGGTGGCTGTTGTCCCGCCATCAGTGTGCGCCTTGACGCCCATATTGGTTAGGCGGAGGAAGTGAAAAGGGATTCCAGGCTCCATACGGCATTGTCATATCCAAGAATTAAAGTTCCAGAAGTGAAGTGGAAGAAAAATTGCTCGGGAGGCCCAAGTTTAGTACACACAAGCGCTCGCCGGCGCTTCGCGCCGGCTCCCACTTGCTGGGTGTAACTAAAATAAGAACATTGATCCGAGCTGCCGGGATGATAGATTAAAATCGGAGTTTAAAGGCTTCAGACAGACGGACGGACAGACGTAATTTTATAAAGAGGGTAACAATTATTTTTTTTGGCGGCCCAAAATTTCGCGCTTTTTAACCTTAATTTAGGAGTGACTCTGATTTCTCTGAAATGAAAATTCTACCTATAAACCCACCCTAGGTTCCTCCTAAATTTCAAATTCTGGAGGAATCCGGTGAAAAATGCGGTGTGACATGAAGTTTTGACCGCCACCATACCCGGTCCCCATCGGCCTGCCGCTTGGTCATATTCCCGTTCGGGAATCTTCCCAGGGTTGCGCATTGGTTGCGCACGTACACTCGCAGACCAATGGACGTCGGTGTACACATGATATTCATTTAATACTGCTAAGCGAACGAGGTCTAGAATCACAATTCCAGTTACTTTACTGCACTACGAGTACGGCCATGAACTACGACGCCGCTTTCTAAAATTGTTGCCACCTTTCGTCAACTTGCCAGAGGCAAGTATTTCCCTCATATGGATAGGGATTTTCGAATCGGTATTTGAACGACGCTTGATAATCCTCTAACCACAGTCCACAGCCTTTGCCCTTGGATGGGAGTCCTTGACCACTGTAGTGTATGTCACGGTGGGTGGGCATCAGTTCTTGGGCGACCCGTTGAGATGTAGGCTCCGCGTATGGTTCTACATCGGCCTGAACCTTGAAATATAAATCTGCTGTCTTCTTGTCGTATTTCTCCGCTTTATGCTTACGGGGTTTCATCTTGCGTATGTATTTAAAATCCGGAAAGTCTCTGCGAAAAGCTTCTTTCAACAATTGAGCTTGAATGTGGAATTTTTTTTTCTTCCTCTGTCGATTATGTTCAGCTCGACAATACGTAGTCCAGTTGTATGAGTGCTTACCATTCCCATCTCCTTCCATTCCTTTGCCAGGATCTTGCTACTGTCAGCAACTTTTCCACCGATCTTTGACCGCCTCTGGCGAGCAAAGAGCATAAACGCGTTCAAAGGCCTCTTTGGAGTGCCCCCTGACAGTCAAGTCAGTCGAAATGACCAGTGTATAATGAAGACGGGACTATTACCTTTCGCGACCATGCTATGAGTAGCTATTCGTTTAATTTGTTTGCCATTTTATATGTTTTGGGCACCGGCGGCCCCGAAAGAGCGCTAGCCAGATCGATGGTGAGGTCTCCGCCGGCGGGCATGAAAGCCGGGGAGATCTTAGAACATTACTGCATTTGATGAAAAGAATCAGTCTACTGTGGTGCATATCGCAGCCTTCTGGATGGAAAGGGAAACGTGTCGGAGTAGTTCCCGTTGCAGCAGTGGCTCAAAGCCTGGTCAAATGACCTCGATGTCAATTGGCATTTAGTCACACCGCTCAAAAGGCAAGCCTTTCACGTGCTTCAAAATGTGACCGCAACAGCCAGGGCTATTCACGTCTAATGAGCGCGCTGGTTGAACTGGCCTGGATCCGCCCTGAAATGTAATGCAAGCATTTTGGTTCAAAATGGCAGCTCTACTAACAATTCAATTGGCATTTAGTCACACCGCTCAAAAGGCAAGCCTTTCACGTGCTTCAAAATGTGACCGCAACAGCCAGGGCTATTCACGTCTAATGAGCGCGCTGGTTCAACTGGCCTGGATCCGCCGTGGCAGAACTTTTTTGCTTCCCGCAATTCGAGTGTAATGATTGTAGCAATAGAACCGAAGAAGGAAGGAGTTGAGTAGTTGAAGGGCGTGTTCATCACTCTCGGTGTGCGAGCGTTGAGTAAGAGGAGTAAATCCCGTTATATGCCAATAGGCACAATTTGTCAGAACAGCCTCGCAAGCCAGGTGGCTTGCGTTAGAAGCAATAGTTGAACTCATAATTACTAGGTTAGTTTACACAGTATATCACTCATAAAAACTACTCATCGACAACTTCACTGCACAAGCACCATATTTTCGATACAACTTAGAGATTGCAAGCAACTTTTTTTCATACATGCAACCCTGTGCTTGCAACTTTTTTTTCGTGCAACTTGTAGGTTCGCAACTCTTTTTACACATACAACTCCGAAGCTTGCAACTTTCTTTGCCTGGCATTTTGGTGCTCGGGACCCGTCTGGACGGGACCTGGGTTTGGAGGCCAAATCGCAAAGGGGTTAGGCCTCGAAGTTCCCCAACATTAGGGACGTTGCGCAAAAGCCGCACGCGGGAATATCCTTTTTTTGCTCCGGAGCATCACCGGGACTCTCAAATAGCCTCTTTTGACCACCAGAGCAAAGAAAGAAAAAAGCCGCATGTGATGAGTTTGCGCACCAAAAAAGCCGCATGCAGCTTTGCGCAACGTCTCTATTGGGCTGTCGACGGTGAGTTCCCAATCGAGATAGTTGCACATCTCGCGTTCCATCTGATTGATCTCTCGCAAGGTAAACATGCCCTGCGCGACAGTACTCCACGATTATTTGAGTAGGTGTCGTCGCAGATAACCTTGGAGGCAATCATGAAGGCGAAAATGAAGAGGCGATGGCCAGACGAGCCGCGTGCGGTGGGGAACCGCGCCTTTAAGCGCTGCAGCAAGACGAGGGTCGCGTAGGTAACGGCCTGGTGCAAGCTTGGTTGCGGTGGAGGGCATAGGCAATGAAATAGGGGAGTTTCGCCTGCCAATGTGTGGATTGCGGGGGAAAGGGGGGACATGCAAAGAGATGCGTTATGAAACGTGCGCTCAGTTGCGCGATGTACCCGTAGCCATAGAACGGGTCGCTCTTTGTTGGCCGTGGTTGCGGCTGCGATTTTTCAAGAAAAATCAGAGACAGAGACACTAGCGGGAACAGAAACGAACTGAAGGCACAGAGTACGACGACTGATGTGAGGCGTTGAGAGGGACCTTCTTTGGAATGCCGTAATGATGGGAAGGCTGCTGCGGATGGACGGTGGCCATCATTGAAAAATCGTCACGGAATGGGGTACAGCAGGGTATTGCGCTTCTACAAAACGGGGGCAGCGTCAGAGATCTGAGTTGAACATGGCAGAACTTAAGCTGCGGCAAGCCAGCCCTCCGTCGCAAAGTTCGCTTTGTTATCTCACCAACCGATAGTCCGAGAGTACACTAGGGGGATACTTGTCGCCAACATTAGCCATCCAAAATTAAAAGAATGGCCTCTGAGACCGAAAAAATTCCGCAAAGCATACCTCTATTGCGTCAGGTCACGCTTTTCAAATTCCAGCCACTTGAATGCACCTCTATTGTGTCGGGTTATGCTTTTCAAAATGCCCACCATTTGAACGCACCTCTATTGTGTCAGGTCATGCTTTTCAAAATGCCAGCCATTTGAATGCAGCTCTATTGCGTGACCTGAGGTGCATTCAAATGGCTGGCAATTTGAAAAGCGTGACCTGAGGTGCATTCAAATAGCGGGCATTTTGAAAAGCATGACCTGGTGCAATAGAGGTACATTCAAATGGTGGGCATTTTGAAAAGAGTGATCTGACACAATAGATGTGCATTCAAATGGCGGGCATTTTGAAAAGCATGACCACACACTAGAGGTGCGTTCAAATGGTGGGCATTTTGAAAAGCATGACCCGACACAATGGAGGTGCATGCAAGTGGCTGTTCAAATGGTGGGCATTTTGAAAAGTGTGACCTGACACAATAGACGTGCATTCAAATGGCAGGCATTTTGAAAGCACGACCTGACACAATAGAGCTGCATTCAAATGGCTGGCATTTTGAAAAGCATGACCTGGCACAATAGAGGTGTGTTCAAATGGCGGGCGTTTTGAAAAGCGTGACCTTGCACAATAGAGGTGCATTCAAAGGGCTGCCATTTGAAAAGCATGACCTAACACAATAGAGCTGCGTTCAAAGGGCTGCCATTTTGAAAAGCATGACCTAACACAATAGAGCTGCATTCAAATGGCAGGCATTTTGAAAAGCATGACCTGGTGCAATAGAGGTACATTCAAATGGCAGGCATTTTGAAAAGTGTGACCTGACACAATAGACGTGCATTCAAATGGCAGGCATTTTGAAAAGCATGACCTGATGCAATAGAGGCTTTGCGCTGAGTAAGGCATAGCACGAGTGCGGGTCACCCGCGAGTCATCCCGGGTTGACCCGTGGGAATACTCGTGGGAAACCCGACTCGCGGGTTCGGGTACCCGTTGCCACGGGTCGCCGAGGATCCGGGTGGCAACTTGTTTTTTGGAAGGTCATACTTGCAAGTTTCAAAGTGTTAAAACATGTACATTCAGCTGAAAAATAGCAAAAGAAGAAAAATACTCGTGACTTGATCCATGGGAAACCTGCAACCCGCGGGTCAAGTACTTGTGAACACAGGTTTCCCACAGATCTGAGTAGGGCTCTGGATGACACAGGTACCCATGGCCACGGATCCGGGTCACCCGCAAGTTAACTCATGCTATGCCCTAGCGCTGAGCCACCAGAAGCCACCAGGTGGCTCGTCAGACATGCAGTCATGGTGGCTAAAATAACGCAAAAATCGGATTTTTTAGCCACCAGTGGAGCCACTGGATGACGTCGTGGCTGGCGTAGCCACCGGACACTGCATGCCAAAATAGCCACCGGGTGGCTCCGGGTGGCTCTGCGCAAAGCCTCTAATAGAGGGGAGAAGGCAACAGAGCAAACTCCCTTGCTGTGGCCTGTCACTGGGGCGCCAATTGCTGCCCCAGTTCCGGAGTCCCAAATGCGGATGGTCTTGTCCTCCGAGCCTGAGACAATCCGCCTT
Organism: Mycena olivaceomarginata; assembly: GCA_029378375.1. Lineage (NCBI taxonomy): Eukaryota > Fungi > Basidiomycota > Agaricomycetes > Agaricales > Mycenaceae > Mycena > Mycena olivaceomarginata. The sequence goes on along the minus strand of JARKIC010000137.1, from coordinate 277,273 downwards.
CCATCAGGGGAGAAGGCTACCGACAGAACTCCGAGGCTATGGCCTGTCAGTGCTGCTCCCATTGCTGCACCGGTTTTGGGGTCCCAGATGCGGATGGTGTTGTCACCCGAGCCTGAAACAATCCGCCTCCCATTGGGGGAGAAGCCTACCGAGCGAACCCTGTTGCTGTGAACTGTCAGTGGTGCACCAATCACTGCCCCCGCTTTGGAGTCCCAGATGCGGATTGTGTCGTCATATGAGCTTGAGACAACCTGCCTCCCATCAGGGGAGAAGCCTACCGACAAAACCACGCCGCTGTGACCTGTCAGTGGTACACCAGTTGCTGCCCCCGTTTCGGAATCCCAGATGCGGATCGTGTCGTCATATGCGCCTGAGACAATCTGCCTCCCATTGGGGGAGAAGGCAACAGAGCAAACTCCATTGCTGTGGCCTGTCACTGGGGCACCAATTGCTGCCCTGGTTTCGGAGTCCCAAATACGGATGATCTTGTCCTCCGAGCCTGAGACAACCCGCCTCCCATTTCGCGCGCAAGGTATTGTGCTCCTCACACTACTCCTATTCGGTTTAATTTCCCATGCCTCTCACCCTGACAATTTTTTTTATTCTTGCAAGCACTTCGGAGGTGGAAAACAGTCCCGCTGGGCTGTCGCTGAGGTCATGCCGTATCACTCAGGTGATCCTCGACCATGGTCCGAAAACAGCGAGGTGTTATATGTTGGCCATGGTTAAGCGGATGAACTAGGTGATAAATTCTCTCCAGATTTGAACAAAATTCTATGCCGCATACCTCTTCGCATGCTTGTCCCGAAGTTAACGAAAGCAGATTTAAAAGACATATCAGCCTTTCACTGTATCGAGATCCCTGGCCGCCATACTACAGATGAAATCAAGAACATTCTCTCTGAACATGTCTGCAATTGTAAATGCACCGAATCCGTGAGTATCTTCGAACGACTCCCAGATAAAAACGAGATCCTTCAGCGGAAGCGAAAGCAACAACAGGTTTTGCGGGACGATAAACGTGCCAAAAGCGAGCTCGGGTCAGCAATGCACTTAAGTCCAAGCGTAGATGCATCAAGGCAAGAAAGGTAGCCAAGCTTTCCACCGGAAATCACCATGTTTGCACATTCCCCACCTGATCCTCCTTCCATCGCGGATGAACATCGAATCATCACAAATATGTGCGACACCGTAAATCCCGCAAACTTCCAGGAGGCCGGATGCGCAGTCCGCGGATTGTTGGTTCCATTTACTGAACTGCCTCCAAGGCTGACCTTGACTTGAACTACGATGTTTTGAATGTCAGGACTAGTATCGACCGAGAATACCAGGAGAGGTGGGGAATCACTATAAAACTCTTCTTACCTGCCTTCCCTCTCCTTCCTTCTGGCGTTCTCACGGACAGACATGGCCCTTTTCGCTGCTCTGCGCTCTTCTTCGTTGATGGGGGGAGGACCTGATCTCTTCGGAGGAGGTGGGCCACGGCAAGTCAGGCATGGACAGGTTTTTTCATCCTCGAAGTAATCTGCTGAGTAGCAGAAAGTGATTTCCTCCCCGGCTGCAATCCCATCTCCGTCTCACCTTGTCTTCACGCTCCCCTCCTCCCTCCCCTCAAACTGGCTTTGATCAACAGCTTCTGGATTTCCCGACTTGGGTGAACCGGCTGGCTTGTACTTCCTCTCTCTCCGCATTCAATATTCAGCGCTGCGTCACAATTCCGCTGCTTGTGGCCTCTCTTTTCCTCTTCGCGCTGCGTTGCTGTCCCGGCTGTCTGTAGCCTTGTGTACTTCTCTTGTGCACTGTTTTGCACTGAAGCTTTTTTGAATCTGACTGGCTGGGGTGAGAGCCAGCAAAATTCCAAGCTGAACCGTCTCTTGCGATTTTGGCTCCGGGCCTTCAAAACGTTTCGCTCTCCACGTATCTTTCCGTTCAATTTAAAGGAATTCGACCCTGTGGCCGCCTTTCACAAGGGTTACGGCCCGCCGATCTGTTCTGGAAGGACCTTCCGCACTGTAACATATTCGCGTGCTTCACCCCCGACCTTCTCCACCAACTTTACAAGGGCGTGTTCAAGGAACATATCACCAAATGGGTCACCGAGTCTTTGGGCGGCACAGAGCCGGCCAACAACGAGGAGTTTGATTTTCGCGTTCGGGTCATGCCGAACCATCCCGGTCTTCGCCACTTCAAACTAGGGATATCTGTAGTATCGCAATGGACTAGAAACGAGCTCAAGTACATGGAGAAGATTTTCCTCGGCGTTCTGAACGGTGCCGGCGACCCAGTTGTTCTCACTACGTCGACATGATCCGAGCTCTGGGCACCGCGGATGGATACACCACAGAACTGTCGGAACGCCTGAATATTGATTGTGTAAGACCTCGGCCATGCCGCCTCAAACAAGAAGGAGTATACTCGTGGCCGAAATAAGTGGTTGGGCGTCTCACTTTGAAAAAGCACTTTTTTCGGCTCTTTGCTGATGAAGGAACGTTTCATGGCCTGAAAAAACAGATCAGAGGAGTCAGGAAAGTCCAGCAAGTGATATGGGATGATTGATGCCATCAAATATATGTGATGTACTAATATCGAGAATCTTCAATTTATTCTGTAAAATATGGAGGTTTGTTCCATTTCATTCCAACAGTTTTTTTATTTCCTTTTTCGGAGGTGCAAACGGGCCAAGTGAAAGTGCCGCCCCTTGCCGCCCTTGTGCCGCCGGGCGGCAGTGGCTGTGCCAGGGGCGGCACTTGAATGTTGAACTTCGGAAATGGGGGAGGTACCTGGCTCATACTTTAAAACACAGTTAGTAGTGTACTCGTGATGGCACAAAGTGATGGACGGTCACGCGTGATCAAACCAAACTTGCATGTGTCATAACTTGATTATATCCAACCACCACACCGTTTCTGCTCGTTTTTTTATGCCACCCGATCGAGAATACCACTATCATGACCCAGAGACCAAAAACCAGTTTATTGGGGCAATGATTGCAGAAGAAAACATAAAAAAAACACGCAGCCACCTTTGACATACCCTACGAGACGGCGCGAAAAATTTGGAAAAAATACCGAGACACAGGGTCTGTCGAAAATCGACCTCGCAGCGGCAGACCCAAGGTCATCACCCCCCCGGATGGAGCACACAGTCCATAGAAAGGCTGTTGGCAAATCGGCGGAGGCCGCTCGCTGACATCGGTAACGACATCGAGCCGCCCATCAGCAGGAAGTCGGTCGCGAAGGTGCTAGATGGGTACGGGTTGCACAGGCGGGTCGGGAGGAAGGTCCCCTTCCTCAAGAAAGCCCAGAAGAGAGCAAGGCTGGCGTGGGCGCGTGAGATGAGGAACATGAATGAGGAGGGTTGGATGAATGTGATCTGGTTCCGACGAGTCCTACGTGCATTTAGACGACAAAAACGGCCGGATCTACGTGACACGCACCGCAGACGAGGAATACAAGGATGAATGTCTCATTCCGACGTTCAAACAATCCAACATCCGGCTCATGGTGTGGGGATGCGTCGCACATGGGTGGAAAGGACCACTTGCGATTTTGGAGTACCCCGGCGGCAAGGGAGGTGGGATGACGGCGCAGCGATACCAAGAGCAGGTCCTTGACGGGGTGCTGGAGGATGCTCTACGTGATATCCGGGCGAAACGACCTGGAATTCGCTTTCAGCAAGACGGTGCATCATGCCATAAGGCCAAGAGCACGCACCGATGGTTTTCCGACAGGAAAATTCCCCTCTTCCCTCATCCAGCCAACTCTCCCGACCTCAGCCCAATAGAACCCGTCTGGCACGAGCTCAAGAAGCGCATCCGGGAGCACCGGCCCATCCCAACGACGTTCGAGAGCCTCAAGAAGGTGGTGATGGAGGAATGGGAGAAGCTTGATGTTGCTGATATAAACAAGCACACATCAAGATGGTCGAGCGGGGTGGATACTGTACGGAAGGCAAAGGGTGGCCACACAAAGTTTTGAGGGTAGTCATGCCGTAGTTACTGAGATATGGTCGAAGAAAGAGAAGAGTCACTTGCTTGTCACGTGTGACCGTCCATCACTTTGTGCCATCACGAGTACTGTATGTCAATATTAAACCGTGTTTGAGCTCATTGGTGCCCCACAAAAGACGAAAAAATACATCAAATTTATGCTTTTAGGGCGGCAAAGGGCGGCACTTCAGTAGTTCAGGGACGGCACTGGGGCGGCAGTCTACCTGTGAGGGGCAGCAAGGGGGCGGCACAGGGGCGGCAGGGGGGGCGGCAGTCGGGGCGGCACTTTTTTTTGAGGGGGGGGCGGCACTTTTATTTTGAGGGGCGGCAGTTTACCACGTGACAGGGGGCGGCAAGTGTGTGACCATTCATGTGACACATGGCGGCAAAGAAGAGAAGGGCGGCACAATGTGCAAATTATGCGACATGTTTTTAGTGTCTTATTGCAAGCATACCGCTTCAAAACAATGTTGGAAGGGGTTGAAATTCGAAATTGAATCTCTGAAACTGAATCAAGTCAAGATTACTGTAAGTCAACCATTGCATAAAACAACAGCCTGTGCATCCAATCACAATTTGTTCATCCTTGAGAGTTTAAATGGAATGGTTACGAGTTTCAAGCACTTTTTTGTGGCCTCAGTGCACTTCTGAAGGGGCGCAATGCTCGCACTAGCAATACCAACCTCACAATCATGATTACTGGGTATAATTCATTGGAATTTTATTGTTGAAATTATGGAACCTGGAGTACCTGAAGGCTATCAGTAATTCCATTGGAGGTTAATTGGGTTGAGTCAGTTGTCCGATGCTTGCTTTCGGGTTTACATCTTCAATCAATATTCAACCTGAACTTTGATCCACTGATCGGGAACTCACTTGCGGCGGCTCGTTTCTCTACTTTACTATCTGTCTTCTTTCTACTAGCAACCAGTCTGAACATACCTCTCACAGGGTACAAGATCAAGGAATATTGGTATCAGAACATTTAACCAATGATTGATGTGGAAGTTTGGTTCAAGTTGGGAACTGGGTCACCGACTCACCGTGGGGTGGTTCAACATACACATAACACAGTAGGTAGAAGTGAATATTGACTCAATGGCTGACCTTAGCTTTGTCTAAGACTTTAAAAATACGACGGCGGCAGAAGGCGGTAGCGTGACAAAGTGCCGCCCCCAAGTGGCGGCACTTTTCCCATTAAGGGCGGCACATGACTGCCACCCCTTGGCGGCAAAAGGCGGCACTGGCGGCAATGGCGGCACTTCACCGTGCCCGGTGCAAACTTTATCTCCGGACAATTTCAAATTTCGAGGTCGGGGACAACAGGATCAAAACAAGGAGGGAGGCGGCCGCAGGCCGTCGACCACCTTGTGGCGTATAAAATTTGCCACCCGGGGCTACATTTGGCCTCTCTGATTCCCCATTGGGTGGCCAGGGCTGCAGATCAAACATGTCTCATTTCCGGGGCTAAATTTGATGTGATTTGATCACGGATCACGGCACCTTTGATCCGGCTGTTGGTCGGTCTCTATGTACCATCCGACCCACATTTTGTCTTGCATTGAAATGTGGTTTCATCATCTCAAAAAGCCAAATTATCATGAATAAGGGATATTTGAATGAAAAATCCAGTACCCATTAGCCAATTTGAAGTTTGAACAAGAGGTAATCCGCCGGCAAATGCCGAGGACTTCACTGTTCGGAGAAAGTTCGGGACCTTCCTCTTCCGACCTCGCAATTAGACTTGAGTAAATTTCCCTAAACCCGAGTGTCGTTGATTGGGGGAGCTCCCCCATCTGTCAAAATTCATATGGCAGTGCTACGAACTGTCGCCGTGGGATGATGGTGTTGCTGTGTGACTTTGATCGCGTCGCCGTGGGAAGATCAAGGCTTCGCGCTGATTACCGCACTGAGCCTTGCGCCGGCTCACAAATTGTTCAAACTGGCGTAGTACAGTTGTAGCAAGTTGTAAGGGGAATATATTGCACAAGTATCATTCCCAAGAGTCAAACAGTGAGCTAGCAACTTGAAAGGCCGCTAGACAGAAATAATACAAATATTGCAGGGATTATTCTCCTGATCATGAGCAAGTCTTTAGGACAGTGAGCGTATTCAGGCCCAGGCCACAAGCCACGTCTTTCGTACATGTACAATGAATGAGCTGGATCCGTTATCCGCCCCGCCGTTCGAAGTTCACTGTTCTAAATCTGTCAAGCAAAAACCGGCTTTGAGAAGGTACAAATTAAGGGTACAGGAAAAAATCCGCGGCTGAGACAAAGCATGAATATTAATCCCCAAGACAGCGGTCAGTATGATCTCGAGGTAACTGAAATTGGGGAAGGATCTGGAAACAGACAGAAGGACTCCGATTTTCAAGGTGGGTCTCAGCCTATTTCGACAAAGTGTCATGATCTAATTCAGGCTTTAGGGATGATTTGTTTGGATATAAAAGGTCGGCACCGAACCGTGAAAGCGCAGCGGGGCGGCGAGCAATTCCAGATCACATAGAACTGTTGGACTTTCCCGCCCAACTTTTGGGAAGCCCGCTGTGAACTCACTATCACCCAACGAAAAGGCACCTACAGGGCTTGGTGGAATAACAGGAGCTATTTCGACTGTGGCAACAGTGATGAGACAGAGAACGAGACCGGGGGTAATATCAACCTTCTGACGGCTCTTGAAGTAAAAAATGGTGCCTCTGCTAAGAAGGCCATTCTAAAGGCCGTTGGTGATCAGGGCATTCAACTGCTGTTCGTAGTTTGTGGCCTCCCTCATATCCGGGCATGCAGCTGTGGTTGTGGCCCGAAAAAGAAGAAAGGGTGCGGGTACACATTGTTCGGTAATTTGGGGTGAACTACGGAGATAAGTATTCCCATCGTGAGTCCCAACGCAGCGCCAAGTGACAGAGACTCACCTAAACACATCAGCGTCTTCTCCTCAACCTCCACCTTGGTGGGACCAGGGAGCCGTAGAGGTCGTTGATCTACCGCAGTAGACCAATGTAGACAAACATAGCTGGGTGTAGACCAATGTGGTAGATCAATTTGATATGATTTTACATGAAGTTCTGTGACTCTCAGAAATGGAATCCACCTGCTGTGCGCTTACCTCGGCCAAGAGCGAAACCGTTCTTCAGTGGATAATGCCCCCCGCGTTTCTGACACAATCAGGAAAAGAACTGCTGTCCACCAGAGCAAGATGTGGGGTCCGTCTCAGACGCAGACGATCAACCGCCGTGAGTACTATGCCAGTTTCACGGACGATCACAATCGCTGGTCACGGTTATACTTCCAGCGCAGCAAGGACGGGACGTTCGACTCGTACAAGGCGTACGAGGCGGTGCTCCTCACGCGGTTTGGCGTCAAGATCAAGAAGCTTCACTCCGAACCGCGACCTCTGTGTTATGGATGTTCCGTCAATTTGAAGTCAACCGGCTTCTAATTTTGGCTTAAACTGTCAACACACCGATTTCCCTCTTTTCATAGTTCTGGTTCAGGTTCGGCCAAAACCAGCAATCTCTGAACCCCGAACCGGACTTTGGGTTCGGTTCAAATTTCTCACAGCCACTGAACCGGATTTTTGGTCTGGTTCGGGTTCGGTTCAGGTTCATTCTCGGTTCAGAACCTGACCGCGGCAACACTAGATGGATGCTTGATTCTGGGCTTCTTGTCAACTTGAAGCCTCTCCACCTGCAACTCGAAGTCTGGACCACTATACAGCAACTGCAGCCTTCGCACCCGCGGCTGGAGGATTTAGGCTCTGGGGATGGAGCTAGCCAAGGAAACCTACCACCACCGTAAGCACCTCCCCGTCGCCTCTCTCGCTGCATCGTCGCCGGGGCACGGCGGTGGCGAGACAAACGACAGATCGAGGCTACTACTAGACTAGCATAGATACAATGTACCTGGCAAGTGAATAGAGTGCGGAGCATCCAGGGAGGGAAATGGAGAGGGCAATAGAAAAGTGGAGCAGGGAAATGGACGAGTGCGATGGACGGAGCTGTGTCCGAAAAGGAAGTTTGGTTGAACATCCACAAGGTCAAAGTGCAAGAAACAAACTTCTCAAAAAATGCACAAATAGGACACGAGAAGGCTGTGAGAGTTCTGAGGAGTCCTCTGGAAATTTTCTCGCAACCGTGGCCGTACCCAACAGCCTTTGAATTTTCACAATTTCTGCCCCCAGCCAGAGTCGAACGAGGGATCTTGTGAGAATCTCGAAATAAAAGTCGGATATCTGGGCGGAATGAAGAGCGGCGGATAAGGTGGAAGTTATCGTTCAAACCCAGGAGCCGGCAGATCTCGTACAGTTGCTCAATATGATTTTATTTCCGTTCTCGATTATTACGTGTGTCTACAGCTGGAAATTACATGTTATTAGCCTCTAGTAGCTGCTACTAGATTGAGATGTAAAGCTATTGAGAGCTATGAGGCGCTACCGTAGTCACCCCCGCCTGATGCATGCATTCCTTTCAGGTACCGAAATACTCTCTTCATCGTTGTCCAGTGCGTCGCACTCGGGTTTGCCGCGTAGGCTCCGATTCTGGCAACAGCATAGACTGTACACTATGTCCGCATCAGCCATCAATCCAGCAGCTTGATTTTTCGGCCGAATCAATTCATTCTGACCAAACAGAGTAGGTGTTGTATGGCGCAAACAGCTTGTAAATTCATGAAAATGCTTGTTTGAACTTCATCTAACTGGCTTGCATTGAGGGCATGCGTTATGGTGCGGGTCACTAGCTGCCGCTACCCCGTGCTTGAGATTTTCCGGGCCGAGTTTTGCCTCTATTTCTTATCCCTCTTTAGAAAGTGATTCTTTTGACGATGCAAGCTGGTCCTAAGAGGTATTTGTATTTAAATCAAAACTGAAGGAGGTAAACTTTTTTCTTACCAGAAACTTGCGAGAAACCCCTCAAAACCCAGTTTTGGGGCCAATTTAAGTGAGTGTTTATAAACCGTTTTATAAACACCCTGTTTAGAGACACAGAATAAAAAACTGTTTATAATCCGCTCAGGAATTATAAACAGAGCCCTACCGAGCATGCTTCAAACTTCGGCCAGAAAACTGCTCAAAATCCTCCTTTGCATAAGTAACGAGTCGATTTGCTATCCCAAAAGTCATTTGGTCACCCGAGAGTGCCAAGAGCTTGTCGGCCGTTACATTGGCCAGATCACTGAGTTCCAACAAGCCATTGTAAAGAAGCAGGTCCCTTGTATTGTGAATAATTGAGATTCATCCGACCCCCGGATAGGATCAGAGTCCAGCTTCGCACCCAGACAGTGATGTCGGGACGAATTTCGGAAGAAGGGGCATTTCGGCAGGACGTTTTTGTGCCCGCGAATTGTTGCAAATGGGGAATTGGAGAGCGGGGATCACCCCCGGTGGGTAACACTGAATGCTGTGGCCACGGTTCGGGCGTAGACGGTACCTGATTGTTGAACAGAGCACCGAGAACGGGCACGAGAGCCTGTACCCACACCGGGGGATCATTCGAGCTTGTAGAAGCAGCGGCCTGGTTTTTCTTGACTCTGGCCTGCCGCTTGTGATTGACCTCGAGACCGAGATCGCTTGGGGCTTCGCCAATGACTGCTTAATGGCGGCTCTGCCAAAAAAATCAGTAGTCTGGTGTTAATCCAGATAGTGAACGTACGGCCAACAATGCCCAGGTTGCTAGTTCAGGGTGACTGAGGATATGGTGGCACCACTATCTAAAACAACACATGCCGTCTTGCATTCCTGGCAATAGTGTTTTTTCTCAATCTCCTTCAACAGTTCAGGCTCTTTGAGAGCGGGAACAACATCACTCTCATCACCTCCCTTTTCGCCTTTTTTCGCCTTTCGTCCCTTTGTACAATTAGTCCGACTCACTGGTAAGATATTCAATATGCACAGGCGTCCGCTGGAGCTGCGTATCCAAGGAATGTACGGGATGTCCACCTGGGGATCATTGAAGATTGTGTGCAAACTATGGCCATTCAAACTCACCAGCGGTGTTCCAAAGAGCGAGCAGAAATAATCATTAGCCTCCTGTGGAAAGTTGTGTTAACAATCGCAAGGGACACGTCCTCGCGTTTCCGACCATCGATCTCGTCTTTCAGGTGGGTATTTTGACTCCAAATGTTTCATTTTCTGAGCACATTACAGCTAGTCTCTCCTAAACAGGACGGTACAACAAAATGGTGCTCGTACCTGCATGTTGTAGTCTGTTGATAACCTCGATCGAGCGATCAGTGGCCAGCTTATTACAAACAAGATGTGCCTTCGCTTCGCTCCGGCAAAGGCAGATACTGCTGATGAAATTCTGGAGAGATTAAATCCATTCAAACTACGTCAGAGTCAACGCTGAGGCATTACACACGGTCCTTCATCCAAATATTTTTCAATCACGCAGCTTCACTGAACAGCAACTATCGTCAACTAAATTGAGGTGTATCTATACAAATTCGATCTGCGCCTACAATCGAGTGTACATAGTCAATAGCCTCAAGCTGGTTCACAAACCGTTTTCTTGTGACTCCGAAGATAGATATAACCGAGGAAAACTCTGATGCAAGTCAGTCGGACAGTCTCTGGGTAATACAGAGGATGAACCAAACAACATTAAGGTATGCTGCATACCTTGCCAAAGCCGGGCTGAGCCGATACTGAAATCATCGCGTGGAAGGCCGTGCGGTGGGGCAGAGCGACGAATTGATTTGGCTATCGGTGAATTGTGTTGACAGGGTGAAGCGGAAAATAATCACATCGTCAGCAAATCAGCACCCAAAGAACAGACTCACGGCTGAAGATCGAGGTCCTCAAGGAGCCGGGAAAGTGGGTCGTGTTGATATCGGTGAAGACAGTATGCACAGAATTCTAGGCAAGGATGTTCAAGTGGTTTGAGGGTGGAAGAGAACAAAATACGATGAATCAAGACGCACAATAGCTTGTTAACCGCGCTCTTGCACCCTGCGATTAACGCCCGATTTTCTTGTTTCGGGAAAAGACCTTAGACAGTGGTGTGAAGAGGTTAAAGGAGCAAGGAATCGAATAAAACATGCATTGGATGTAGGATTGGGTAAACAATGTTGAACGACTGGGCGTGAGCTGTCAAGCAGCGAAGGAATTTACGAACCGTATTGTTATCCCGCACTGAATCGAACGATCTGCCTAAAAAGTATTATTTGGGCGTTCCATGAAGGAAGCCGATGCACGCACCTGATGTCCGGCTGAGAAAATGGGACGATGGAGACAGTGCCCAAAAAACTCCGTTTAGAGAACTTAACGAAAGGAAGGGGAGGGGCGTCGGACAGGGCACTTACTGTGGAGATATAACAGGTTGAAATTCATATTTTACCAATCGGCCAGGCATGAAAAAAAAGGAGCGCTGCCGTAGGTGTTGAACCGCATCCACTTGAGACAGCGCCAGGCATCCCTGCCTTCGTTCGAGGTAGAAACCGAGATCTGGGCATGTTCATGTCGATATTGTGAAGAAAAGCGTCAGGAGATCATTACCGTCAGCGTGGCAGGCCAAGGTTGTAATCGAGCTTTGACTTGTGGTTGCGAAGGAGCTGTCCCTAGTCGTTTATCTTGTACGGAGGGCCTAAGCGGACGTGTCTGAAGTAACATTTCGATCATGAAACGGGGAACGCCGCTGAACGATGAGCGATTCCGGGGATGTCGGCGCAGCAGCCTGGAAGCGACCGTTAATCCAGTGTTGCGTTGAATGATTCTTGATCCCGATGCTCATTCAGTCTTGCGCGCGCTTGATCGTATGAAACCTTGAGCGATATCGCGTTGTGTGGTATATCGGTGCTTGCTGTTGAATTCGTTGACGCTAGATGGAATCCATGAGAAGGGCTTGCTCGCTGTTAAGCACTGTATTGAGAGATCGTTTGCAAGGTGGGGGGATGATGGAAGAAGGGGCCGAAGCAGGGGTTAGATGGGTGGTCCTCGTTTTGAGCGGGCTTTGAAGCGCGCGACTCCGGAACATGTGGTCTACGGCACCGTCGGCACGTCATGATGTACAGCCCTTCGAAGGTCCCCCAAAGTTAATCTGCGATGTTAAAAAATAGATAAATGGAGAAAAAAGCCTCGAGGCAACCGACACGGCGGAACGGGAGTGGAGAGAAGGAGAGACAGGAAGAAAAGAGCAAATTAGGAAGCCGACAAACAGGTACAATGTGCTTAATATACGAGGTATTTAGTATACGATACAATACAAAGTATATCCCAAGGCACTCGTTGAAGGGTGGATGAATGGTGCGGCAAGGGCCGCTATATTCTAGTGGGTTTTTTTCAAAGTTCAATGGTAGAGCGAAGTACAAAATTGAAGAGCGAGGGAAGTTTAGCTAGATCGCACTTCTTTTGGGTGGGTATTGAGCGCGTGAAAGTAGTCGCCGTTCGTGCGCGGAATGGAGCGTCGCGGAGCGAGCCGAAGCTAGAAGGCAATCGAGGTCACGAATGGAATGGAGCGAGGGCGGGAACGTGGTTGGGAAAGAAAGACCAAATTAAGGTGATCAGATGGGCAAACATGTGCATCGTGATACGAGGCATCTGCTTAATATACGAGGTATCACAAAAACAATTTGGATGCTAGGTTTGAATAAAGTAATTGAAAGAAGTAACTTTTTTTGGCTTGTTACTGCTGTATGAGTGTCCAAATGCACATTTAATCCCGCGCGCAATGCATCACAAAAACTTACATTTCCACTTAAGCCTCGCTAAGTACAAAGCGCGGATGGTTTGGGGATGAATTTCAGTTGGGATGCTGGCGTGTGTTCGATTCGGCCAGGTGTTGTACCTTTTTACTCATTTTCGGGAGCTTTTCCGAAACTTTCTGGGGACTTCCTATGAAAACCCTAGGTGTAAAGCATTATTCCTGACGCAAAACTGGCCCTTTTCCATGTCCACTTTGGATTGCTGGCTTTCCGGGCATCTCCGACAATGTTTCCACGGTTGCTTCAAAGGTGTCTTTTGGTCGTCTGCATCGCAGCGGCGATGGTTTACCACCCAGGATATGCGCTATGCAGCGCACATTGCAGCAGGGCATACTGATGCGCAGGCTCGCGCCCTGGTAGACGGGGAGAGGCTTGCCGAGGGATTGAGGTTGTGGGTCACTGGGAACCTGATCTCAGGTCCTGCAGGTGCCCGCCGTCAAACCCATGCAGCCTGCATTTCTGAACTCCCCACTGCGCTCTCTGCAATTGAGCTCAGTGCTGCAGAATTGGATGGTGAGGAGGCTGAGGAGGGCACCCACCAGTTTGATTGGGAGTCGGACTAGCTGCGATCTTTTGTTCTTCTTCATATGCCATTACTTACACATGGTGCCTCTCAAGTCTGCAGCTTTTTTTTTTCTTTCTTTTTTTCTTGAATGCAATCAAGGTGTTCTCAAACCCAATGTGTAAGAATGTGTAAGGGCAACCTTGAGGCCCGAGAAGACCAAGGACTGGCAAGGGGAATCCGAAGATAAATAAAAAGAAGTAGCTAAAGGTACAAAGAATATGCACCTGGCGAGGGGAATCTGAAGAGAAGAAACTCTAAGGATTCCCATGCCTGGTCATCCTATACTTTAAAACACAATGTACACAGCCACTAAAGTCACATGAAAATTCACGTGGTTTGGTCCCACGCCCTGCCGGTTCCCACGACTCGGAATCCGCCGTGTGCGGGCGAACCCCCGGACTCTGTATCCGCCGTGTCTGCGGCGAAACAAGGATCCAGCGGGGGTTTGGGGCAGAGCCCCAACAAGCTGTGGACCCGCCGGAGGGACGGCTGCGAGCGCAGCGAGTAAGCTGTGCCGGAGGCAAGGGTCCTAAAGCTTGTCATAGGTATAAGTAGCTACTGACTAGTAGCATGTGACCAGAGTGATCAGCAGAGATCCCAGGCCTGATCGCAGACTTGGTGCCATGTAGAGTTGCTGGACTGGTCACAGGTCGACTGGAGACTGGACAGGGGTTTCCCAGACATCACCCCCCCCCCCTTGGAATGTGGCACCTCAATGCATAGACTGGAGTGATCGGAGGTGGAGGGAGGTGTTTCAGAATGGGAGGGAGTCGAAAGTGGCAGCGGCAATGGTGCATGGTTTGGCTGGGTATTTCCGGTAAAACTCTGTGATAGCCTCTGGGGCGAAGACATCAGAGTGCTTTACCCATTGGTTATGTGAAGTGTCATACCCTTTACATTGGACCGTGTACCAGAGTGACTTGTACTAGAACTTGGCATTGAGGATTTCCTTGACTTCCCATTCTGGCAGATCACCGGGGGCCTCTGGGAGGACAGGTGCCGGTTCATCGTACCTGGGGCGGCCTTTGAAGGGGTCATCCTCAGCGAGCTGCAACTTCATGACTGGAAAGACCAGGTGGAGCCGGGAGAGGCAGGGTGGCAACTCCAGCTTGTAAGCACCCCGACTGACAACCTTGGCGACCTTAAAGGGGCCCAGACGCCGGTCCAATATTGATAAGTTCACCACCCCAAGGAAATTCACGCAGCCTTAGAAACCACCTTTTTGTCCACTGCCTACAAAAGTACCCCTGTGCAAATCAGCAATTCCAAAATAAAACCCCACGAACCTGGTTTGGTCCTTCGATTGGCAACTTGGATTGAGGCCATTAGGAGGGCGACAGACACTTCAACGGGCACCAATACATCGCGGGAATGCTTCGATGGCCTTGCATTTAAGTAATTTTTCCATTCATTTTGAAGCGCGTGCTTTGTGGAATCCGCGACTCAGCCACAGATGCTGCCAGGGCTGCGGGAAGCGACGGCAAGATGCGGTTGCTGCCAAGGGACACCGCATGTGACTCGGCACGGATGGGTTGCAACCGAGCCACATGTCGTATGAGTTGGCGGTACCCGCATCATGCTGTCGCTCCGCGGCCCCCTGAGGGCAGCTGCGGCCGAGTTGCGGCTTGCACAAACAAAACCTTTGTAGTCTGAAAAAAGTCGGTTTCAAATTCTGAGTAAAAATGTGTGATATCTTCAGAATTCCTTTTTTGGAATTTTGCTAACATACCCAAATATCTTCTATTGGCTCATATTTTCACTCCATAAGTTGTTTGGAGTGATTCGGTGGCCAGGATACCGAGAACCACCATGCGCAATTACTTTTTTTGCCAGCGAGTATCTGCGGTTGAGAGCTTAACGCATATTTCACCCTCATAGCAAACGCTCTCCAGCGTTCCAATCGTTCCATGAATATTTGGTGTTTACAGCTCTTTATGGAACTTAGGGCGCGGACGACTTTTTTCTGTTTTGGGACCTTTTGCTCGGGACAGCTGCCCCAGGCGCAGCTCTTCTCCGATTGCCTCGGGATATGGCGCGTTGGATTCGCACTGAAAATCCGCAGTCGCCAATATCTTTGGTTTTGTTTTTTCGTGCCGTGTGAAGTTTTCCACAAAAGAATCCTGATTTCCAGCAGGACAGCTGTGATGCTGGTAATAATGCCCCAAAGGACCTAGATTTTTGGTAGGGCACACTTCAACATATGTTCTAGTTCATGGCGTCTTACGATAGGCAATTTAGTTACCCGATTCAATTTACTGTGGCGGATGCTGAGTACACAAATTGATTAAACAAAGCTCGTTGTGTTTCTTGCCTCCGCTGATACGCCTACGGCGCGGCTGGGAGCGGAGCTTACCAAACATAATGAATGGGGAGGGAGTTGTGTGTGGAATGGCCGCTCCAAGGGCCGTAGTATTGTTTCTGAGGTGCGAGGAGGTGTACTACGATTTCACTCATTATGTGCTGCAGTTAATAGTGGCGGTCAGAGTAAAATTTAAATAGGCGATTTTGACGACGATTCTGGACTCGATTCTGGAATTTTATTTGTCATGGGAGAATCGTCGTAATTCAGAATCGTCTCGAGAATCGTTGTATGGTGCAGGTCACCTAGTCACCGCATGTTAATGTTTGAAATTTTGCGGCTTCAAATTTGATCCAATTTTGTATCCCTCTTACAAATGTGCTCCGTTTCATCGTCCAGGAAGATCTGTAAGAGGGATTTTTATTTACCGCAAAAACTGAGTGAGCAAAAAAAAAGTTGCCCACCGATTTGGCGGACATGCATGTATTATATTGAAAAAGCTCTATCAGAGCTGTAAATAGGTGCAAAATGACGCTACGGATTTCTACTCATCCACCGCCCTCTCGGGGATGCAATGAACACGAGTTCGTTGGACTCATTGAGCCAAATTAAAGTCCATAATACATTCAAAAGTACACCTAAAATCCCTCCGGAGGTACACTTGATTCAAAAAAATTCTCCGGCCGATTTGGCGGCTAAATTTTGGTAGCGGTGACTAGGTGACCTGCACCATAGAATCTCCTCAGGAGCAGCTTCTACAACGATTCTCGAACGCGATTCTGACTCTAATTTAATTTAAAGCCGATTCTGAGTGATTCTCACCCAAATCTGGCGAAAAAAAATTCCAGAATCGATGTGAGAATCGACGTGAGAATCGCAGAGAATCATCTACTCTGACCGCCACTAATGCTGTGCTGTGCGGCTGGGGTCACATTCCGAGATCATCTGGAGCATTCCGGCCCGGTTTATTGCTCGTGGGATCCACAGGACTATAACTAATATTGACAGTGTCGCGTCTATTCAAACCCTTGCTCGCGGGGAGCACAGGACAGCAATCAAAATTTTGGGTGTATAAAAAACCTTGAATCAGTCAAATGTTTGCAACTTTCGACCCCAACGGCTTTTTTGGCAGATCGGTTTTATACAAACTCTTTAGATACCCTCGGCACTGAGACGATGGCCCTGATAATCATAAGGCAGTCTATGGTGCTCATCAACAGATTACAAGCATGAGTAATCCACTGTGATGCAGACATCAGGTCCACCAGTGAGCTCACACTGCATTTTGACGGCGTCTGGAGCCACGCTGAGGCACGTAAGTCCAGGTTTGGCGAGCCTTAGCCGAGATCGGTCGAGACGCCTCGGCAGGGCCTGGACCGATCTCGGCTAAGGCTCGCCAAACCTGGACTTACGTGCCTCAGCGTGGCTCCAGACGCCATCAAAATGCAGTGTCATTCAGATTACAAGTCTAGGAACTTCTTTAGGAGGTTTTGAAATGCCCACAACCAAAAATTCATACCATTGGGATGTGTATTAGAGCGTTTGCGGTGGAGCCACCAGATCAACTGGTGGCTAATTTTTTTCAGGAACTCCCTGCCCTTGGGGGCTGATGTAGCCACTATTTATAGCCCCCATAGAGAGGATGAAATAGTGGCTAGCACACACCGGACGGTCCTGACACTAATCTAGAACGCGAGCCACCAGTTGATCTGGTGGCTCCACCGCAAACCCTCTATTGGCACCTGCAAATGGAATTGAATGCCATAATGACCCCATCAATGTAGATTACTGAATATGGGATATTTTTATGACTTTCTTTCCATCACTAATTCCGCCTGAATTATGCGGAGAGGAATAGCCAGGTTTCAAGTAAATCGGTCAAGAACTCACCGAGATCCCGGGAATTCTTTGAAAACGTCTCAAAATATGAATTTTTCGATCCGTGCCTTCGGTACTGCCAATAGCTGTAAGCTATGGCTCGAGTCAGACCAAGCCAGACCAAGCCAAGATCCCTGGATTGATATTTATGTTCACAGTCAGGCTGTTTGGGTCCGACAACCAGGCTGATGCAAGCACCCAGTCTGGTTGGGTGGGTCCAGCAGCCAGGCCAATCAGGATGGTTGAATCCATGTGGTCAGGCTGTATTTCAGCCGGGAGTAGGAGGAATAGGGGAGCACTTGACATATTTGAGGTTTGAATGGACGTCCCACGAGCAAGGGCAAAAATGTATTGGCATTTTGAGCCCCGTGCCCCAGAATGGCATTTGGAACCCCGTGCCTCACAATAGCATTTTGAGCCCCATGCCTCACCATGACATTTGAACCCTGTGCCTCACTGTTTGACTTTGTTTGGCCTTTCTCCCATTTCTCCTAGAATGTTTGACATTGTTTGGTAAATTTTCTCAATTTTTGTGGGCCGGACCTGTTCGCGAGGAAACAACATAAGAATTGTAGCCCGCTCCGCGGCAGAGCCCACTAACCCTCACCGTGAGAAACTCAACAAAACTGCGGCAATCACCAATGGCCAAACACTGAACAAACATGATGTATGGGTTCCAGGACCCCTGATAATGCCTTGAGATGCCAGGTCCCAAAAATCCGGATTTGGGCATTTTTTGTCCGGAGTGGCTGTGCATCAATTCACACGATACGCGAGCTGCGAATCTTGCATCTACATAGGAAGCAACCACAATGAGGAAAATTAAGTGAAAACCACCAGATCATGCCTATGAGGTGTCTCAAGCTTTGTGGACAGTTTTAAGCCCATAAATGTACATCGTGAGTCCAGTACACTGGGTGCGGCGGAAGGTTGACTTACGGCTTTTGATGCGCAACTAAATCTAGACTAGCTTGTCTATCGACATTTATTCCCGTAGACAGATCGGTTACCAGTTTAGAGTAAAAGGGTATTATCCTGAATGCCATCTTGTTCCACATAAGGAGATGTATATGAATTATTGAAACTCAGCGGCATCTGGCACTCACACCGGAAAATACAATGCAGTAAATTTGTTGCTTAGTTTTTTAGATTCACGGCTGCAGTAAATTTTGTGAAAGGAGAGTCAAGGACACCAAGACCGCGGCGGAGCCCAGGTCCCGAGTGAAGCCTCGTCAGATTATTTCAACCAGGAATAGTTGATGAATTTAAACTTCCTAAGCAAGGATTTTGATTCTGACCTCCCCGTGAGCAATGTATTCAATTGATGCGGCACCTAGAGAGGGATAGTTCCCCAATTTGAGCTTTTCTAAGCAAGGATGTGATTCTGAGCAACCTCACTTGGGGCTTGGCCATATACATTGGGTGGGCCGTGTGTGACGAACAGGTATGTACGCGATATTCCCATCATTGCATGCGAACCGATGATCAGCGTACACGACCTCGAACCTCAGAGCGCTCAAGGATAATAGCTCCAGCTCGAGTGCCTTTTGGCCAAATTGATGAGTATTTGCACACCTGTCTACGGATTTCTCTACCCATACATTCCGGTTCTAGTCGAAGTGATTGCTCGTATGTATCCGTATAAAAACCGTCGCCCCCCCTGAACTTTTTCTCATGAGGCTGAAAACAGCCCCTCGTGACGAAGGGCCAATGGATGGTGTGGACGAGATCCATTTCAGATGGATAATCTGCGTTTGTGCTGGCGCAAGGGGGGCTGCATTGTTGGGGTCAAAAAGGCGACAGTCGTGGGTGGTGCGGAGTGAGATATCTCAGTCTCGTGCGACACTGGACCGGCTTGTCCGTCGGCCACTACCCTAGCATTGTGAAAATACAATTGGGAAGGAGCACCTGTGCCATTGCTGAGGCGGACACCACCCCCTATAACGCGCCACGAGACTGGGAAGTATCCCTTGCGCATTTTTTCTGTTTTATTGGACCAAGGTTTGGGATGCTGAAGTTTTGATTCACAATTGTTGTCCTTATCAGCGTCTGCGTGGATGCTATGAAATTTTGGTTTGCTGAAGAAAAGACCTAAGAATGATGCAGCTCACAATGAGCAGGAGTCCCCTTTGGCACAGGCGCTACCTGGCTTGAAGAATTTACAGGGTTTGGCTAGAACATATCTCAATCAATGTTGTCCATTTTTGAAGGAAGGGCACCTACTCCTGAATCTATGACTGTTGACGGGCGTCCGAGGAGACTGATCATATGGGGGAACATCAACAGTCGAGTACAACCCGGGTGCCGTGGCGCGCTTGGAATGAGCTGCATGCCCACGGGGTACTCCAAGTGGCTGAAAGAGGGCCGCCTACTCCATGTCTGTCCACCAAGCCGGGAGGTCAGATACGAGACTCCAGCGACGTTGGCTTGTTGAGCGCTAAAGTAGTATGCAGGTGTCACAGGTTGGGAAGCGAGGGGGAAAGGCATGTGTGTACATCACCTCCCAGGAGTTATTGGCAATGTACGGGACTGGTACTTCCTAACGTCCATTAAATACATTATGGATTTGGAGGCCATTTGGCACTTACCGCTACACAAGAGCCAATTCCCATCCTGCGGGTCTGAAAGAATGATTCGCACCAAGTGTAAGAATATAATGTCTCCCTGGGAAAACACTGACATGAGATGTCCTCGAAACTATGCCAGAATTTGCACCACACTCCGTAAATGCACCATCCTTGGAGATAGGGAGGCGGGTGCCTCAGCTGAACAGCTGAATTAAAATGGGCTGCTTTTGGTAACAAAAATGACGGGTGAGAGTCTGATGTCTACCACAACCAAGCTCCCATTTCCATACCCACTCCCTGAAGCCTTCAGACAAGCTTGACCTGGTCCTGGGGCGTCGTGAACCAAGAGACAATAATTCCGCACCGGGGGCGCCACATTGACGGCACTATCCCCGGCGAAGACCCAGAAGCATCGAGAGGCTATAACGTCTCACATTAATGGATGGCTTCGCGAAGGACGCTTTATCTTGCGAGGTATCGCGGCTTGGATCATCCTAATCTTCGACAGTTCACACCGCCTAAGTTCGCTCACCACATGACTGCAACCTCCACCAAAGCTGATCGTTGATAAAGAACTGATAAGGCTTTTAAGGGCTCAGCATACTTACCTTACAGAAGCATTTATGAACCCCACCGCACACTCTACGGAAGCCACAGACCCCCATGGCATCTGGCTACCAAAACAGACAAATTTCCCTTCAACTGGTACGACTTGCCCGAAAACGCCATGCAAAAAAAAACAAGATTTTTGTTTGCCATGGCCTGCAGCACAAGCTTGGAGCCAGGAGCTGTTCTATCTCGTGTGTCTTGGTTCCCTACAACCAACCACCTTTTACAGCTAATTGCAGTACCAATGGCGCTAGTCTCAGCGCCAGCCTGCCACGATATTTAAATTTGGGAACTGTCGCGACAGTCTGGGACCTAACCGGTAAGATAGCCGGACCCTTGCGCTATGCCAATTATGGTACCCAAAATGATCTTCGCACGCGGTCAGCACCACCACACAAGCGCGCGTTGAGGAAACCACAATACCGCTCCATGTAAAATGTCCATGTCGTCCATGATGGACCACATGAACGAATGTCCGGGACTACATAGAGCATACCATGGAAAACGACAGGGCACGCACACAGGCGATCCTCGCGGTACTGATAATAATAGCTGATTGCGCATCAACCAAGCCGAACGACGATGGAAACGAAAAAAATAAATTACCGCTCGGATAATGTCATCCTCGGGAACATCAAGCTCTGGGTGCGTGATCGTGAATTGCAGGCATTTCTTGATGATGTCGCCCAATTTGCAGGCGTCTTTATGATATTTTGGGTGAGGGAAACGGTTCTTGAGGAGTGCTGGGGCCATATACAGGAACAGAAGCACCAAGCCTCGGCCGTAAATTTTGCCGGACCAGACCCAAGAGAGTGCACAGTTGGGTTAGCATGTTGCATTGCGGCCTGCTGAAATCGCCGTACATCCGGGCCAGAACGGGACGTGTGGTGCCGAAGCCCGCAGCGGGGGCCCGGGTTAGATCTGCCGAAAATGTATATGTACCCGAGCATTTCTCGTGGTTGCACTTCCTCATCCAATTCTGCCACCCCACTCTGTGCATGCCCATTTGGCCTCTGCCACCCACCCTCCCCCCCACTGTACTCTGCTACTGGAGATTCCACCAGCGTGTGTTTTCTGATCCCCCCTAGCTTCCGAAGATAATAATACCATCCATCAGGTACACAATGAGATCACTGAACCGCTAAGCACACACACACACTCTCTCAAGCTGTGACATTCATTCAACTCTGATTAAGCTGACTGACTCCATAGAAAAAGCACTACCCATGGGGTTCGATATCTTGTTGTCTTACCCCCCTTCGTTCTCATCAGCCTGCCCCTCTGCTAACTTATATTGTTCATTCACAAAGCCACATGGCAGTCCCTGACAGAGGTCTGATCAGCTGCTTTCATACTGTTCATACATAATGCACTGTGATTTGGGAATAGCAATCTCTCTTGTCAAATTTCTCCGAGAGTAGTCATGGCCGGATGTCTTCTAATTTTTCATACGTTTTGGGGTAGCATCAAACGAATTCTGACTTTATGTTTATAGGGACACTATAGCTATTGGGGCCTCTAATTTGGGTTCGGGGGATCAAGGTCGCACCTCGTGGCCTCTGTTTGGGTTCTGGGGGATAAAGGTTACAGCCTGACAAGTTGCAACTCTGTTTGGGTTCTGGGAGATAAAAGTTGCAACCTGACAAGTTGCAACTTCCGCTTGGACTCTGGGGGGTCGAGGTCGCAACCTGGCAAATTGCGACCTCTGTTTGGATTCTGGGGGATAAAAGTTGCAACCTGAGAAGTTGCAACTTCTGCTTAGGCTCTGGGGGGTCGAGGCCGCAACCTGGCAAATTGCGACCTCTGTTTGGGTTCTGGGGGATCAATGTTGCAACCTGGCAAGTTGCAACCTCTGTTTGGGTTCTGGGGAAGAAAAGTTGCAACTTCCATTTGGGTTCTGGGGTCGAGGTCGCAACCTGGCAAATTGTGACCTCTGTTTGGGTTCTGGAGGATCAATGTTGCAACCTGGCAAGTTGCAACCTTTGTTTGGGTTCTGGGGAAGAAAATTGGCAACTTCCATTTGGGTTCTGGGGGTCAAGGTCGCAACCTGGCAAATTGCGACCTCTGTTTGTGTTCTGGGGGCTCAGATTGAGCTGTGGCCTGGCCAGTCGCAATCTCTTTCTGGCCAGTCAGCAATGCTTGCCCCTGATGGTCGGCAGGACAACCTGCCAGTTGTCTTGTCCCCTGTCAGGCCGTTTATCATGGGAAACAATCTGCCAAATTGTCTGCCTGATATCGGTGCGTTGTTGGTTGGTTGTGGGCTGTGTAGCTGATGAGTTCAAAAGAACGAAACCAACTTTCGACGACCAACTCACAGTCTCCTTTTCCGGTGTTTTGGCCAGGCGCAGCGCGAACTGGCGGCGGATCCTGTTGTCTGTGCTAACTTGCTTCTTTATATTGCTGCAGTTCTACCACGGCAATTCCGAGGTTTACGAGTGGGCTCGGTCGGCTATGGAAGTATAGTGCATGTATACCACTCTCTGGAAACCGGCGTTCCTGAGCGTGACCGTGCCGTGTAATGCTACATACCTACTACCTCTGTCGTAACTCATACCACTCGGTGGATATGGGCGATATACTGTCCAAAAGATACCCCAATTTCACAGGGTTTTTGAAGACAACTGACATTTGGATTGAGTCCCTCCAAAGGGGAATTGGGATTCGAAAAAAGGATATAGGGTCGAAAAGTTTTTTTCGATCCTCCTGGGTCCTTGTCTTCCAGGTATGCATGCAGCGCTGGTGTACTACCGCGGGAGGTACGAGGCCAACCACGTCGCCAGGTGGGACCCTCCCCATCAAGAAGAGGACGCGACGAACCCCCCGTCTACACCTGCCGCGGGTGCTGCAGCCCCCTTGCCTCGACACCCACTGCCGCTCGCCACTAGTGGGTAGAATTTTTCTTTGCCTTGCCTGTATTAACTTTTTTTTTCTTTGGCAGAAGACATTATGTAATTTTGAAAATTGCAATAAGAATGACACTGTTAAAATTGCGTTGGAACCGCCACAAACGGCCGAGAACGCGTGGTAGAAGAGTAAATCGAAACAGTTGAGCAACCAGTTGTGAGACCGGAGAAAATATTAGAACTCAGAAAATGGAAAGTCCCAGGCGCAGGAGCAGATATCGCTATTTTTTGACAAGTCATGTGGTGAGGCCGAACTCCGACGGACAGATGTCTGCGGCGCTGTCGGGTTTAGCAATTGGCAGCGAGTACGCGTCAGGTCAGGCACATCATGCGTAAAAGAACTTTTTGCACGCAATATCACCATACACCAGCATTGAAAACTCCAAGTCACTCACAGTGCAATAGTGTTGGTACAGGGTATAAATTCATTTTTCGCTGAATATTAGCATCACTGGTTTGCCAAAGTGAGCTTGCGATCAGCCAAATTCTCATGGTTCGAGACAGTGCTCTACTTCAGACGAAACAAGGTCCATGCGAGTAGTATCGGTCAGGCATGTCTTGAAGTCAGGGAAAACTGTCGGTTGATCACCCAATTGTTGATGTCGATGTGAATTTAGCCAGACATGTAGATATGAGGGAGAATGAGGGCCATTCGGAAATGTATGCTACTATGACTGAAAGAGGGATCCATGGGCAGTGATAGATTGTTTATTATTTTCCGAACTTCCTCTCTAATATCGCAATTCCAATTAGAGGCATGTGTCCGACGACCGGCATGATGCCCTGGTCAACAGGGAGTGGTCCGATGTTTGGCAACCCATATATTCCTGCTGACGCCACACGCAGTGCCCTAGAGAACGGATCTTGATACATTGGCAACATTGGTATTGCTCTCAACACTGTTCTGAATTTTATTCAGTGGAGAATTGACATACAGGTATCATAGTTGAAGTTGACCTCAGCGTTGAGATCTAACAGTGTTGAGGACCATTCAAGTATAACTGTGAACATGCATTCACCCTTAATTCATGATGCCGATGAATTTGGGGACAGCATTTCCAACTCACGTCATTCATGTGAGCAAAATGGCTTGCAGCGTGTGATGACGGTTTGTGGAAACTGGCTTGTGTTGGCGCAAAATGGATTGCTCACGTGAAACGGCTTGTGGGTGAGCAAACTGGCTTGCCATTGAATCTCAATGGAGACATGCCTCTGCACTCATGCGCGCAGTGCTTATGTTTCCGCACGTTCATCGCTTTCCATCGTTGCCGCGCATCGTCATCCTTCTCTCATTCCTCACAATTCCTCACATCGCCCCCCTTTGTATTATCTACATGGTTGCTTTGCGTCGGATTTCATCCCGTGTCGGTCAGCGCCTTGCCTTATCTGTGAACGATTGCTTGTTCTCACCCGAACTTTCGCCCGGTGCTCAGCCTGATCTGTCTCACCTTGCGGTGTGAAAAGCATCCTGTGCCACATTGGTGAGATTTCAACTTCGGTGTGTTTCCGAGCTGATTCAGGTTCACATGTTGGCTGAAAACCAGAACGAAGCTCTGCGAACAACCAAACTCGAGTATGTTATTTTGCCAGCTCGATGTTCCGTCGCTCATAGCTTCCGAATCCGCCGAAAAACCAAATTTCCTTCGCCGTACATGTACGGCTTTCGTTCGTCTTCGAAATGGGCCGGTATACTTGCGTGCCGTTTGCTGAATTCAAATTCTAGAACGCGGCCGTCTTCGTTCAAGTTCATCTTCGCTGTCCAACGACCCACTCCGGGATCAGTCTTTCATCCACGACTTGCTAGCGCTTCTTCAGATACAGCATCTGTGCAATCAGTCTTCGTGGCGTGGCTTTTTAAATAGGGTAAGCGTCGATTAGTGCATTTGCGATGAGATTCTGATCAAATCCGAGGAAATGCGAACCCGCCTTTCAAGCATGTTCCAAGTTCCATGAACGATATTGCAACGATTTCGGGCGAAGGTTGTTGCTTCAACTTCAACCCATTGGACAATTCCTATTCTGACCGCCTCTAATAGGTTTTGAGTCCATGTGGGTCGAAGGATAGTCTAGGGCGCCCGCCGATGCATGTATATATGTACCAGAAATATTATTTATTTGACCTGTCAACTTGAGTGGATTGAAACTCAACCTGAGTGAACTGCGCCATTCATCCTAAGTGTATTGACTCACTCAAGCCGAATGTGGGATACACTCAGGCTGCCATACAAAAATGGCACAGAATTGCATCAGCCTGAGTGCATGGACTCACTTGGGCTGAGCGGGTCACACACTCAAGCAGATACCCACTCACCCTGAGTGAATCTGTACACTCAGGCTGATGCAATATCCTCCCCACAGTGTTTGGTGTTTTTTTTGCCTTTTGAACACGTTTGCATGGTCATTTCGCAAAGTACTCGGCGGTGGAGATCGGCAGCTCAGATCCAAAATAGTCCATGAATTTTTGTTGTACTCGAGTAATAAGCGCATTTCCGGTGATGAGTAGAACTATGCAAGTAGAGTGGGTGACTTTCCATAAGCATATTTTATGCCTTGAGCTTGTTTGAGAGTGCCAGCGATGGCATCAAAGCCTGAAAATTCAAGTCGAACATTTCTTAGGCAAATTCCCATAAGAGAATAATCGGTTAGGCGGTGTCGTACTTTTGGTCAAAAGAAGGTCGGGAGGCACTTCGGTGGTCGACGGCATTGTGATGCTTTTTTTGCAGGCCGATTGGGAGCTCCATTGCATGGATTGGAGGAGTATATCACATCCCTGCCACCCAAAACAGTTTGTTCAATTTATTATAATCTGGACGGGGGTGTCGACCCCCCATCCAGATCATAGTAAATTTGCATTAAATCGCGTCTCCGTTTGGCTTCCCGATTGATGGGGTCCCGACAGCTGTCTCGGCATCGTTTCGGAAAGCTCGAAAATAATGCTTATAGAGTTGTTTATGCTCACCCAGTAGAAACAGTCGGAAATTGGAGTAAGTAACAGTCATGCGGGAGTCGTATAGATGCGTCACAGCGCCGGAGAGAGCTAACCCAGTGGCCTGTAGACCCGCAGCGTCGACGGTGAGAGGATGGTAGACCTTTTTTCTGGGAGAGGGGTGAAATACTACGGTACGCTGTTCTGTATCTGCACAAATGCAATAACCCGCTGCCGAAATTAGAGCCGGCATCGGATATTTGAAGCGGGACACGAGAGAGATGCATGGTTCAGGTAAGAGGACGAGGTGGTACCGGGAAATCACGAGGGGCGCAGGCACGTTCGCCGGGGAGCTTCTGCGAGCGCGGATCCACGCAGCGGCGCGTCGAAACAGCGGTGGATGCACGACCTCACTGATGACGAGAGTGAAGGACTCGTCACCAAGTGGGCTCCCCTCTACAGTCACGGAAAGTCTCTCCCAATCCCTCGCAATGGATATGTTTAGAATGGCCGAAGCGATCCCCTTGGCCTCGGTGGGGCTATCATAGCTGAACTCTGTAAACGGCCGCCATAGGCCACCAAATGAAGCAAGGGAACGGAGGCGAAGGCGGTCTCCCCGACCGCCATCCAGCAAATACCCGGCAAAGAGGGTGGTTCCGGCCTGGCATGCATGACGTCAGATTTGGACAAGTACAGTCGGAGACGAGGTCAAACCGCTTTGGTCGAGTCTTTCAAGAGGATGAACTGCTCTTCCGACCAGTTGAGAAGAATGGCCGAACCCATTGGATCAGTAGTCTCTCGCAGCCAGACACTTCAATCTTACCTGATCTCGTACCTCGATAGATTTATTGGATCAGCGGGTGTGACCGTTCTGTAGGCAAAGATATTTCCGTATCCGGCGCAAGATTCCACCATGACGGAACCGGCGCTGAAATGGCCTGTTTCGCACGATTTCCCAAGTTCCAAATCCAGTCTAAAAAGAAAGATATGGCAGTTTTGCGCTCTGGAAACGGATACACGTCTGTCTATGTTTGCACCGACACCGAGAAGGAGAATCGCTCACGAATCCCTGGCCACAATGGACAAATTAACCTCACACAAGGTAAGGGTGTTAACGAGATACCCCGCTCTCTCCCAGGACCACACTGGAAGCGCAGAATGGACTTCTAGAACTCGTATGGTTTCGCCGCTGGCCAGGAAGATGTGCTTTCCGCCAGGTACAAGCTTTGGGATTCGGCCGGTCTGCGTAGGACCAGATTCCACTTTAGAGTATTGGCGAGCAATGGTCGGTGGATCCCGGGAGGTGCAAGACCATATGCGCGGTCCGATGACGACGCGCTTGATTTCGTCGGTTAGGGCCGGCTGCGACAATGTCAGGAGGACTTCATCCGGAGGCGGGTCCACAAGCCCCAAAGACCCGAGGTGGCGAACAACGGCGATCCACAACTGCCTGCAGGAGACCAGAGCGTGAAAGAACCGATCAACCTGGGGTTGATTAGTATGCAAAACTGGGAGTCGACAGTGGAAGCTGCGCACTCGGGATACAGAGAGGATTGTACAAACGTCGAGCGTGACTAAAACTCGAAGGAGTACATCGTGACCCAGAGGCACAAAGATGCGTCACAGTCTTTTCACCACAGTGCACTCAAAGAGCCGATCTGTTTCCTTTAATAGCTGTCTTTGAATGAAACAAATGCACACATCCAGACAGTCTTTTCATTGCAGTGCACTCAATTCGGCACGGAAATTGTCGGCGACTGGCTGGGGAGATAACCACAGCTTGACACTCCACATCGAGTTGCAATGGACAGGGCTTCCTGAGCAAGCGACTGGTAGCGACGAGCTACAGTCAGAAGCTCAGAACCACTCATGTTCTGCATCGTGCGGGAGACGACGGAGGTGGAAGAGGACTTATCGGGTGATTGGAGATCCTTGCGATGGGAGCGCGCGGTGTTCCGAGTGACCGCAGTCCACGGATGATCGTTGTCAGGGCCTGAAACCGGATCCAAGAGACCCCAGGCAACGACTGAGGTCAATACTGGCTTCCTGGAGAGCCCAGTGCGGTCGGGGTCACCGAGCGACTTGCACAACCCCCCTGGAGGGATGGCGACAACGCCCGACTGTACAACAGTGCGGGACTAACGGAGCGGGTCATAGACCCGCGATCCGTGGAACGGGCTCCATGAGAACTCGTGGGAGAGGGGGGATTCGGGCTCAGCGGGCGCTGGGATTGAGCAGGACGCGCAGCAGAGCAGAGAGGGTCTCGGGGACCACTAGAAGTCATAGTTCTTCGGTTCTCAGACAGAGACGGCGGCGTTGGTGGATATCAGCCAGTAGCAACGTCAACAAGAAGTCTTGTTAAGTTCAAAATATGTGACGGAAGCGAGTACGTCGAGTTCCGGCACACGAGAGTCAAGCAAAAGAACTGGTGTAAGTACTAGATTGACCGAAGAACCTATCAAAATACAGCTCATTATTTATACTATGAAAAAGAGGCGGTGCGGGATCTCTGATGAAATATCAGATGAAATGTTCAGGCAGCAGGGGCATAACGGATCAAAGGTAATCATGGGGAAGTAAATAGAACGCGCCTGAAGGACGCAAAGTTATAAAGGCGTGTTTCCGTTACAAATTCAGATCCCCCTCAGAGGCATTATTGCGCTTTCCAGAGTGCAATTACTGGTTTACATTTTGAAACATGTGGCCTTTGCAATGGTCCACATTTCGAACCGCATGACTTGACATCCTGCAGACAAGTAGTAGCTGAGTGAAGATATCTGTTTACTGAATGATCTTTCCATACACTACAAAACTATCTATAATCGAACCCGCGTACTGGGATAATCTGGAACGAGGTTGTTTGGTTTCGTTCTTTTGAACTCGTCAGGTGGGCCACACAGCCCACAACCAACCGGATCTATCATGGAAACAATTGGCCAAATTGTTCCTGCAATAGCGCCACGACAGGGGCAAGACAACTGGCCAGGTTGCACTGCCACCATCAAGGCCTTCTCAATTGGCCAGAAAGAATTTGTGACTGGCCAGGCCACATTCAATCTGTTCCCCAGAACCCAAATGGAGGTCGCAGGTTGCCAGGCTACAACCTCAATGCCCCCAGGACGCAAACGGAGGTCGTAGCTTGCCAGGCCACGATCTCAATGCCCCCAGAGCCCAAGAAGAGGATCACAGCTTGCTAGGCTACGACCTCGATGCCCCCAGGACCCAAACGGAGGTCGCAGCTTGCCAGGCCACGAACTCAATGCCCCCAGAACCCAAACGGAAATAGGTCAAAATGATAACGAGGCTCGTCGGAAATAGAAAACCCAACGCAAGTCCTCGTGCCGGAAATGGAGAAACAAATGATGACCCAAACCCGGAGCTGAATATCGCAGGTTAGACTCAGGCCAATGAACAAACAGTGCTTACCGGGAATATCGCACGAATGGTTGTCGTCTGGTGGTCTTCCCTCCCTGATACAGTGATACATCAAGGAATACAACAAAGATTAAAGAAAGATACAGATAATTAATAGTTTCGAGATTCAGGGCATTGCCGTCCTGGGACGTTGTTAAGGAGACAAAAAGAGAAGCTATTAACACTCACCTGCGGTTGTGGTTGAGATTGTTCCAACTTCGTTCTGCCGGAACGCCAAACGGACTCGGAACACCAATCCAATAATCCCCCAGAGCCCAAATGTTTATATATGTACAACTGGTAAGGTTGTACTGAATCCAGACCCCGATACATGAATTGGACGCAACTGGCAAGATCGCGCTCAATCCAATGATCCAGAGTTCGAATTGGGTACTGCACAAACACGGATACATGAGCTGGACGCAACTGTAAAGGAACTTGTATTGTATTTCATTGACATTCACGATATTGTAGAAGATCGTAAGGAGCTTCATCTGCAATAGTCTGATGTAATAGGCTGAAGAATGCCAGGAAGGAACAAGGGATCACATAAATTCCGGCTGAATCACCTACTGTACTTTTTCCTTCAAATCGGTAGTCACGCATCACACACCCCCCCTGTCGATCACGAACTTTGGTCGAGGTCACGCGTCACTCGGGCCTCTGTCGAACCTCCAAGTGGTCACACAGGCCCCAAATTCCCAAATTGCCTAAATAAAAAAATAAAAAAAAGGCAAAAAATGCAAAATTTTCGGTTCAAATGCCGAAATTTTCGAGGTGTCACGCAAAAATTTGGTGGCTGCCGAAATGTCGAATAGGTAAAATGGGTCACGCGTCACACCCCCTGTCGATTTGAACGAAAAAGTACAGTATTGACTGTCGGCGGCTGGGTGTAAACAAGTGCAAACCTTTACACTTGTTTGGCATCAGCATGTTGCCAACGCTTTTGTCAAGGGTTTTGTCGGGTGGTTGTCGGGGCTCTGGATGTGACGTCCATCCCACGACTAGACTCAAAAGCACAACGGGCTTCAGTGATGTCTTGTCATATTCTACACTTCGCCCTTTCTTTCTCTCCCTTGCTTCCCGATATCGTCGGGTGTTGTCTCAATTCTTAGCTGACATTCATTCCCCTTACCAGGTTCTCCCTTGACGAGGATGACGTTCCACAAGTGGCCCTCAAGCCGGCGACCAGGGAGCGCCCGAAGAGCATGCCACCGGTGTCGAGCGCTCCGCAGGCGTCGCCTGGCCTCAGGGGATCGTCCACGATGCCGACGATGACGGACATGCTAGCGAGCAAGCGCGGGTGGACGGCGAAGCTGCACGACCTCGAGCACGCAACGTTTGGCGGCCCCAGCGGATGAAACACGCCCGCACAGACGCCGTCGTCGGCAACGGATAACCACGATTGAATCAACGAGAAGTGGCTGCACGAGCAGGAGCACCGGGGGGAGAAGCGCCGGAAACACAAGGTGGAGGTCTACGTACGTGTTCCTTCTTCTTTTCCCCTGCGAGATCTCTAAGCCGAGGCAATATGACGCGACACCGAGATCCTTCATCTTCAGGCGGGCGGACAGCTTTGCTTTGATGACGTCCCAGGTAGGTTTATCGTTTGTTGCTCCCTGTAGATCATCTACATAGAGAGCAACGACAACAATGATATCACCGCGTCGACAGAGGTAGATGCTGTGGTCGGATTGAAGGCGCGTGAAGCCGAGGGATTTAAATATTGAGTTGATGAGGCGGTACCACTGGCGGGAGGCTTGTTTAAGACCGTAAATGGATTTGCGTAGTCGCAAAACCATTTCTTCACCGTGCACGTTAAGTTTGGGAGCGAGACCAGGAGGTTGGGACATATAAATTTCCTCGTCGAGTTCGGCATTTAGGAAAGCTGTTACGACATCCATTTGGTAGATTGTGTGAGCAGCGATGGCGAACATGATACGCAGGGAGGTGAATTTAACGACAGGGGCGAAGGTCTCTTTGTAGTCGATGCCGTAGATTTGCGTGAATCCACGTGCAACGAGCCGAGCTTTGAATCGTTCAAACTTGTTCCACTGGTTGTACTTCACGCTGAACACCCACTTGCACATTACAATCCTTCGACCCTCTGGAGCATCAACATAGTCAAAAGTCCCAGTGTCCACCATATCCAAACTCGAGCATCATTGTGTTTGCCCAATCTTCCGAGTGCACGCTGGCCATTGCTTGCTTGAACGTCAACGGAACGACAATGGGAGCCTCGGGAACGCGTGTAGGACGAGCATGAGCTTGGAATTCGGGCTCATACTCCTCCTCCTCAAGCACAGGCTCGTCCAGCTCCATTTCTGGCTCCTCAGGCACTGACGGCGTTGTCTTAGCTTTATATCGGCCTTTGGGAAGCTTCCCGCGCTTATCCACCATGTCCTCAAAGCGGGCAGGAAGTCTTCTTGCCCGCGGCACCTTTGGCGCCTCTTCAACAATCTCCGGTGCGTACTCTTCGGGCTCCTCATCATCCTCAGACCTGGTGTCTTCGTCTGCAAGAATTTCGACCTCTGGTGCAGGATCGTCGGAGGTAGTGGGTACCTCGGCATCGGCGGGTGGATTCGGGACAATGGGGGGTAAATTTCGAAGATCCGTGATGACTTCAGTCCATCCAGAAGTCTTTCCGAGCTCAACGAACGTCACGTCCATAGATTTGTAGACCTTGCGCTTCACGCGATCGTAACACTTGTAGGCCTTCGATTGTGTACCCGGCAAGTCATAGTACCCCAATAAAATGCATTTCACTGTCGTATCCGCGAGCTTTGGGCGGCCTTTGACTGGGAGCACTGAAACGTACACCTCACAGCCGAACGGCCGTAGGTGACCGACGTCCTGGCGATGTCCTGTCCACGCCTCTTCTGGGATGCGCCCATCCAACGAGGAACGTGTCGGGCAGAAATTCCGAGTGCTTGCACCATACGACACGGCATCTGGCCAGAACCCAATAGGGAGCTCAGCCTCGATCAGATTGGCCCGCGCGCTGTCCTCCAGTGTACGATTGATGCGTTCTGCTACACCACCTTGCTGCGAACTGTGAGGGGCGGTCGTCTGATGGATGATTCCCTCAGATTCCAGCAACGCCTCGAACTCGTCGGACGTATACTCTCCGCCGTTGTCCGTGCGGATGATTCCAATCTTCTGGCCTGTGGCTTTCTCCACCCGTGCCTTCCATGCACGAAACCGTGCCAACGCACTGCTCTTAAGTTTCATGAAGTCGACATCGACATGCGCGGTGTAATCATCGGTGAATGTGATGAAAAAGCGGCTCCCACCGATTGAAATTGGCAATGGCCCACAAACATCAGAGTGCACGAGCTCTAGAACACGAGTGGCCCGCTTTCGTCCTCCTTTTGGAAACGACTTGCGTGGAGTCTTTCCCCGCAGACAAGCATCACATGTGAAATCATCTCCCGCAATCCCCATCTCCAGCCCATCGACCATCCCAGATGCGGTAAGTTTTCTGAGATCGGAAATATTCAGATGGCCGAGGCGCCGGTGTAGCGTGAGGATGTCGAGGCGCTTACCGGCAGGCGCGGGCGTCTTCGCTTTGAGAACAGATGGCCCCGGGGAACTGCTGTTCGTTGGTGGTGCAGAGCCAGCAAGATCAAGAGTATAAAGACCGTCCTTGAAAATGGCTTCGCACAGAACTTCACCGTGCAACTTGATGAAGCACAAGGTTCCCTCGAACTCGAGCTTTACCCCGGGGATAGCCGTCAACTGACCAATGGACAGGAGGGACCCCGCGAGTTTCGGAACGTACAGCGTTCGTGTGAAGTCGATATTCCGGTTCCCCTTCGGGGTGACGATGCTCCGTCGACTGATTCCATGGCCAGTGGCGTATATTTCACTGTTAACCCCGAGCTGGATGGGAATCGGTTCCTTGAGAACGGTGAACGTGACGAAAGAAGAAGAGCGGTGCGGGGTGAGGTGACGAGAAGAGCCCGAGTCGACACAGAGAGTATCCTCGCGAAGGACACTTGTTGTCTTCTTCGTGAGAAGGACCTTCGGCTGGTCATCAACTGTGGTGTCATACGCAACTTGCGCGACGCGGAGTTTTTCCTTGGCTTGTTCCTTTGGGGTGAGCGGGCAGTCGCGCACGATGTGACCTTTCACACCGCATCCGTGACAGACGACCTGTTTCTTCCAGTCACTCCCACCACTGCCGCCACGTCCTCCACGTCCTCCTCGTCCACGCCCTCTCTGTTGCGCAACATAGGCCTTCACTGCTTCGGCTGCCAGTTCGTCATCACGAGCTTTTGCCAACACAAGTTTCTCGGTGTGCGCTTTAAGTGCGTGTTCTTCACGATGTCGGGCATCGAGGATCCCCCGCTGCCGAACCTCTTCTTCCAGAAGGACAGGAGTAACGGTGAGGATGTTGGTGTGGCCAGTGAGTGAAATGCTTTGCACCAGAGAGGTGAACTCGAAGGGGAGACTTTTTAGGGTGTACTGAAGCAGTTTATAGTCGGACAATGGGTCGTTTCCTCCGCGCTTCAAATCACCTGCGTAGCCTTGGATAATGTCCAAGTGGTCCTGCAGCGGTCCACTCTCGATCCCTGCATACTTGATGGTCGAGATTTTATCGTGTATCGCGATCATCGACTGCATCCCCTGGCGCTGATAGATTGTGCGCAGGTTATCCCACATCTCCGCGGCTGTCTGGGCATCTCGGATGTACGCAACCTGGTCGTCGCTGACCATCTCGATGATGCATCGTTTCGTCTTTTCATCACCCTTGCGCCAGTCTGGGTACGCTGGGTTTGAGACCTCCGCATCAACAGTTCCTGTGGCCGGGGAGACAGCGGTCTGCTGCACAATCATGGTAGGAAAAACCCATGGACCGGTGATGTACTTCCAGCGCTCTTCATCTTCCAATTTCGATTGAACCTTGAAAGACCAGGTGTCCCAGTTTTTGCTGTCGAGCAAATTGAACGCGTAGCGCGTCGAGCTGGAAACGGCTAGGGTGCCCATAACCTGTTGTAGGTCAAGAGTTCAGGGTGACGCCTGTAACCGTTCTCTTCAGACTGATGTATTAGATATAAGATAATACACACCTGTAACCGTTCTCTTCAGACTGAAGAGATCAGCTACAGAATTGGATAAATACACGACCGCTGTTGACCAAACACAACCCCGACCCAACGTCGTCCCCATTGAGCTGAACGCGAGGTCTATACTACAACAGATGAGGTGTACGGTGTGAACTAGGGATCGTCACCGGCCCCGTCCAGGACGGTTGGGCGTACAGACGGACGGACAACCGTCCCGTCCCGTCAGGAGGCTGTGACTCTTGCCAGCCTCCCGTCCCGTCGCCGGACGGTGATGAAGACGGGCGTCCCGTCCACCCGAGGACGGATGGACGGACGGTTGCCCCGCCGCGACGTTACCTGACGTCGGCAAGGCGGCAGCTGGCACAGGTACGGCGGGTAGGTTGCGATGGCTTCACGGTTTGGCTGTTGCGCAACCTGGCTAATACAATACACCGGGCTGCCATTTGAAAAGCATGACCTCAATCTAAACAATACCCGAAGTGACCATTGTTACGGCGAGCCTCCCCGGCCATCTGTTTTGCCTTTAGTTCATGAGAAACGGTTAAGATTTGGGCAAACGGTGTTGTTCTCTCGGATGACTTCGAGCCGGATTTTGTAATTTCGCCTTTTTACCAGTGCAGGATTATAGTTGGCAGCCAAAATCCAACTCGCTCCAAACAATGGCCGAAATCCAAAATTCCAGCTTGGACATGACATACCTCCACATGTTTAGAGCATATTACTTCTTGCAACCGAGACAATCTGGAATGTTTTAGGCCTCCAAAACCTTCCCGCGAGTCTGGGTCAGTCTGAATCGGCTTTTTGAGCAAGTGGGAACTCCGATCGGACACCAGTCATTGCCCACCACCAAATGCGGGGCGTGTTAGTCGATTGCATGCATATAGAACTTGAAGTCCCTTCATCGCGGCGGCGTCAGCCTGGCGTTTGAAGTTCAGTTTATCATTGATCAGGATACTGGGGTTTTTCATTCAAATCGACAGTCACGCGTCACGGACCCCTCTGTCAATGTCGAATATTGGTCGATGTCACGCATCACGAAGGCGTTTGTCGAACCTCCAAGCCGTCACGAATATCCTCCCCCCCCCCCCCAGGAGCATAAAAAAAGTCAAAATTTCTCTGAGATTGTCGAAATTTTGGGGGGTGTCACGCAAAAATTCGGCCGCCGTTGAAATGTCGAATAGGTAAATCGGGTCACGTGTCACACACCCTGTCGATTTGAATGAAAAACCTCCAGTTATTAGTTGTTACAGTGTTCTACTGAACTTTTCTGAATTGGAGCCAGAGATTCCGGGCTTTATGCCACGAATTGCGCCCCAAGGAGCCAAGAATGTGTTGAAGGAGACCCGCCGGTATGCTATCCCCATCTTTCCTCAGATGCACATGGAACACATGTGCTCCTGTCTATTCATGATGGATGGCATCTTGCCTCCTATATATATTTCCATGTGCTCGTTTCTATGAGCACCATATGTTCCGATATCTCTGACTCACTCCTCTGATGTTATGACTCACTCTACCTATATATATTGCGATGCCCGCATACTCATCTCAGTCGATTCCACCTTTGTGTGTCCGACTGAGGTGAGCTTTACTTATCTGACTTACTTCCACAATGCTTACATCTTACTTCTAGTTCTTACAACCTTGTTCTTACTTTAGGTAGAGTCCGACAATACAGTCGATTCCACCTTTGTGTGTCCGACTGAGTTCTTACAACCTTGTTCTTACTTTAGAATGGTCATTATTTGCGACTAACCGTGTCGAGAATATGAATACAACCGAAAGTGAAAATGAAAATGAATTCCGAGCCGACTTGTCAACACATGGAGTTGGCTTGGTACAGGTATGCTTTTCTGTGTGCGGTATTCTTGCAATGTCGCAGTCAGGGACCAAAGTCAAGCCGACTCGGGGGTTGATGGACTCTGGTCTTGTGTCCACAATGCAACGAGTTCCATTGTCGGATCGTCGAAGGACTGGTTGTGGGAAAGAAACAAGCACTGGTGTCAGATCCCGTTTGAAAATATTGTGGGACCTCACACTCTAAAGCCACCCAGAAATAGAGGCGACGGTAAATCTCTTTTTTGAAATTTCAGACTGCATCGCACAAATTGGGATGCATTGAAACTCGCGATACAGTATATCGCAAGGAGGGCAGTGTTTGAGCACTCTCGCGAGATCTAACCTGTCTAAAAGGTCAACAAAATTGTCGGTTTTCGATTATGGCACCAACCACTCGTGTTCGTCGTCCGCACCATCGTGGACATGCGGGTTTATCGCTCTGTGAATACACTTCAATGCTAGCTCCCGAAATGTCGTCTGCTGCATTTCAGGTGGAACCAGTGCATGCAGGACGCCCTCAGCTGAATCACGAAGTACTTGTTCAGGATCGCTGGCGATGTTTGGCCGAACGCTGCAAAGGATGATTCTGAACTCGGTCCATGTCATGTCTAGTACGGATGGGATATAGTAGATGTGCAAGTTGAGTAAGACCGTGGCCACGAGAACTTGGCAAAGTTCGCAACTGGGCGAGGGAATGTGCTCCACAGAACATGTCTTATTCACGCTCATCAACGACATGAAGACATAGTCCTCCCACAGTTCGATCAAGTCTTGCGGCGTACTGGGTATTTTCTGAATGTGTGTCAGCGGACAGCCTGTTGGAGGTGTCGAAACTAACTTTGAGCCAAGACAGCATGTCTTCAAACGGGTCCTTATTCAAGGTGAAAATGAAATCGGGGTCCATGCTTGCAATAAGTGGGCACAGTTCAGGGGATGGAGGCAACAAGATGATAAATGGGATCAAGAGGTCCCAGGGGGAGCTATTGGAGCAGTTAGGATATACTACGTTTTGCACCAAGTTGGACATACTGTGGCTGCCCAGGGTAACTATATCTTCCACTTGCACAAAGTCGAAGGAAAGACCGAGCGACAGCCATCCGATGGCCCAAATTACCGACATAAAACTGCTGAGATCGACTGGGATTATTGAGGAAATCCAAAAATGATGCATGGTGAAAGGATATGGACTTGGTATCTCAAAGTCATTGACGCGAGATTCGGGCATGGAGGATACAAAATGGCAGTACAAAGCATGTGATTCAAAATGCCATTTGGTGGCATGGGGTTCAAAATGCGAATTAAATTGTTCAATAGTGAAGCACTGGGTACAAAATGGCATTACGAAGCATGTGACTCAAGATGCCATTCAAACCTTAAATATGTTAACTGCTCCCTTATCCCTCCTGCTCTCGGCTGAATTAAATCATTCAATAGTGAGGCACAGGGTACAAAATGGCAGTACGGAGCATGTGATTCAAAATGCCATTCGGTGGCATGGGGTTCAAAATGCGAATTAAACCGCTCAATAGTGAAGCACTGGGTACAAAATGGCAGTACGGAGCATGTGATTCAAAATGTCAAAATGCGAATTAAACCGTTCAATAGTGAAGCACTGGGTACCTTATTGGTGTGCGCAACCTTGTTGTAGAAGTTGACAATCACTATATTAAAAATATACTTACACACCCTAACCTCCAACCCAATACCAGTATAAATCGCTGGATTCTTGCCATCCTTACCTTCCACGTGCTCGAAGTAAGTGGTGGTCACGGGGTTTTTGGACATTGCTGGATGACAAGAGCATATTTTTAGTCAGGATAAAATGCTAGTTAGATCAGAATGACTATGCACACATTGCTGAGATATTTATAAGACCAAAATACTTTGATTTCCCATCATGCCAATCTTTAAAGCTTTAACCCCAGTGGAAACCGGTCCTGCTCGGATCTGTTGGGATCGGCTGGCATCGGCTTCCAACCCTGAGATCTGCTGGAATTGGTAACAAACACTTCGAGCTCAAAAAAATTACGACGAGGCCTCCTTACTCGAGTAGAATGTTCTTTGCACTGTCCACTCTTTTGAAATCCATTGCTTCAGCGCATTTGAAATTTTTAATTCTTTTCGAAGCCACCTGGCGTGAGTGGAGTTTGAAAGACTTCTCTGCTTCTTCCCACATCCGTGACCTGGCCCGCCAAATCCTTTTGCGCGTCGCCTCCGTCCTCTAGCTCCCCTCCGTACCCACAGTCCATCGCCTCCGACCCCACAGCTTTGACGTAGCGCGTCTACCACAGTATCACTACGACGGTGCTCTCCGCTGACCAGCTTCTAGAGTGGTCAGGGTCGTCAGGTTAGATTTCTTCCAGTCAAGCATGGACCAGGCATCGGTACTTAGTTTCTCAACCGGAGGTCAGTTCCGTCTCGTCTATGCAGGTCACTTGTCGCGCCCTTCATTCCAGGTGCGAGGCGGTCCAATCGTCCATTCTCCGCACGAAAACTCACCATAATGGTAGCCTTCCTTAGAGACTGTTATCATTACTACGTGGGCGTGCTTCCGCACCATTTCTCCTTTCCTGCTGATTCCTTTCTGTAGTTGCTGCAACTCTGTGCCATCACCGTACGGAGGTGCGCGGTTCTAGCGTCGACATTTGGTAGTGGGCAAAGTCCCTCCTGAGTACAATTCAATCTGTTTACCTTTGGTTTACAGTAAGTAATTGGGCTGTACCACTGCGTGCAAATGCGTGGGAAATTTAGCCCTAAGGCCTTAAACGGAGGCCTTAGTGGTAAGGCTTAGGCCTTACTAACCCTTAGAACTTTTCAAAACTGCTATTAAGGCCTTATGGAACATCACTGAGGCAGGTACCAATCCAGCTGGAGGCCAGCTGAACTGGGGACACCCTGGCCCCATTCAAGACGTAGGCTGGCGGCCAGCATCGAGTTGGCTGGCCACCAGCTGTTTCGATCATGCGGTCGGCATGTCCCAGACACCTGATGGCAACATGTTGAACCGATGGCGGTGTACGCAAAACATGCCCATTTGGAAGGTACCGTAGCGTGGGAATGGAGGGAGGTAGAGGTGAGATCTTTTTTGAGGGGGGTTCAGATTCGAAAACGAACAAGAGAGCGTGCATACTAGATCATAGGTTACCCATTGAAATATCCAGCTATGAGAAAGTAAATGTTAAACAAAAAAAGAGGCGGAATAACGCTAGTTCATTGTTGTGATATTTATAGTTTTGAACAGCCACAACCCGGACTGGCGCTAATGGGGGCACGCTTTCTTCTCCCCTGAAATAACATTGAAAGGATTTCAGGTCGTTCACGTGCTTTTCCCCACGGAAAGCGAGATAAGTCAGTATCGCGCCTGGTGGCGTGACTCGATCTCGAAGCTAATTAAGGAGCGCTCCTGGAAATACGATGGCGTCCCAGGCAATTATATTATATCGTCAAGAGCGTTCTCAACGTCGCGGGCGTGCACTGGGCCGCAGACATTTTGGTTTGTATTTCCACTATTTCAGCTCAGACAGTACCTCATCCGTTGCCATGATGCAGTGCGGTCTGCCCTCAAAACGAAAAGGAACCCGTCTGGCTTGTACACCGAGCAAGAGGTGTATGACATGTTCATAATCTTGGTCCGTCGTTGTGCCTGTCTTTCTTTCGTTATCTGCTGTAACTGATGAGACTCGTCCAGTTCACGTAAGACGGTTCCTCCATCTGGGCTGGTTCCTTTCTCACTCTCGTTAGACTCACTTTCCTGGGTACCGGCGATAACGAGCACGATTTCTCTTTGCACTGGGCGGCGACACAGGTGACTGGGGTGCTTCATGCCCTCATCGACGAAGTCGATACTAGAAGTATCCCCCAAGACTGCGCCGGTGCGTAAGTCTATCAGTCGGGTAACTTGCATTCTATTTCAGATCAGAACGCCGTGCTTGGATTCATCTCAAACGTCTCCAAGTTCCTGCGGCGACCGTCTGACAAACCGTGCTGTCCACCCCTGAGCAAGCTGTCAGAGACGGGGCGGCCGCTAAACGAACTTGTAGGCATGATTCTTGGGATTTCCATGATGGCCTCGTCTGTCACCTCCGCACAAGGTATGCTGGCGCTATCCTTGCACCTACGTTCGCTAAACGCTGTGCAGCTGCGACCCATGCCATCAACCTCTACCTGGACGACACACGTGCGACCGAGAGGGCGAAGATCGTGAAGCTGGTACAGAGGGACGATACGAAGTCCACGGAATTGCTGCGTGGCTAGGCACGGGAAGCGATGCGTGCGTCCTCTTGTAACGGATGTTAAAACCA
Source organism: Mycena olivaceomarginata (assembly GCA_029378375.1). Taxonomy (NCBI): domain Eukaryota; kingdom Fungi; phylum Basidiomycota; class Agaricomycetes; order Agaricales; family Mycenaceae; genus Mycena; species Mycena olivaceomarginata. Next base: position 236,216 of record JARKIC010000137.1, on the reverse strand, counting down.
CGTTGATGGCCATGCGCATAGGACTTAATCCGCAATTAACAGGAGTCTACCGCGGCGTCGCGGCCGACACTTCCATTCCGCCTGGTGAAGGCATCCCTGCTATCAAGTCAAGGCCGGAGACCGCATCTGGGCAAGCTTCAGGAACGCGCATCTCAATGTACGCCTCTCCCTAGTCCAACCGTAAGCCGTATCCGATCCTGAATTCGCACATTTCAGCAGGCCGACTTTCGGAACCCCACGGCAGTCGACCCCACGCGTCCTGCGAGCTCGTATCGCCTCCTCGGTTCGGGCTTCCACATCTTCCCAGGCCTGTCGTTTGCAGAGCAGACGGTCGCTGAAGCCCTCAAGGCAGTGTTCAAGCTGAAAAATGTGCGCCGTGCGGCGGGCGATGCGGGCAGGTTGCCAGGTTTCAAGATCCTTTTGAACGGAACTACCGAGATGAACGTGTACAAGACACCATACGGGACTTAGCCCGTGGCTGGGATCAATGCATCTTGTGGTCAGTTCCTGCACGCGGTACGGAGACCGTGGGGCTCCGTGTAGCCGTTACGGCCGTAAAACGGCATAAAAAAGACGGTCGTGTCACCGCACGGTCCACACGGCTCGCTCCCGTGTCGTGTCCGTGCCGCATGCGAAAGTCTGCCGAGCTCCACGGCACGGCCCCGTAACCGTATTACGGTGCCGTATTCCGTGCTTCACGGTTACGGTTGCCAGCCCTAGCCGCTGTCCGGTCTCCCGCGCAAATCCGACCTATCCCGCCCTGAATCCGACTGCTACGGGAATAGCCGCCAAAAGTCAACCCACAGGAGCCGATGGGGCAGAATGATGATGTGTGACATCACGCTATCCAAGGAACTCGATGTGTGACTGTTCGGCCGTTGAGATCGATTTTTTATCTGGCTACATTCTACACACTTAAATTGTGAAATTTCGAGGCAGTATAGCTCATTAGGGTGTTTCACGACGAGTTTTTTGACCGTTTTTTTGATGTTTTTTCAATACCTTTTTCATGTCTTTTTTCAATAAAAAACACTCAAAAAACGGGGAAAAAACACGAAAAAAACGCGTGAAAAAAGGTTTGTCGTGAAACCCCTCATCGAGGAACAGTCATCAGTCACAATTGCATCATAGTGACGGTGAACGCACCATCTCCCATTCTCTCCGCCGCCGCCGCCGGCATGCCCCACGTATCCCTCCGCCAGAAGCTTCTGCGCGGCGCTTATAAGTATGCAGCAAAGCTACAGAAATGGCGCAAACGAGAGAGAGTGCAGAAGGCTGACCAGGCAGAGGAGGAAGCCATCTTTGCCGGCTTGGGTATCGACGATGCTCCTTGAAGATCTCATGCGCGAGCGTGCCATACATATTTATTTTACTCTCCTTTCCGACGATCCGCTTTCGTCCGTCGTTCGTGGCATCTTCGGTTGAGTCGCTGAACAGTTTGATGCGGAAGGAAGGGTTGTCTGTGAGATAGTTGACGGCCTTTGTTACCCAACCAGGATTATCCGCCCAGGAAATTGTGCTGGCGCGTTCCTTCTCGTCCTTCTCACCGCTGTCACTGTCATCCGGGATGTCGACAGCTTCTGCCTCGGCATCCGCGCGCTTCTTTGGCTGCTTGGGGCGACTAGATAAGCGTGTAGGCTGGTCCGATTTGGCTTTGTTCTTTCTTCCCATGATGGCGGATGAAGGGTGGATGGAGGACGGAGCTGGGCAGAGCGGAGTCAGAGGATTGGAGCTGAAGGATTAGTCAGAAGCCCCTGAGCAAAAGGGAAAAAACAGTCGAAAAACGAACTCGAAAAAAGGGCCAGTGTGACATAAAAGGGGTAGGGGCCTTTTATGCGTGGGGTCAAAAAACGGTCGCGTTTTTTCCAAATCCTTTTTTGATGGGACCGAAAAATGTTCCGAAAAATGTTCGAAAAAACGATCAAAAAACTCGTTGTGAAACACCCCTATTATAAGTTCTAGTATGTACAAACTTAAATCCAGATTTAATTTCTTTGCATTGTGGACTTGGCATCAGAAACATCAAAGTGGGTATCCAAGGAACCCTACTATACTGTACCTCTGAGGGATTTTAGGCATACTTTTGAATGTATTATGGACTTTTACAAATCTCACCGTCACGCCCCTGGGGGGCCGTTGGATGAGTGGAAATCAATAGCATCATTTCGCACCTGTTTACGGCTCTGACAGAGCTTTTTTCAATATAATATGTGCATGTGGCCAAATCGACAGGCAACTTTTTTTTTTGCTCACTCAGTTTTTGCAGTAAATAAAAATCCCTCTTACAGATCTTCTTGGACATTAAATGGAGCACATGTGTAAGAGGGATAAGAAAATCGGATCAAATTTGAAGCCACAAAATTTCAAACATTAGCATGTGGTGACTAGGTGACCTGCACCATATGATTCGGACGCTACAGAGCATATGACACCCTCACGGCATCGGTTGACGAATTACAAGGCTGTCCCGTTGCGCTTGTCGCCTGGGAGCTCCTCCCGTTTTTCAGCAGATCTGCTGGGTCTCACAGTATCACAGTATGACAACTGAGGGACGCTTTCGAGTGAGGATGGGCATAAACAATGTATAGTACCATGGAATAGTAAGTTCAAAAGAATTGAATGAGAGATGGGCCTGGAAGAGGCGAAGGACAGCCGAAGGCTAAGTCCGAGACTGTAGTACCAGCCTATGGTTTTACTTAGTGCCATATGATGGCCCGGCATATTCCCATTCTAACACACTTGGATTCAGCTTGATTGGAGCAGAAATGAGTGCGCAATAATAGCGCGGGGAAATCGGTACATCGAAATTTGCCCTTAGCCATCAGAAAAACCGAGGGATGTAACTATGAGCACTATGGGCTATGAGCACTATGCAGCAATCCATGGTACTATGCGAAAGGGATGTACCTATGCAGCACTATGCAGCTGCTGCATAGTATATATGTTTGCCTGCTATAAAAACAAAGGCGGCTTCGGGGATTGAACCAAAAGTCTTTAGCTGATCTTAGCATATGTATCAGAACAATTTTCATTATTACCACTATACCACAATGGCTATAGAAAGTCAGAGTACCCAAGGGCCAGGTTCATCACGAAAACACGTAATAAGCCTTGCAGCCACCCTGTACAGCCCGCATAGGGCTTGGTTAGGGGTTAGGGTAGTTCAGGTTTGGGTTAGAGGTTTGGGTTAGAGGTTAGTGCCTTCCTCCCAGGTATATTTATTTTATTTGGTTAGGGGTTAGGGTTGGTTAGGGGTTTTTCAACACTCTAAAACACATAATAAACAGTGACAAATACTTTTCGAAGACCTAGGGCAGCTTGCCTGCCCTAGGTATGGGTATCCGCAGCCCCAGGTAGGGTAAGGCTAGCCTTACCCTAGCTGGGTAACATAATAAAACATGTATGGCCCCTTTGGTCTAGTGGTTGTAGGCTCTGGTTGGATTATGATTTCCCACGAGGAGTGCGGTGGCGGAGGGACCAGCACGGCTGCGCTTGAACAAAAGATAACCGACGATGTTCTCAGTCGCCTTGCGCGTGACGGACGCACCCTCCCGCCAAGGGTCGAGCTTCTCGAGGTATTTGACGCGCTTCGCCTCGGGTAATGACACCGTCTTCTCGTCTAGGTCCCAGTCGAAGCCGATGTGGGTAAACCATCGGCTGAATGGTGTGTGTTTAGAGGGTTCCCAGATCCACCCCAGTTCGTCGCCTAGCTCAAAGAAAACCTTCTCATCGTACTTGTAGACGAATCGGCCTTCGCTACTCCCGCACGGTGAGCGGAAGAATACGAAGTCGTCGACCCACTTAAGGATTTCCTCGATTGACATGAACTTGAGTAGGAGTACGAGGAGGTCTGCTAGCCGGCCGAATACGCCCGGCATTGAGCGCGCCCCGAAGCTGAATGTGTTATCGAATCTGACCTTAGAGCACCACGCAGAGCTCGCCGCGCACAAACGACTACACAGTCGTGCGCGGGACTGGACTATACCGTCTACGGACCACGCCGTCTACGGACCTTACAGTCCAGGCTTTAGGCTTTACAGCCAAGCAACACAGTTACGCACAATGCAGTGCTAACGATACTCGTACAGGCGACATAGGGCGGTCATCCTTTCCCAAATCGATGCTCAGCAAGCCGGCGCCGGCGGTCATCCAAGCGCAGGGCAGCGCAGACCTAATCGCGAAGCGCCCACAAGCGAAAGTCGGTGCCCCATTCGCGAAACGCGTACTACCGGTCTCGACGACGGCTACGCCCAAAACATGTACGCCTTAGCATGGCTGGAGGCTGGAAGAAACCCATTCCCATGACGGATCTCACTCCGGCTATGTGTTCTTCGACCAACAAGACACGAGACACAAAGGAAGACCGCCACATGGTCGCCCCGCGACGGCGCTATCATTTGGACGGAGACGGAACAGGCGGATATGTCCGGGGACAAGCGCATGGGCGCCGCGGACTTCCTACTAGCAGCGGACAACCTCGTGAAGGCAGTGCGCGAATTTTTCGTCCCGCACGAGCAGGCCGACATCCTAGCAGGCAATCTGACCCTGCACTTCGCTGCTCTTAAAGCAAGGCCCGAATTCGCGAAACCGGAACTATTCCCCCGCATAGCGGCCTACAATACGGAAGTACTAGGAGCGTTCGTCTCGGCAGCACCAGAGGACCGCTTCGACATCTCTGATTGGCAGCTCCGTGCTCACTTTGTTGGGGGCGACGTGACTTCCGAGGAGTACGATCCGGATCCAAGCGTGCTGATAGACGAGCTTATCGACGACCGCGCTAACCTCCAGGATGCGAAATGGAAAGCCGGGATCGGCGCGGAGGTTCTCGCCGAGTTCTTCGAGCAAACGTTGTGTCTCAAGCGCGCCGATAATAGCTACAATCACGACACGATGCGGAAGGCAGTGTGGATGGTACGGATGATCAATTCTTCAGCGGCTTTTGAGAAGATTCGGAATAAACCGAGCTTGGATGACTGCGATTCAAGTTAACACAACTGATCAGAAAGCAGACTACATAGGTGGGCCCGAACTCACCCATCGGTTGGCCATTTTTTTCCCGTTTCAAGGATGCTGAGGATCTCCTCTAATTCGAATAAGAGATATAATCTGACTTTTCTGAACTGTTGCTCACATTGGCTGTGCTTACGCTGCGTGGATGCGTCGCTGTTGTGCTCTGTATTATAATATAGCCGTTGAATGAGAAAACACCCAGAAACAAGAGAGATATAAGACCTTGACTCTGTTCAGACGTTGTCTCTTTCGAGGTGGGTTGTCTTGCTATCCGCAGTGGCCTTCCGCTTAGCCGGGCCAGTCGTTGAAAAGTCGGTGGTAGACACTTCAGTTCTAAGTACGGCCAGATCATCCCCAGTAATGGTCGCGCTAAGGCTGCCTACCTATGCATCTTCTCTCGCGACCCGGGTCCTTTGAGAGGGTTTCCGCTGCGATGAACTGCGGCGAGCTTTAGGGGCTACTGTCCAGTTTGAGTGGGCCATAAAGCCGGGCAACAGGGTTTCATTCTTAGGCAAACATGCACCAATTTCAAGCTTGTAAATGCCAAACAATGCCAAATTTGCTCGTGTAGGCCCATTTCAAACCAGGTTTTCAATCTGGCATGCTGGGGTGATAGCCAGTGAAATTTCAAGGAGATCTGTCTCTTCAGATTTCTTTCTTGGGCAATGCTGGGGATTCATTCTTAGGCAACTGCACAATTTCAAGCTTGTAAATGCTAAATGATGCCAAATTTGCTTGTGTAGGCCCATTTCAAACCAAGTTTTGAATCTGGCATGCTGGGATGATAGCCAGCGAAATTTCAAGCAAGATCTGTCTCTTCAGACTTCTTTCTCAGGCAATGCTGGGTTTCGTTCTTAGGCAAACACGCACAATTTCAAAATTCAAGCCCTGCCAAACTTTGCCAAATTCGCTCATGTAGGACCTATTTCAAACTGGGTTTTCAATCTGGCATGTTGGGATGATAGCCAGCGAAATTTCAAGCAGATCTGTCTCTTCAGATTTCTTTCTCAGGCAATGCTACATTCTAACATACCCCGTAGTATACAGCAGCCTTACATACCTCATCCTAGTTTACCTAGAGTACTGCTGCATCTCATCTCACTCTTTATAAAATTGAGAGTGTCTGTCCGAAGCCTTTAAAACTCTGCTTTTGGCTAATCAGTTCCAAAACTTTGGAAGATCAGCGCTATACTTTCGGAGAGAGGCGCTCAATCAAGCACTGCATGACTTCTGTATAAAATTTTCGGAGGCCAGTAAACCAGGTAAGGCCGACGAGAGGCACGGCCCACTACCCGAAGTAAAGACTGGGCAGACTACAGCTTTTGCCGCGCCATTTGTGGGTTTCAACTCAGCCTGTCATCCTTTTCAGTGTTTTTTCTGTGCCACGCTCGGCGTATCCCTGCAACGATCAGCTCAGTCACTGCACTGCAGTAAGTCTTTAAACCCGGGACAGTGTTCTGTGTTCACTTTGGTCGCACGCATCCCGTGCCGGAGCGCACTGGACTGCCTCGGTGGATTTAGAAACTGTGTTGCAAAATGCAAAATATATTTGCAAAGCCGGCGATAAGTAGCAATAAAATATTGATTTCAGCTGATTTGGGTGATGAGAGAGGACATGATCTCTGACCCTGTGGGAAATGATACCTTATGGTCAAAAATAAGGATTGTGCACCCTTTTGGGGAAAGATAAACTGATGATATTAGTGGTAGCTTGCTCTGGAAATATTGTGAAATGTTTTTCAGGGGGATTGGTGACACTTTAGTAGAGAGGTCACAAAATCTACTCGCCGTCCAAAACGGGCTTGTTAGTTTGCGGGTCTCCGCTCTTTCTATGCTGAGAAGCAAGCCCATTGATCCACATGCTTCATGGTAACAGAATGCCTTGAGAATGCCACTTGGAAGGCTGGTTGCCAGGGAGTGAGCTCATCGAATGATTTTTATTTTTACCTAAGATTCTCGAACACATGGGCCACTACATGCTGCCATTCTTTCGGCTTGGCTCCCCCGGGCCGGTGCTGAAGCCGACAAACGTGAAATTCCACTGAAATTAAACAGACATTAGCACTGTACTGGACGAGGAGGTGTTGACTTACAAATCCGAAATGATGGTGCATGGTGCAGTTGGAGCCATGCTTCCCACTCTCTCTTTCGACCCAGACTCTCACTTTCGACCAAAAGGGTGCAGGGCCAGGTGGGGAGTGGGAAAGGATGCTAAGGTCGGGCGATGGGGTCCACTGAATTCAACAGAAAATGATGGTGCAGTTGGAGCCATACTTCCCACTCTGACACCAATGGACACATACACGACACAGGCGATGGTCGGGGACGTGGTGCGGGCAGTGGCGGGGCACAAGGTGCGTGACCCTTTCCGTGCTGGCACCCTCCTTCAAGTGAGGACGAACAAACACCTGATCCCGCGTGCAGAACCTCGAGTTGCTCGTCTTTGGGAACGGCGATGGCGCAGGGGACCGCTGCCAGAGTTGCTGGACGACATAAGATCTCCTCTCCTACTCTTACCGCCACATCGACGCTGATGAAAAACTCGACGCCACGCACCACGGGCTGCCGCCGATGCACATGGGCCGCTTGCTCAAAAAGCTCTTCGACTACTTTGCGGAGAGCTCGCAGTGCAGGAAGGTGCTAGCGAATTTGAAGGGGGAGCTATATCCGGATGAATCAATCTTGTGTGAAATTCAACAGTAAGGAGCGGGAGGTGAGGTTTACAGTCCAATGGGACAAGCCTTTTGACAGATAATATGCCCTGACATGAACAGCAGTCATTCAAACTTCATTCAACATTTCCTGACTCCAGAGGACAGCAGGAAAACTCCAAGGCACGGCACGTCATATGGGGAGACTGATGTGATCAATAGCATCAAAGCTAGGCAATTATTATCCCAAACAGGCATGTGAACACAATTGTGTTGACCCTCAACATGCAGAGAAATAATCAGAGGAAAAGCAGGAAGTTGCGAGCCAAAAAAAAAAGTTGCAAGGAGATCCCAAAAGTTGTAGACAATGACTACAAGTTGTAATCAACTCTAGGTCAAAAAAGGTTCAAAAAGATGTAAAACCCGGGGTAGTTTTTGCACAGTATATCGCCCATATGGCACGTATACTGTGCAAAAAGTATTTTTTGCATCTTCGTAATATTGTACCAAAAAAACGACAACTTCAAGATTTCAGATGCATCTTCGAATGTGCACCAGATTTGAGCAGCAACTTCCTTGGCAGCAACTTCGGCGAAGTGCAACTTTGAAGTAGTACAACTGGGCGGACACAACTCTGCCACGCATCACAGGTTGGAGAATTGGAGGGTGCAACTTCGAATGACGAAGATTTTATCGAGGACAACTTCAGCAAATGACAACTTCAAATGTGCACAACTATGAGGAGCTTAGCTGACATCTTGTATCTTTGATATGATGAACTTTCGTGACTTCCATCGTGTGAAACCTGCGGGGAATCACCGGGAATGGGTTGTTGGTGCCCGTGACTATCGGTTCAATCCACCTTTTGTCTAAGGTAGACCACTTCCCCAAGTACATTAATCAAGAGATTTATCCCAAACAGTGCAAAGGCTCGAGATGGACACCCGTGATATCATAAAGGGACATCAGCCATTCTTTACGGCTACTCGTTGTCCCAAAGGTAAATCCAGCTCTTTTTCTTGGGCTGGAGCGCTGACCAGGAAATTGATTACCTAGAGTTCAACATAGATAGCCCAACAATTAAACAATTCGTTGGGTATGTATCCTTATAACTATATTGCGGTGGCAAAAAGCTGATGTTATTTCAGGCCAAACGCCCCTCCCGCGGACGTCGCTCTGAAGAGTATTGACATCGTGTTCGTTACACGTTTTGATCATGCTTTCGGCATCTTCTCTCCGAGTTTTCCACGTACTGTCACATTATTATTATTTTTACCTTTTTGGCGCTATTGAGTTTTTATTTATTTACTTCCGTTACTTTAGAAGACAAGGGCTCGGCGCAGCAAATTTTCCTCGCGGGTCCTCCTGGTGCGCCACCGTTATATTATTAAGTATGATTCTAACAACTGCGCATCTGGCAGAAAACAAAATTGGTGCGTCGGCTATCGCAATTTGACCGTTTCGCTCAAACTGCGTCATTAGCTCCGTACGTCGTTCGCTCGGACACCACTTCACCTGTGTGTATTTTCGCAGTTTCAAACGGGGAAAATAGCAAAACCACCCGTACCGGTGAGGACCAAACTTATGCAGCATGCAATCCTTCAAACTTCGATTCAGACGACGACGGCTGGACACAGGCTGGGGGTTGGATTATTGTTATATATTTTATTTGTCCTTTAACATTTGATATGTTATAGTCTGAATCTGTTGGCAGGCCTGATCATGGACCTCGGTTTTTGATGGGGAATGTGACCAGTTCTCACGTCTAAATCGGATCGAGACTCAGGATTTGGCCACTTGCAACGGCCTAGAAGCCATTCCGACTACATAGAATGTTTATTAAAAGCCACCAGTAGGCCCTAAAAAGTTCTCCAAAAGTTTTGAGGTCCTTCTCGGTGTACCATGGTCATTTCAAGTCACATACACAAATAGTGCCTCTCGTATGCATTTCAGATCCAATTTATTTCGTTGAAATGGGAAAATCAATCCGAAATTCCGTCCGAATGCATTCAGCAGTAATGCAAGTGCCCAACGTTCCGGTGAGACGAGATTGTCCGAATTTGGGCGTGGGGAAGTAATCACGTGTCCATAAAAAACCGAGGTCCATGATCAGACCTGCCAACGAAATCAGACTCCATATAAAAAGATTCATCGACCATCATGAATCTCGTGGAGTCTGACTATAACTTACTAATAAGTGAGACTAGATATGTTAAGGGTGAATTGAACAAAGTAGCAGACTGCTTATCGAGATATTATGAAAATGACACCTGGGAAGAAGAGCATAATTCTCATCATTACGTGAATGCCGACATTGAGTTGTATCCAGAATGGGATGATATACCCTATGATCGTCAAGAGAAAATACGTGAACAATGTGCACGCGCAGCAGAACAGCAAAACACACCGGTGCGACGCAGCGCTTGGCTACAACATCTAATAGGACAAGGGGTCAAGCAACATGATATCGAAGCGGCGGCCATGGAGACAACTGGGGAGACAGAGGTGGGAAGTAAGCGGGAGGGACCTCCTGCGGATCCAATGGTCTTCCATTCGAGACCAAGAACCGATTCGAAATCAACAGCTCCCACCATGCAGGATGAATGGTTAGACGCGATCAAAAGCGCGTATGGTAGCAGACAGGTGGACGTTCGTAAGTATGTGTCATATCTCCGTTTGGGAACCATGTGGCTGGCGGATCACCACCCGCCCCGCCCTCAATTCGCTGTACCTGCCGCCATACCCGCACCAGGCGATGCCAGCGTCAATGGCGCCAACCCGCCCCCAAGCCCAAGCCCACCAGGCCCACTCCCGCCGGGCTCCCTCCTCCTCATCAGCAGCCTCTTAAACACGGGCCTTAGCGCCCCCTCGCCGCCCTCCCCGCCCGAGCCATCGCCGTGCTCGCTCGCGCTGGCGGAAGCAGACGTGGAGGTGGGTGTGAGGCGGAGGTGGGCGTCCCCGGGAAGGGCGAGTTCGGCACCGAGCCCCCATGCACCGCGGACGATGCGGAGCCAAGGTACCCCTGGCCGAAGCCAAAGGCACCCGCGAGCAAGCTCTGGCTGCCCTGCCTTGCCGCATCAAGCGTACCCGCACCCCCGCGCTTCCTGCTTGCTGCTGTGCTGAACTCGAATATCGGGGGCTGCGGTGGTGTGGGCTGTTGCTGCTGGTGCTGGCTTTGCTGCTGCTGGTGATGGTGCCCTTGATGTTGTTGCGCCTGCTGCTGATGATTCCCCGACACCCCCACACTCGTCGTCGGCCTCTGCGCCGGCTTCCTCAACACCGGCTCCAGCGCCTTCCGCGGCAGCACCGCCGCCTCATAGGTCCGCAAATCGTCGTCTGCACCCCCCCTCCTGCTGCGCCCATCGCGGGTGGATGGAGCACCGTGTAGTAATTTATGGGCAGTTCTGGTGGCCAGTGGCTAAAAAGCACTGGCTTTATGTTTGTGTTTGTTTAAGTTTGTCTCATGTCCGAAATGGCTGGTACCCAGCTCAGAACTGCCAGCCATTTTTTCTGTAATTAATTTCTATGGCTTCTTTACCATTTAGGCTAGTCCCTTGCTTAATTTTTGGGCAGTTCTGGTGGCCGGTGGCTGAAAAGCACTGGCTTTGCAATTGTGTCTGCTTAAGTTTGCCCAATGACCGAAATGGCTGATACCCTTAACTGCCAGCTATTTTCTTCTGTAGGTAAATTTTCTCATTGAACACACTTTTGTTTGGCTTAAACCGGTTTAAACCTGATAGTTTAAACCACAGCTTAGTTTGAACCAGCTTAAACCACCGTTAAACCTGGTCCAAACAGTTTAAACCATTTCTCGCTTTTAAACCTGTGGGGTGGTCTAAACCACTCACAACATTGGCAATGTGGTGGTTGAATCTTAAACCACCCTGTTGCTCACTAGTTGATGCCACAGTTGTCCCTTGTGCAATCCATTGTCATTCCAGCCCCGGTAGTGGGTGGTGGCGCATTATGGAGGATAGATGTGGTTGTGGCGGGCTGCTGGCATAGATGAGAAAGCGAAGCAGGGTTGATCTGCACTGGCAAAATCAGCACACTCTGCTGTGTTGATCACTAGTATATCCACTACCATACTGACAGTCACCAAGCTTTCAAACCAAGCTCAAAGGTCAAGATCCAGTTCATTCTATAGAAGGGAAAAGTATTGCTATGATTTTCACTTTTACTACTCAACTCAAGTCTACTTGAGTGACTTCAAGTTGACTTGTGTTGACTTCGCAAGTCGAATCAAGTCGACTTGTGACTTGACTTGACTTGGCTCAAGTCGACCTCGCCAAGTCGACTTGGAGGCCTTTCGAGTCAAGTCGCGGCAACACTATTTGGCACCCGGGGGTGCCAAATAGAATTATCCTGCAACCAGTGTGACATACGAAAATTTTCGCATGGAAAAGACCCGCAGGGCCGCCCGGAGCGATTTTTTGGTGTTAAACTGGTGGGAACCTTTCGTATGCAACCCTTGTGACCCTGTGACTTACGAAAAATTTCGTATATTTTCGGGCTTGTGACCTGTGACCATATGAATTGAACGAAATGGAACAGTACCAAGGTCCCAATCACACCGCTGGTTCCTCAATTTAGCGGGTATTTAAGTTAGCTATGATTTCCTCAAGTATCTTAAAACACGTAATGTGACAAGAAAGTCGATTTTATGTATTGGATTTAGGACTCGACAAAATCTAATCACTAATCTAATCTATCAAAGTGGAAATAAGTGTTCACAAAATTTTAAGTATCGTCGCACCTTTCGCCAGCCATGAAATGCAATATGAAAAATGAGGAATAAATGATCTTGAAACGAGTGTTAAAACTACAGGTATTCGGCCGGTCGATATGCCTGTCTATACTTTAGCTTCTGAATTAAGTTTATAAGAGGATTAAATGAGAAATATGGATTCTCGTTTAAAGGTATACCATACTTGAGGTTTTGGACACCATTAAACCCATCTGCCGATGGTCTGCGGATGTGTTTAAGGGTGTCCGAAACCTGGAATTTGTTATTGAGTTTCAAACGCCTTTAAACGAGAATCCCTACTTCTCATTTCTTTGTCCTCTAAACTTAATTCAAAATCTGAAGTATCGACAGGCATATCAACCGGCCAGATGCCTGTAGTTTTAGCACTCATTTCAAGATCATTTATTCCTCATCTTTTCTATTGCATTTCATGGCTGGCAAAAGGTGTGGTGATACTTGAAATTTTGTGGACACTTATTTCCACTTTGATAGATTAGATTAGTGAGTAGATTTTGTCGAGTCCTAAATCCAGGGCGGAAATAAGGAAGTACACAATGTGTAAGCCTCCTTTAGCTGCTCATCGGGCGACTTGTCAGATGTGCGAGCCAAACCGTCGCGCAACCAGTCAAATTCCGGCGTTATTATTTCCGGGCAAAGACCATGCCGTTTTCCCACCCAGCCCGTTTCGCCTACTCCAATAAGGAAACATGTCGATTAAATGGTTCATAAAACCTAGAAATCACTAAAAGAATGTCACAATTTTATTTGGAGTGATTCGACGCATAAATGAGCTCAAAGGCCACCTGCATTATTTTTCGCCGCCACTGTATATATCTGTGTTTTGGCCGAAGGGATTTTCGAGCTTGAAGAAACTTGTTTTTATAGCAACATGAACTCGACAAGTAATCACATATCCCAAAATTCCTTCGGCCAAAACACAGATCTTCACATTTATCAAAACTTTGTCTCTTGGAGGCTGCCGATACCGGCAGGAGGCAGAAAACGACTATGCAATTTGTCCCAACTCGTCGACCTGCGGCTCACTGCGTACTGCGCCACACTGTGGTTCCTTCTACGAGAGCTCCGGCTTTGCGCAGCTGTCCAATCCGCCGCAGTTGAAAAACACTGCATCTCAACAGCATTTGGTGGTTCTGCCGGTGCGACGCGCAGGTGCTCCGCATCGTTATCGCCGCGGCCACGTACGCCTGGAAGTGTATAAAACCTCCTATTCAACGTCCACTTCCATGCGCTCCCTCTTTTCGCTCCCTCCCTCCGTTGAGCGAGGCCAGTCCCCTGCCTTTATGGATTTCAACATTACTTTCAAACTTCCAGTGGATCTTAATTTCAACACGAACAACACAAGCTCCTAGAGCTTGAAGACATTCTAGAGACCCTCTGAATATCATCCTCAGATAAAATGGAGGCTGCCCAAGGACGCTTTTGGGCGGTCCCAAACATGTCTGCAATGTTCTGCTGTTTTTTACCTGAAGTCCCACTGGAACCCTGTGATTTAATCGCCTCAAGCTGGCGCTGAAGCTCCTCGTGTGAAATCTTCAGTGTGCCATTCTTGAAGTCGTCCCGGAGCTTCTTGGATTTCTCTCAGATAGTGCGCGCAGATGTTCCACCAACACCATATGGTCCTCGCTTTTTCCCTTTGAAAATGTGTTCAGATATCTGCCTTAATTCACGGAAAGTCACATACCCTTCTGGGTATTAGCAGGGCCTGCCAAACGATGCTCAGCACTACGTATTTCTGCATTTCGCTTTTTGGCAGCAATTCTTGCTCTCTTTTCCTCATTCATCTTCCTTCTCTCCTCAAATGTAGTGGGCTGTGGTTGCCCCTCCCAGTCCTCTGTGTAATCTGGATCCTGCTCGAGCTCAGAATCAGACTCCAATGCCCCTATGTCACTCTCATCTGAGGATCCAGAGGTATTGGGATGAGACTGAGTTGATAAGAACATCCCATCGGGGCCTCTGGGGGCAGTGGATCGCTTTGGAGGGCCCTTGGGCATAGAAGGAGCAAGGAGGCAACGAGGACTACATACACGAGGACTACATGAGGCCCGGCCGAGGAGGTCCGATGGCCGAACACAGCCACAGCACAGCCACCAAACGGCGAAACCCGCCCGCCAAAAAAAATAATCGGATTTTGCAAGTTCTGCTCCATCAAATATCTAAAGGGCCTTCCTACTGTGCTATTTACACTTTCAAATGGATGACCAAAGGTTTCCGAGCACGTAGTGAGGGTTACCAAATTTGGACACAAACTTGTCATGAGGTGATGTCCGCAACCATATGGCATGACTGCAGCTTTCTTGTTGGCACCATGAACACATGCTGGTGCATGAATGTGCTTATTTGAGTGAGAAATAAGCTCTGTCTAGGTCTTGGTAGTAGGTCTCGGTGCTCCGGGCGAAAACGCGAATTTTTTTCTGTGTCACAGTACCCCGAGCCAATTCGCGAAAACCAAAGTTCGCGAATGGGTGTCACGCGTCACAGGCCCCGCGAATTGAATGAAATGCTACAGTATGCGCTATTCATTTGGGACCCACCAGACCTGGCACCGGACTGAGTCGGGATATGTGCATTTCAGGCTAGGTTGCTATTGTAGGAGACGTCCGAAGACCCGCACAACGTGCTCTGGACCTTTCCGAAGACTTGTTCTGGACTATTCTAGGGGCAAGTTTGAAGCCATGGAGAACCTGTTACGAGAAGGCTTCCCTTTCGATACGATTGGCAAATTTCTGGAGACTTTGTTCCGCAATCCTGCACGTTCTGAACCCGATCCGCACGGGGAAAAACACACTCAGGTTGTGGCGCAGCTTCTGCGCGGACCCACTAAGATCAAAATTGCCATTAATTGATCGCCACTGAGCGAGCTATCCTTTCAGCAAGAGTGCAAACGTTGATGAGCAGAAGCTCATGTTCTCCACCACCCATCCCCTCGGCGAGATTTCTCACGCAGGTGCGTTCATCTCCGCTCGGGCCGTCAAACTGTCGCAACAGTCCCAAAAAGGCAATGAGTTCGGCGGCGCTTTTCCGGCAGCCCCCAAACATTCCACAAATTTTGTGAGGCCCTCGAATCCGACAGCTGCGTTGTCAGAAGACTGTCAGGAGATTTCACAAAATTTAACCCAGAAGAACTCTCGCAACAGTCCCAAAAAAGTAATGAGTTTGGCGGCACTTTTCCCCCCTGTCACAGAATGGCATTTTGAATCACATGCTTCGTACTGCCATTGTGAACCCTGTGCTTCATTATCAAATGATTTAATTCAGCCGAGAGCAGGAGGGATAGGGGAGCAGTTTATTTAAGGTTTGAATGGACCCAGTACACATTTTGAACCCCATGCCACAGAATGGCATTTTGAATCACATGCTTCGTAATGCCATTTTGAACCCTATGCCCAAGAGGTGAGCAATCTTCGGATCTTGGGATTTGATGTGGCCACGTCCATCACTTGATGGAAGCATTTGTTTGACACTCATGCCGTTAAGTCTCGTAAACACTCCGCCGACAAGCCTATGTCTCAGTGTTTTCTTCCTTTTGTCTCGCCCACTCTGCACGCTCGCTGAAATGTACAATTATCATCCCCTCTCTCAAGAAATTGTGGCTCATTGTTATGTGCAGTGCCAGCTGAGTTTGCGGTCAAAGAGGTATGTGCATTATTTACAGGGGAAAGAGCCCATGTCGTTTCCAGAGTTCGCGCTGTGGGTTTGCGCGAAGGACTTGTGTTTGGGATGCGCCGCGACGCATCGACACGGATAAAGAAACATGATGGATTGATGGAAGCGATCGCCGCTGTTTGTCCTGCCAAACACTTTCCTTTTTCAGGGGGTAGTGGGAGAATTCCCATGCATTTCGGGGACTTCAAGGCAACTCCAGCAGATGATTGGGGTAGTTGTACACGTACGATGGACCAAACGAAAGCTGTAGATGTCGCAGAGAGGCGAGAAGACGCGTCGCCGTCGCTTGTGACCCGCTGTGACCGGACGTGAAAACTCCGATGATTTGTAATAAGAGTGGCGAGCAATCACTTGATCAAGGCAATCAACAGACTACAAACAAGCGAGGTACGAGCTTCAAATGTTTGTAGTGTCTGTAGCGTCTGTCTACGAGAGACTAGATAAAAGTCGCAACCAGTCAGGCCCGGCGGAGGGTAGTAAATTGCGACGCGCGCGTTCCACGCTGCACAATGGCATCTCTCGGCACAGGCAGAGGCACCACACGCACTTCTCAACGCACCGCTCGTCCCCAGCATTCGGGCTGCGTTCTGCACGCGTCATTTCGGTGGTTCCGGCGGGCTTCCTCCTTGAATACACCCTTGTTCTTGTACGCTAGAGAACATGAACCAGGGAAAAGTCAGGTGTTAACATGTTCTTACCATCTCTGCGAGCTTTCATGGTGCGAGATTCGCTCTCCATGACTTTTTGACGGAAGAGCAAGCGTAACGCCTCACGTGCGTATGACGTGTTCTGACGGGTTCGTGGAACCCCGTGACAAAGATGGCAAATCGGTCGGGAGACCGATTAAAACCGAAGCTGCCGCGCGGCAAAATCCTCGGCAATCTGCGGCTATTTTTGGCTTCGGAATGACCGATTTTTCCGTAACTAGTCGGAATTTTAAAGATTTGAAATCTCGGCAAATGTCAAGGTGGAATTTGAAAGCTTGCAACAGACTTGCGTTATCTTATGTGCTTGCTTGTGTTGCCAAAGACGCCCAAAGACGACTCGTAAGAGAATCTTGAAAGGGGGGACTCCAAAACGGCAAGGAAGTGGAGAGATGATGGGAGAAAGAAACGAAGCAACAGGCATCATGCACACGGAGGCCGAGGAGGGAGACGACTCGCAGGACGTCTCGAGCGTACTCGTCGCACTCGGAATCCTCTGCGATTAAACGTGGAGCCATTGAAAATCAGAATGTTAAAGGTGTGTTTGTTATTATTCTCGCTTGTTTGAACCATTCACCAAGGTAATATAGGAAAAGGAAAAGCCCGAGTGAAGGAAGGAAATCCGAATTGAAGACCCAAGGACGTTTACGTATGATTTTCCTCGTCTCAGAATAGATAATGTATGTATTGAGGACGTCCAGTAAGTAGGAATGAACTTTGAATGAGTGTCCTTCCGCCTTTATACGCTCATTGTGCTTGGCTGCTGGCCTTCCCTGTAGAGTCCTCAACCATATAGGTCACACAGAAGATCTCCCCTTTATGTAGAAATGTTTTGGACATCCAGTGAAGGAAATGCCTCGTCGAGCAGGCCTTTTTTGACTATTGTGCGGCACTGATCCGGTCACCTTACCTGGTTCTACTCAGATAGTCAGCTCTACTTATATCGGTCACCGTCTCAATCTCTACACTTTCCTCCCATTCTGTTTGTCGCCACATCATACTCCTCCGACCCGAGTTGCTTTACGTCATCGACATCGTGGGAGTCGGAGTCCAAAGTTTGTCCGTGTTGTGGGCCTCTGACTCATGACTTAAAGTTCGTTTCTCCTGCTTGCAACCCCTGCGACGTTTCCTCTCCTAGGCAGGCTCCTAAAGTGAACGTCCGGTATGCAGCCAGGTGAAAGACGATCACCGCTGATTCCAGCTGTGGCCACTCTGACCAATCCTGTTTGGAAAAGTTGACGCCTTCGCTTTGCTAAGAGATGGAGAGCCAAAAAGACCTGCCGGTGGAGTCCGAGACGAGAAATTACAGAATGACGCTATCCTCCTCAAGAAATTGAACTCGGCGCTCACATCTTTCACCAACGCGCTCGGAGATGTTGCGTCTCAAAACGAGGTGATACTCTTCTCACCATTGACTTTGTCAGTCTCGCTTCATTCCGTTCAGCGCATCGCAGCACAGTTAGAGCAAACAGAAGCGCTCTTGAACAAGTATGTTGCTATCCTATCAGGATCCGAGCAGTTTGCCCGCTTGATTCTCGACGATCAATGGGAAGGTGGTGAGGCCGTGAGTGCCCCTCTACTTATGATATGTCACCTACAATGATACATTCTTGGCAGGACGAAACATTCATCGCCCAGGAACAGAGAGAAGCCGAAGAGGAAGCCCGCAAGCTCGAGGCAGAACGGGCGCGCCGCGAACAGGAACGGTTACAAGAACCGAAGCACAAGAAAGAAACCGCAGCTAGAGGTGGTGTTCGGGGTGTGAGAGGCACTCGGGCGTCCATGCGTGCTACTCGTGGCTGGAGCCGCTGAGGCAAGTTGATTCTGATTAGACTGGAATGCCCGACTGATTATCACTACAGTGGCGGGTAGAACGCCGAACTGGAAAGAAAGTTCGACGGGTGCGTATTGACGGTGGTGGAGAAGGGAAGGAGAGGATCCAGTGGTGCACTGAGAAGGGGATAATCAGAGATGTGACCCCGGCGTACACATCATAGAATAATGGAGCAGCCGGGCTACCGTACAAATACTGGGCCGAGCTCGCGGCGACGTCTTCCATTCATGTTTCTAAACAACCATCCACACCGCATATTTCCCGCTGGGTAACAGTACTGGCTATATATGCCGTCACGAATTCGGCGCGGCATTCGGACACGATTCCACGGAAATAACCATTGATTCACAGGCCCAGCTGGGGATTTGATACATCATATTGTTCTCGAGGAGAACAACGGCGAGATGTATCCAGGACTCTCGCCAGAAGAGCGGCATGATACATCATCTGAGATTTCATACCGCTTTGGGTATTTTCCGCGTGCGCGTGCCCGCTCGCCGTTGCCCGCCGCCTGTTGGCACGTGGCGGTGCTTGCCCCGCCCTTCCTATAATGGCAGTTGCGCCCTGTCGCGCATTCACTCAATTTGAGCATATGGGACCCTGAACAACATCATACATGTAGGAGGGCTCAACTTTGAGTTTGTGAGCCAGAAACAGACCTACCGCCTTTCGAAATCTAAAGGCAATAGGGCCACGCATTTCAAAATATGAACCAGTAATTGCCCTCTGGAAAGGGCCATACTGCCTCTGAGCGGGATCTGAATGGCTGGAAATGTTCGCAATGATCAGGGCCATCCATTCATGGGGCGCGCGCCTACCGCGGCGGACTCTAAACAGTCTGCAGGGTCACGCGTTTCAAAATATGAAACAGTCATTGCTCTCTGAAACATCGCTGCAAAGGCTACAACAAGCTATTCGACTTTTTTTGGCCTCTCCCGAGCGTATGGTGAGGTAGTTGACTGTATTCATATTTTATGGTATTGTGTATCTCAAGCTTAAGGAATCAAGGCTATCAAGATACGGCCATGACCTCCATCCCAACGTCGGCTGTCTCTGGCCGGAGTTCATCGAATGCCAAATCCAACGTCTTAGCGGAGTGCCTTCTGCTCCCGGGCACCAAAGTGTCACTATCTCCCATATCCGAACCTTGGTGCATGCTCCTCAAATGTTCCGCAACAGCAATCCGAAGGGCACGCAGCTTGGAGGCTTTATTCTTCAGCCGATAGTTCCGAGGAATCACTGTCATGCCAGGGCTCCGAAGTGTCCGATGTTTGTCTAGTTGTTCATGAATTTCTTTCACTTTGAGCTTGCTGATTTCATCCTCAGTGAGTATGAGACCACTCAGATGAGACGCGGTTTGGGGACATTTCGTTCCGATATTTTCGACTGTCGGCAAGCCCAACATCTGACCCAATTTCAGCAAAAATAACTCAAACCAGCACGAACGTCCTACAGTCAACTGAGACAGGATCTCGAAAATGAAAGCGGAGAGGTCATTTCTGTTGCATGTGGTCCAGGCCTTCTTGGTGTCACGCACAACCGCTATCGACTCGCTGAGTTCACGTATGGAGGGGAATAACTTTAGTGGATTAGCGCCGCTTAAGTTGGAACTGAATACAAGTACCTTCCGCAGGCGCCCAGCGACAGCTGTCCCAACAATGCTGTTTAAGATCTAATATCTTCAGTCATTTTCATAATAGAGAAAAGGGAAAACTCACTCTGGAGATCAAAAACTCGGTCAAGAAATCGCCGTGAAATGCCTTTTGCAATCATCAACGGCCGGGTTTAGCAGAAGCATACCAACACTGCGATGTTACTTCTCAAGATGTCGTATATTTCACGTTCATCCACATTCATCCAGGCCACACGTGTCGACTCTATGCGACTAACGTCGGCGAGCAACGCACTCAAAGAGGGCAAGAGCTTGGGCAGATATAAATACATCAGACTGGGTATGATACAAGGGGGAGGATATCACCACTGATAATGTAAATATCAGTTGCACAGTGCCATTGGGGACTAGGCTCGGAGGCCGGAGTGGACTGAGAGCGGGGCTTGTGGAGAAATTTTCCATATCTTGTTGTTCTGCTTTCAATTTTCTAAATTTCACCTGCTTTACTTATGGTGGTCCGGAGTCCGGACTACCCTCCCTCTCGAACGCGGCAATAACTGTCAGGCAGAGTGCCGCAGGAAAGTGCGGGACCCAAGAGCTGAGCGCCTCATGGTGCCTCCAATTATATCCCCCACGCCATCGAGCAACCAGGGGTTTCACGTCCGCGAGTAGGACGCCATACTCCCGGACAGAGCCTTCGTTCGTCCGGGAGAGTGGTGAGACTCCCTCCCTGCGAATAAAATAAAAATAAAAATAATAGTTTCCAAACCTCAGATTTGGCCGTGGGAACTTTTTGATGGCTGCTTACATAAGTGTACTGAATTCCCACGCCCTCTATCTTACGACGAACCGGGCGGAGACGATCACCCAATCGACCACCCAATTCAATGCCATACGGGATTAGCGATGGTCGGCGCCTACTTGGGCGGGGCGCTATTAAATGTGAATCAGGATGTGAGAACCCATGAATGAAGAACATGTACCTTATCGGCGTAGCATGCGAGCACGCATACTCGCAAAACGCATCCACTTTGGGTGAGGTTTGCTTCATGAATTGCAATCGGGTCTTGAAAGTATTCAGTCACCGTCATCCAGAAAGATCAGGTCAAGAGGAAAGGTCTTGAGGGGAGAATATATTGAAGTCTCTGAGACGGCCTTGACGGATCTTGTACGCTCTATAAGAGTTGGGACACAGTGTGAGCCAGAAGTTTCAGCGGGGAGGAATTTTGACATTAAGAAGCGATTGCCCGGAAGTAGACGAGAAAGCTGTGTTAAGCGCTGTGAAAAAACAATGCAACGGCCGTTGTGAAGGTTAAGCGATAGAAGGAGGCGAGCACGAAACAAGCAATGGGAACAAATGATATTCTGTGCAGTGTGAATGTTGCAGGTCCTGATGCGACGGAAGTTTGTCAGGTACAATTCTGTCCTGATTTTGTTCACTGCGCAGAAGTAAATTGGATTCTGGATGGGGAATGGATAAATTTCAATTTTCACGTCAGATTGGAGCAATTGTGGAGTTCTCCCTTAAAACAATGCCTGATGACGGTGAGACATGTGCAGCCTGTCAAAGGCTGCGCCAAAAGATAAGCGCTGCGCGGCACAAAAGACAAAATTTGGGCTTCCATCAGCAAAAGAGGAACTTGGTGCCTGTATTTGCGTTGTAAAAATTGGAACCTGCCGGCAACTTTTGCAGCGACACTACCTTGGCCTGGATAACAAGCCTAGGACACTGAGGGACATACTTGCCACACAGGATGACCCGTCTGTAGGCAGCCTTGCTAACCCACGAGTCGTTTGGCGCAATCACAACATCACGAATGCAACTGCCCAACGGCGCATTCTCTTGGATACGAAATGCCGGTTTAGAAGATGAGGTCGGTCGCTGGGTGGACCAGAGAAGCTCAGGTTGTGCTGGCAGAAATGGGGTAGAGGTGGAGCAAAAGTGCGATAATCCAGAGAAATAATCTGACTAGAAGTAGAGTAAAGTCTCAAGGGAATCAAGTAGAAAACTCAGCTCAAAGAGGTGAGAGGAGCCTGTGATTGCTCCCTTGCATTTCACGGGCGATTTGCGGGGTCTGTCGCGTCTGTCCTTGTCGAGTTGGAACTCTCCTTCCCCGGACTTGGGTGCTTTGGCAGGGCTGTGGAATTCGAAAGGGGGGATCCAGCTTGAGACCTTTCCGCAGTGTTGTGGACTGCGCCGAATTTTTTCGCGTCTGGCTTGGTTTTTAAAGGGTCCGGGTTTCTCTCTGTCACGTGGGCCTGTATAGTTAGTGGGTGTGTGTACTGTGTGGATCTTCGCTGGGCGTATGTACTGGTGGTCGGCGGGCGCAGCGTCCTCGTCGTTTTTTGTTCTTTCTTGTGCTTGTGGGGTGTGGGTACGAGGCAAATTTATATTTTGATAGACGCCCTGTACGTTACACCATTACGGCTGGTGCCCCCCTCTAAATCCGCGGTACAGCGGTGCGGACCCATTGTGGGTCCGCAAGGTCCTCCAGACCTCCCACTCGGCTGCGGGTCCCATTACCATGGGGTAGGAGCATATTGCACCCTACGCTGCGACGCTGCAGCGGAGGGACGACGCAAAATTTTACCGCCACCAAAAAGATGGTGGTGGTAAGAAGTCACGAGGTCCCCCCCTTGACCACCCCCTTTTGCTCTAGCAGACGCATGGTCGAGGCCGATAATATGCCACGGTCATGGCAGCGGAGGTGATCATCCAATTCTCTGCAGTATACAGTGGTGCTCTAAATAAATGCCTAATTGTAATTTGCACAATTCCATCAGTTTCACTTCGAATTGGTCCAAACGACTTGGTATACACAAATTAGACATGAAATAGAGACCAACCATATACTTGTCCATTTTCCTTTTTTGGTAATCTGCCAGAACAGCTTAATTTTCTAAGTTGCTGAAAATTTACTTTTGGGGGTTACCATATATGGAAATTTGATCTGCGTGACATGAAAGGGCTTAAAAAATAGTCCACATTCATGTCTTGAACCAAAGGAATCCACCATGTGGTTGCTGAGATACGGGGCAGACAAAGTCGCGTTTTTGAGTGAATTTCTTGCAATTTCTTAACTTTTGGGTCAAAATGTGCAACTTGCTTGCCCCGTATCTCAACAACCACATGGTGGATTCCTTTGGTTCAAGACATGAATGTGGACTATTTTCAAGCCCTTTCATGTCACGCAGATCAAATTTCCATATATGGTAACCCCCAAAAGTAAATTTTCAGCAACTTAGAAAATTAAGCTGTTCTGGCAGATTACCAAAAAAGGAAAATGGACAAGTATATGGTTGGTCTCTATTTCATGTCTAATTTGTGTATACCAAGTCGTTTGGGCCAATTCGAGGCAAAACTGATGGAATTGTGCAAATTACAATTAGGCATTTATTTAGAGCACCACTGTACGTTGATATTGGATAGTTCGGGAATGTCTCCTTGTTGACCCGATGCGTAATTCCTCATAATTTAATCATGTCCAGACGTTACTTAAATATCATGATTTGACGACCACGCAGTGTCGTCCGCACAAGCCGCTGTAGCCCCGCAGTCTGGTGTGATCCTCGCTATTCAGACCGAAACACCTGAGATTCAAGGTAGGTGTTGTTTATTTGCCCCTGTGTCACTATCTATCGCAATTCATTACCGATTCCTTATTGTCGCCGGTTCAAACGAGAAAGATCGATCTGAAACTAATCCTGCGGCCACTGCCGGTAAGTATTGACTCAATTGAAATACAATCCTTATAACACTGGTTTCAGGAAAAGCCTCCCTTGGCAGTAGCCCGGGATTACCTCCAATCTGGCCCGAACTGGACTGAATAACCTTGATTTGTCTCACTACCTTCCTAGTAACGTTGCTATCTAGTTGCCGCAAACTTGTACCTAAATTACTGTATCTTTTCATTCAATTCGTCGGTCACGCGTCACAGGGGGGTTGACGGCGACGAACTTTGGTCGTTGTCACACGTCACCAAGGCAGTCGACGAATATGTTTTTTGTCACGGCTGCCCCAGAAAATGGCTCCAAAATTTGCAAAAATAATCCCGTACGTCCAGAAACTCCAAAATTAGCTGTAAAACCCATTTTCGTCACATTTCCGTTGCGGAAGACAATTTTCCAGCCAAATTTTGGCTAAAATCAAGCGAAATCAAGGCGCAAAGCATGCAGAAGTGCTTTTATGGACTGCAGATGCCCAAACAAGTGGGAAAATAATCAGAAACCAAGATATGAAGTACCAGGATCATCTGGAAACGATCTGACGTCCCGACGAATTTTTGGTCCTTGTCACGCTCATTTCCGGGGCGGACGAGGTGACGAATTGGTTCAAAATGTCACGCGTCACAACCCCTGTGGAATTGAATGAAATTATACAGTACCTCAAATTACCTTTCATTTGCAGTAGATTTACTGTTAGTTTGCCGCCAATTAGGGCTCAGATGCAGACAAAATATGCGTTGTATTCCAGTACCCGGATACGTAAGGGGGAGCTCGCCAGATTCCAAGTTTTATTTTTGTCAGTTGCCTTGTTGTTTCAACAAGTTCTTGGACAATTAAATAGTAGCCAGGGACCCTTTCTCGAAGGTAGGATTAATTAATCACAGACCTGTGCAGCGGCCCCCAGAACCCTGTTATTCACCTACATTTTAGTATTAACATCCGTGGAAGCCTTCACGGGAATTGCCGAGGTCACGAGATCCTGTAATGCGTTCCATAGTCTGATAGTAATCACGGTGCGCTTGTTGGCAGACCGTCAAATTACGTAAAAGCGTGGCGGTGCTCTGCACGTGCTCTCGCTACTTATTCGCTTCGCCACGACGCGTCCCCGCCCAAGCCTCCAGCGCCGCGTTTTCGGCTCTCAAACCCGGGTCGTGGCAGTTATACGTCCAAGTATACTATAGGCGCGTCACCCATCTCTGCTTGCACCTCTGATCACGATCTAATCCGTCTTGACTGTGCAGTAAAATTCTTTCTCTTCCAGTCACTAGGACGTGTTTCCCTGTAGAGTCCAAGTCTCATTTAATGGAACCCAATGTGCATAACCCAAAACCACGTGCGAGGCGCCGGAACTACGACGTGAAGCCTCTACCTGTCATTCCAGGCGTGCCTGAGCATGCAGCTCAATACCGTCTGTCTCCTTCGGAAATGAGACAAACATGACTGCTCTCCAGCACATCCTCGACCCCCAGCGATATGAATTCGCCCTTCCCTTCCCCTTCCCCTGCCTTGTCTCACCGCTCTCTCTCCCCATTGCTCTCCCTGGCACCGCTAGAAAGTCTCGACACATCCGAGCCACAAATGAACCTCCTGACTGAAAGTCTGGGTAGGATGGATGTCTTGCAAGAGAAGAGGAAATATGCCACAAAATCCGAGCGTCTTGAGATCGTCCTCCGCTGCATCGATGACCAGTTCAAAACTTTAGGTCATTTCTTCGAGGCGCTGACGGAAAATGTCCCACGAGATGACCTCGACCCACGCTCGGAATACCATAAACGAGTCCTCTCCTCGTGGCTAGGAGGACGCACTGCCTTTTGGCCTGTTCATCTCGTTGAGGCGATCTATCGCAATCGCTACAGTGTTCCATCCTCGAAATCTGTTCAAGCCAAAGAAC
Source organism: Mycena olivaceomarginata (assembly GCA_029378375.1). Lineage (NCBI taxonomy): Eukaryota > Fungi > Basidiomycota > Agaricomycetes > Agaricales > Mycenaceae > Mycena > Mycena olivaceomarginata. The sequence continues at coordinate 210,357 of JARKIC010000137.1, read as the reverse complement.
TTTCCCAATCATTCCACGGCACACGCGACCCAAAGGAATATCATTACGCACGTCCTGGTCTTTCCACATGGGCGACTCAACTTGTTGGAAAACGGTGCGCACTGGAAGTTGGACAGCTGGGCTACAACGACCCAGCTCATCCGAATTTCCACGTCTTCCTTCAGTCGTCCGCCAACAGCCGGATGGCAGAAAAACGGAAAACGGTCTCACAAGAAGACATATTCCAGTTTTCAATGCAATGTTCCGCTGATATCCTTCAATCTCGAGCACCACTGTCGTGGTTCTTGACTGAGTCCATGTCCGCTACGCGGAAAAACGGCGAGATAATTGCAAAGACGCGGCGCCCACATCCTTTTGTATGACTATACCTTGGTTTTTCGTGTTTCTTGCTTAATTTCGTCTTGCAGATCCAAGTCGCTGCATTGAGCTCTTTCGCAATGGCTCGCAACCGTTCTGCAAATGCATACTTCGCGCTCCCTGTCGGCACGTATTTCTTTGCAACGAAAGCGCACACGGATGTCAAGCGAATGTTTTGCAAGCTCGGGCTTTCAGTTCACGATACGACTGCTCGCAATGCCCTTATCTCTATGGGAGCAAAGAGGAAGGAGGCGCTTCAAGCTGACACAATCGCCGCACTGGAGAAAAAAGAACCAGCCGCGAGAAAAACACTCGACAATATACAACAGTACCAGATTGTGCGCGAGCATGGTCTATGCAAACAATCCCAGCTCATTACTGGTACTGCTGCCACCGCGATTATGCTCGATAACTGCGCTGAACACGCATTTGATCTCGACACATACCAAGATCGTGTCATTCGCAACGAGCGCGCAAGCCTTACCGTCGATGCTCTTTTGGACGACATAGATTTCGATCACATGGATAGTGTCTTTGCCCTCCATGTTGTCCGCATTCTTTGCGAGCATGTACCGTGCCTCAACGCCTACCTCCCTCTCATCGCTGAGCGTTTCCGGTCGCAGCCCATTGCGTTGTACTTGCTCCCAGTGGATCGGCCGGCAACGCGGATCGTTCCTCTCTCATGCAACAGCCGCGCAGAGATGGAGACACATGAGATGAAGGAGGCCGTGCAGGATTTCGACCGGCAGGCGGGCTACACACCGGAGAATGTGTCTGCTGCTCGGATTTTGATCTGGGAAGCAGGGGACGGAGGCTCTGTGTTATCCGGTGGCCGAGTTGCGCGCCATCTTCTTCCGCAGGGGCTCAGTCTTAATGCGTACGAGTCCTTCGAGAACCGATTCTGGACCCCCGGTCTGTTTCATCCAGATGAACATGATCAATGGGGTCGCAGAGAACCATTTCGGTGCAAAAGCCACATCTGACCCCTCCTCGCTTTCCCGCGCCGCCTCTCTTGCTTCTCTGTATATCCCATCGAAGCCGAATAGCTGCGAATACTACCCAACAACCCGAACTATGGACACAATATGCCGCGCCCAATTCCTCGACATCTGGGATTTAGAAATTACGCAACATCGTGGTTTGCTCACTCATTTTGAGCAGCTGAAAATACAGAATAAACTGCCTTCCTTGGACGACTTGCTTACGGAGGCAAATAAACTCGTACACCGCTATTCCTCAGACCGCGCGTACCAGACTGCGCTTTCCTCGACGGCATTCAACAAATCTCCTGATCTATACAAGTTCAAAATTGGTACACCAGCCGATCCTGACTCGGTTGGCGACTCCGAATTCACCGGAGACCGTGTGTTGGCCAATACTATTGCCTTCCGCCGCGACTATTTGCTTTATCTCGAGCTGTCCGACGCGATTCTGGAGGGAGATATTGGCCGGGTGTGTGAAGTTTTAAAGGTAAGATTTATTCTTAGCCAGACCGAATATTCACTGAATTCTTTGTAGCTCCTCACATTCTTCTTTGCGGGTGCTTCAAAGTACAACTACGCCGGTATTCTGCTGGACCTTTATTGCTTGTTCAAATTCGAGGCGACAGAAGGGCTCAAGGAAGCAATTTGGAACAACTGGGTTGTGAATCTCACCGGCGAGCCGAGGAAGAATGTGCCAGACGACCAACTCCAGGAATGGCATAATAAATTTCACGAGGCCATGGTCCCGCGGCACGGAGGCTCATTCGACGACCCATTCTTCCGTGAAACTATCTCACCCAACGTCAACTTCTTCCAGCGACTGAAGGAAGAAATGGAAGAGGTGTTTGGGTTGAAGGCCCATCGCAAGAGTCACACCTTCGCCGGTATTACCAGTGAAATTCGTGCTTGATGGCGATGTACAAGCGGGAAAGTGTTCATCTCTTTTGCGCAGGACGAATCCAGGATCACAAAGCAAAGGATTTGATTGACAACGGATACACAACATTGGAGAAAACTAAACTGGCAGATCTGCTCCGAACATCGACGGAACGTGCGGAAGTCCTGGCGATGATACGGCGGCATCGTCAGCATGGTTCTGTTCCCGAATTGCACAGGAACGCACCTGATCCAGACACTATGCACGGAGACGGCGATAGTAGCGACAACGACAGCACCAATACTGAGACATCAGATCCAAACAGCGACGATTGCGATGACCCGCATGCTGGAGACAGCCAGATCGACGATGAAGAGCCTGTTGTTGGGGGTTCAGATTGGGCATTCCGCATGGACGAGGGGGAGGATCCCGAGTGGGAGAACGAAGGTGATGAAGAGGATGATGAGGAAGATGAAGCGGTGGACCAGGACGTTGATATTGACGGATGGTCTGGAGAGAATGACGTACTAGAATAAAAAGACCGAATTCAGCGTGCTCTCTCGCGTCTGTAACTTGTGCGGACGGGCCCAAATTCAGCTTCAATCTCCTTCAGGGTTCTTTTATCGACAACACGGGTTTTGGCGACGCGCTCGTTGGTAACATCGTCAAGAGGACGTTTGCGCAGGGAAGAGCTGGAGGAGGATTGTGCAGTGGGAGAAGGGGCCGGTGACGAAGCACGTGAGGCTGGAGGCGAAGCGACGGGTGCGTGTGAAGCTCGTGTGCGGCGGGTAGTGGGATGTGCTTGTGTCATTTCAACAGCTGGGGACATGATGTCCTCCATTTCTTCGACCTCGGTCGCCTTGGGCTGAGCTCGGCCTTTACGTGAACGCGGCACCTCAGTCGATATTCCTAGTAAATCCACTACATTGCAGTTGATGAGAATTTATTTGAGTGGGATGAGCTGCACATACTCGGGCGGGAGGGAAGTGGGCATAATTGTAATACTGAACTTTTCCATTCAAATCGAGCCTTTGACGTCAAAGTCGGGTTGAAGCAACGATTTAGGGAAACTAATGAATGAATGAGCTGGAATCATCGCAGAATTGTTCCACCTACTGTGTGCCGACGAGATCCGAATCCCAGTCAAGAGCGGAGCGATTGGAAGTGGACTCCAAGAACGTCCTGAAATCGCTGCAATGATTATGCAAGTCGGCAAAAATCAGCGCTCGCGAAACTCACTTTTCATGTTGCTCCAAATCACTCGCAAGCGGGGGTGCGAATGCGCTTACTAAAACTTGATATTTTGAAATTCTGAGACCTAAAAAGTCTCAGGAAGATCGTGACCGCTTGCTGTACCTTAGCTGTTTGCAAGAAGAATGGCGGTAACTAAAATTACAACTTTGTTCATAGTCTTGCTAGCTCGGCCTGGCTTACATGTGGCAACAATCATATCAAACGGGCTCTATACCGGAAAGGATCGCAACTTGATGAATCATCACCCAATGCGAGCTGATTTCCAGTTTATGCTGAAAGGCGTGCCGCATCTGAGCGAACGCGATGCGAGGCATGTTGGAAAGGATCTTGAGGCGGACTGTCTATGAAAACTGTCGTGTCCGCATTACCTTCCTGAACGCTCTCCACGCTCCCTCCTTGGCGGCGAACCTTGTCTCCGTCAGCCAGTTCGACAAAGCCGGTTATTGGTCGACGTTGGGTGGCGGCGAAGTCGGTGTGCACGAGGGTAGAGGTGGTGCTTTGATTCTACGTGACCGAGGATCAGACGGGATGTACGTTCTCGATGCGGTGAATGCGCACGCTAAAGTATCGATCTCCGCACCTGATGATCTGAAGAAATTCGCGAGATGCACAGAAAGGGACTTGTCGATGGCCTCGAAATCACGGACACAACCCTTGACGGGAAGCGTGTAAGCTGCAGAGCGGGGCGACAGCACGAGCACTTTGTATAACACGTACTAGTAGAAACTCTATGGATCCTTGGGCTGCCCCGGTGCATTGCTCAGCATATCTCTCCACAGTGCCAAAGTGACACCCTTATACAGCCTCAGGGAGAATTCCACTCCCCCCATGCCATGTATATGGTGCCACCTCCGCAAGGGGCGTACATGGCGCCCCCTGGGCCATACTTGTCCCCGGCCCAGTTCCACGGCCAACCATTGCCTTTCACCACCGACGCGACCACTATAGACGCGTCCAATGATGCGAATTCCACCCGAAAGACTACCATTGATGTGTCTGATGACGCGAACTCCACTCAGAAGCGTGCAGTCGTATATCGAGTCTAGAACAGTTCGTCAAGTAATCTAAGTCATTTGATCCTTCCCTGCTCTTTCAAGTAATTGTCTGTCTCATGTGCGGGCACGCGTGCTTCCCCCACAACCTCAGCAATCATCGGCTCTTCTTCTTTGTTGTCCCTCTTGTTCTTCAAATAAATGCAACTGATTGGTCTCTGTGTCATCCTCGAGAGCAAGCAAGGCCGGCATAAGGGCCTCTACTGTCTAGATGAAGTCCGGTTGTGTTTGCACCTTGGTCGTTCGCGGCATCAGAGAGATTGGCCTGATTGGGATATGCGTAGCCGAGACGGCCATCAAATCATTTTCGAATTAAAATTCGACCTGACCAGGTCGACTTTATAATTGAGCACCCCTAAAAAGACGGATGACGGGCGGAAAGCAGCTAGCGAGGGCGAAAGACCAGTGGCGTAGACGCGACGCGTCGAAAGTGGCCTGAAATTGCCATCTGATCATCATTCTCACGGGGGGGGCGGTCGTGGGAATTATTCAGTGATCCAGAGATCAAGTACCTCTTGATAGTTATCCTTGACAGTGGCACGTCGCACAAGTACGTCGATTTCTTGAAGGACAAGAGCATTTCAAATTATTGTCCCGATCTCCCTGTGAGCAAGGAGGCTTTCAATAGGACGGGCCTTTGCGGGGATGGCAGACCGTCTTTTATGCAGACCCCATAACCCGCCGGGATCCTCAGCCCGATCCAAAAATTGGCAGCATTGAGTCCGGGGTTCCCTTTGCCAGTCAAAATCACCACCACCAATGCTTGATACGGGAGCAACGGAAGGTGCGAATACTGCAGGCGGATTATACAATGCGAAATGTTCGCCAGACATCGTGCGTGAGGAGAAGAGGGAAACGGTGCCATGCCGGATATCCTTACAGTCGAAGACCGACGCTGATTTTCTAGTGGAGAATGGTGCCCTGCTCTTTGGTTCTCGCTGCCGTGTTTCGCACTTCCGGCCCCGCACTCCCTCTCATCGCGAACATGGCGCAGATAACCCTCCTGCGCATATACCCCATCACACATTATCACCTTCTACTTCTATGTAGACCTCGCCATCCCCCGCTGTGTTGCGGGGGCTTTTGGCCCCGTCTGGGCCTGCCCAGCGCCCCGGTAATCGTGCCCTCTTACTTTATATCTTTCTTAATTATTTTCTACTTACCACGAGCCACCGGGGATTCCCCTACTATGGGCCCGGCCACGGGGCCAGCTCACAGCTATGCCGAATTTACACACAAAAAGTCACCTTCTATATTTTCTATGCAGTTTACATGTAGTAGACATATCGTACGGGCAAATAAAATTGATTCAAAAAAAAAAAAAAAAAAAAAAAGAAAACGGCCGTGAACGGCCGCAGGGTCGGCCGACACTTGCCGAAGGCCTGAAAGAAGTAGGAAAACCTCTCCTACTTGCTTCCTGGTCGCAAAAATCCGGACCCCCCGTTTCAAATATGCTCCTTTTTAGCTCCCACTTCAGTTCCTACTTCGTCCCTTTTTGCCCATTTTACCACCAAAAGTGCAAAAAGGGAGCGACTAGGAAATCAAACAGGAACTTCTCAAGTAGGGATAACTTTGAACACCACTATTGAATGTCCTACGGAGTTGTGGTTGAGTTTGACTCGGTTCAGGAGTCAATCACTGTCATCGCAGGTGATTGCGAGCGAAGCAATTCTACACTAAACGCACGTGACGAAGGGGAGGGCTGGGATATAGAGGAAACATGAACAAACCTGTAACGAGCATGGCTGTGCAGCCCTCCCGAAAAGAATGCCCTCAATGCTTTTGTCATTGAGCATCTTGGAGGCCTAGAACTAAGACGTCAGATTATCGGAGGACACAAGACTAGTGATGTCCGCGGCCCGGCCTGAGGCCCTGAAGCCCGCCAGGCCGGGCCCTCGCAGGCCCAAGCCGGGCCCGCAAGCCCGGGCCTCGGTTACCCAAGACACACTGAAGTTATGTGATATAAAAGGTTGGCCTTGCATTGTTTCGAGCCCTATACATCGCATTTGAGCTTTCTTTAAATTTTCTGTGTGGTTTTTCTTGTTCACAACATCTGACCTCCTCAAATATAGATCATCGACTTCTACCAAGGCAGAGATCATGCAGGTTTATTACCCAAATACCCCAATTATAAGTTCCAAAATCATGCCAGTACTGATGATCACTCACCCAGGTACCCATATTCCCTCAATCACCCATATTTCGTACCAATTTCAACTGTGTTCGAACCTTTGTTGAAATTCACGACACGTGACTCAAGCCCGGGCCTGAGCCCAAGCCGAGCCAGGCCAAGCCCTCCCCCAGGGCTTGGGCTTGGGCCTGAAGAAATGCAAGCCCAAGCCCTCCAAAGCCGGGCCCAAGCCGGGGCTTTCAGGCCGGGCCGGGCCCTGGACATCACTACACAAGACTGGAATGGCCCGACCGTTGCGGTACTGGGTCTGCGGCCAGGCCATCACGTGGACCTAGGGCGGTGAGGATTCTCAGCATTTATATTGTGGACGACATTTGTGTCATTGGATTTCTGACGGATGGGGAAATGCCACCCGCCGGTTTTGAAGCTCATTACAGCGCGGCAACTCCCGAGGGCTTCCATTTTGGGGACCCACAGTGGCCCACCAGAATGGAGATTCTCAGCATTGATATTGTGGACGACATTTGTGTCATTGGATTTCTGACGGATGGGAAAGTGTCACCCGCCGGTTCTGAAACTCATTACAGCGGCAACCCCCGAGGGCTTCCATTTTGGGGACCCACAGGGGCCCACCAGAATGGAGAGCTTCCAGGGCGCCGCGCTCGATGGGGAAGACCGCGTCAAGCCGGGCCGAAGCAATAGCAAGCAAGGCCCGATTGCCGCTGTTCTTCTGTACACCGGGATCCCCTACTCTGGAACAGAGGAGGGTTCTGTGGGGCTGAAAGGCTAATCCGTCTGCAAGCAATACAAGCGAGGTTTTCCCGAGATCAGTCACATGCTGATATCATTGTAATGCAGATGACACCGACTTAAAGACGACCAAGCCGCAATATTGTAATGAATGATGTCACCTCCTAAAACACTCCACCCTTGCTCCACAATGTCCGCATTGCCTACACATACAACTCTTTCACTAACTCTTTCACTTTCCCCTACTCTGTTTACAGAGAAGGGTTCTGTGGGCCTGAAACCATAATCCGTCTGCCAAATCGGCTGAGACCATCAAAAACGTGACATATATCGTAATGTATGATGTTATTTTCTTCATTGTCAGCATAAATGAATAACTGTCGGATCGTATCCGCGCTGCTACGAGTACGTGAGTCAGCATGAATGAATATCCATCAGATCGTATCCGGGCTGCTATGAGTGCATGAGTCAGCATGAATGAATAACCCTCGGATCGTCTCTGCGCTGCTACGAGTGCGTTAGTCAGCATGAATCCCTCCGAAATCACTCACATGACTTGGGATTGGGCCTCTTCGAGGCGGGGTCCTGAACCTTTAGGTAGGGGGTAAACACTAAGTCAACATTCTCACAAAATACACACTATAGCAGCTTTTTAGCCTGAGTTTCAACAAATTATTTCTTGAATAACTTGAAACCATTACATTGGATAAGGCAGAATGTGGAAATACTACCATTCTCTAATGCAATGAACATGTTATCTGTACAAGTGGATAAGCAATTGAGAAGTACATATGCGGGTTCATTGCCCGAAAATTGGCAGAATTGCCAATTGAATTTAAAACACACCACCAAGATGTTGATGAGGAAGCTCTACCAAACCCTGCGCTTTTGATATCGGTGTTTTTTGTAGAAGCACGTAGAAGCACAGCTCTCATGCTGAGCTTCTCACTCGGCAAGATCAGAAGTCCCCATATCCAATTTTCAGCGCACACAAACATGCTGACTTTGAAACATACTGCCAAGATGTTGATGAGGAAGCTCTACCAAACCCTGCGCTTTTGCTATTGGTTTTTTTTGTAGACACAGCACTCATAGCTACCTTCTCACTCAGCCAGATCGAAAGCCCCCATATCTGATCTTCATCGCACACGAAAATTACGATTTTATTCTAAATTTAAAACACACCACCAAGATGTTGATGAGGAAGCTCTACCAAACCCTGCGCTTTTGCTATTGGTTCTTTTTGTAGAAGCAGTACTCATGCCGAGCTTCTCACTCGGCAAGATCAGAAGTCCCCATATCCAATTTTCAGCGCACAGAAACATTCTGACTTTGAAACATACTGCCAAGATGTTGATGAGGAAGCTCTACCAAACCCTGCACTTTTGCTATTGGTTCCTTTTGTAGAAGCAGTACTCATGCTGAGCTTCTCACTCGGCAAGATCAGAAGTCCCCATATTCAATTTTCAGTGCACACGAACATTCCAACTTTAAAACATACTGCCAAGATGTTGATGAAATTATGACCACATGCAAAGGTAGAGTAGGGGACCGGCGCTTGCTGCCGCTACCGATAATTTCTTGAAACCGGTGATCGTTATTCGGACTGTGCCGTTTAATGCTACCACCTACCTACCCCACGGACGAAACAGCAAACCCGCCTATTTGGGAAGCGTGGGAAAGTTGATTATAGCCGTCGGCCCCTGGAAATGGATGGCACCAAAATTTGGCACTACAAAGAGGAACGATAAAACTCATAGATGAATAGACCTAGAACGATTTTCAAGGCTTCTGGCGAATCGTGGGACCAATTCGACCACCGGCCGGGTGACGCGTGACCCAACACCAATAATATTCGACATCGATCAAGGGGTGCGTGATGCGTGACGGTCGAATTGAATAAAATAATACAAGACATGCCGGCGCTTCGCTCCGGCGATGGGAACTGAGTCAAGGACGCGCTATCTAAAGTTAGCGGGCATTTATGGACAGTATTTGTGGGCATCTGATCTGCAGCTGACCATTCTGACATTCCGTAAGACAGGTATATCTTACGATTCCTCCATCTCGGTGGACGTGAGTAATGTTATATGTGCATAGGATGTGAGACACATTGAGACACATGCCATGTTTTCTTCGGAGCGTCTACGAATGATCTCAAGCACCTTCTTGGCCAAAACGATCATTCGAATAGATCTGCAACTGATGGCCGAAAAGTAAACGTGTTGCGCCGGCGAATAAGTAATGTAGGCCCTTCACACGGCACGTCAGCAGTAGAATGCAGGTAAACATCGATCAAACACAAATGTCTACAAATGTTGTCCACCAATGGAATGGAATATAAAGTGCACGAACCGTGCCTTGGTCGCCGCCCTTCCATCCCATCCCTATGGAAGGCTCCGCAGAATCCCTGCCTGACGCTGTTCCCACAAACTTCCCGGACGTCTTTCCCGATCTGAAAGACGTGCCCCTCGTCTACGTCCTTCATATTCTGGCACAACAGCGCGACCTGTATGTGACACCTAGTTTATTGACAACTTCGTTTACCATCCGGCAGGATGTTGGCAGGTTTGGATGCCATATCCTCACTTCCGCCAAGTCTCCTAAGATCGGAGATGCCGGAATCATTGCGCGTGCCGAATATCTCCCCAAATGACGTGATATGGCCAACTCATGTACTTTCCATCGAGTGCGAGGATTTTGATCCTGGACAGGATACCTACATCCCTATATTTCCCATCCACGCGCTCGTCCTCGCAGCTCACTGTTCCAGAATTCCGTGCTTGGAAGCATGCAGCGTGGAGGATGGCACCACAAATCTTCCTATCGTGAATCTGTCATTGCCTTTCCCCCAATATTTCGACATCCTGCGTACCTTCATGTATACACATCGCGTCGACATTGCCCTCCAACACCTCCTCAAACTGCCAGACCTTGTGCATGACGGGAGTGGCGGGGATGTGCATGCCTCTTCAATCCCCCACGGAGATCCGCAACAAATGTCCCAGACATTTGGTATCCTAGCCAGCGCGGTACTGCTTCGCCAGTATCAGGACATCGAACGGATCACACAAGACATGGTCTCCCTGGGTTTTCATAATTCCGATCTCTGGACCGCTATCGAGCGGGTGCGCCTTGCATTGCAGGGTGAAATGAAAGAGAGGCATCTGACTTAAATCATTAACCCGTGCTTCAACGAAACGCCTCGAAATTCTTTGTACTTCTTTTGATTTTTACCACATACATCATTACCGCTTTCTTTCGCCTCTGTTCCGCGTATGTGGACAGACGGCGGGCAAAAACGGATTCCACGACCTTTGCAATCGCCTCTGAGGATCGTGTAGTCGGGCTTCCCTGTCTAGAGTAATCGCGGTGAATATCTTCCATGCTGCCGGATGGTGCCCTAATGTCTTGCAGGCATTCCCGACGCGCGTCAGAACTGCTCATCCGCCAATTCACTCATCCGAGCAGCCATCAGGACCCTGTCCTTACCCCAGACATATAACCAGTCCACATATCCCAAGCGTTGCCCCCGGGTATGTACAGTCCCATAGATTAGTACTGCTGTCGTCGCCCTTACCGGCTATCTATATTACAATCGAACAACTTGTCTCGAGACAAACTTGATCCGAGAATTTCCGAGCATTTCCGAGCAACGTCATATTCCCACTAGCCCCACCTTCGGAGATCACTCTCACAGTCACGACACTTCCTTTCCCATCCTCTCCACACAGCTCCACCTAGAGTAGCGCTCCGCGTACTATCGTCTGTAATACTGTAATATACATTCTTTCACCTGTCTTCCAGTCTAACCTAAGTCACAAACGTGAAAACTTTGACGATGTAACATTCAATCCTTCTTGCCGCTGTCACTTGCTGACCAGGAGGCATAGGGATATCACACCACCGAACACGCCTCAGAGCCATCAAAAACGCCGGCGTCAGCTTCAACGCGACGCGCGCGAATCTCAGGACGGCAGTCTGCGTCGACGTCATATTCCGGTGCGCAACCATGATGAAAATATTCCGGCACGTAACCATGATGAAAATGTACCACCCGGCACGCGCATGCCGGCGGAACCAAGTGCGCGCTCCCTCAGCCAACGTCGGAGGCATCAGCTAGAGAGGCAAAATCGGCCCCAACCACCTCAGACACCTCCACCCACCAACAGATCACAAGGACAAGCAGCGCGCAGACGTGCTGAAAAAGAGGCGCAGTCTGCGCAAATGGATGTCGATGGTACGTGATTATTTTTGAGTAATTGCGTGTATGCTAATGTGTTGCGAAGAGCCCGGGACTACCGTTCCGAACAGGCCGGGCATGGGCCCTCCCGAATATTACAGGTAGAAAAAAAACTGGACTACCTTCACCCGGTGCTAACTTTAATTATTCATTATTCAATTCAATAGGCTCTTGCGAACGGGATTTTGACTCCTCCACCAACCCAACAATCGGCTGTAACCAGGAACAACGGTTCGATTATCGACTTCTGCGGCCCTTCTCTCGCTCTAACACTTGCACCAGACCAGATTCCACCTCCCAACCGAGATAATTCAGCAGTAAATCACGCTCCACGTAAGATATTTCCCCGAAACTGCCGCACAATTTCCCTATAGTAACTGCAGGAGGTCGTCCTCGGGTGCGGCAAGCTGTGACACGACAACTCTTCATGGTTGCACGTCGGGAATATCGTGATCCGGAGTCCCGTCATGATTCGGGCCCATGGACGATGTTTGTCCCAGCTGCGAAGCCCTCCATTGGGAGGAGGACCGCCAAAAGACGCCCGGTCGCCATACGGCATTTGCTGTAACCACGGGAAGGTCGGACTCGATAAATTGAAGGCTCCTCCCGAGCCTCTCCACCGATTGTTCCTGGGACGCGACGCGCAAGCGCAGGAATTTCGGGAGCATATCACCCAATATAATGCAGCGTTGGCTTTCAGGTCCCTCGGCGTAAATGACGATAAATCGGTCAATAGACACGGACCCGGCGCCTGGGTGTTCCGTATCTTAGGCAATCTTTGCCATCTTTCCGGAGCTCTCACAGCACCCGAGGGCACCGCGCCGTCGTACTCGCAGTTATATATGTATGACCCAAGTGTCGCGCTGCAGCAACGAATGAATCGAAACAGCAACCTGCGCCAGGACACCATGCAGAGTTTTCAGACACTCTTGACGGTGTCCCATCCCTATTCCGATATTTACAAGCAGGCATACGAAACTTTGACCGACCTCGGAGACTCTGTCCACGATGCTGAGGTTCGACTCCGCGTCTTGCAAGGGAACGACCGCCGTCGCTACAACCTCCCGACTCTCCGCCGGCGACAACGGTCGCGACATCATCCTCCGTAACCGGCCTCCCGCGGACGCTCCCATGTAACGTATCTCGGATATCCATCCCGCATACGCTCCTCTTTACTATGTCCTGCTCTTCCCACGGGGCGAGCATGGTTGGCACCCAGATCTCTTTCTCGACGAGCCTGGCAAACGCTTCTCCGGGCGGCTCACTCAAACTCGGTATCATGCCTTCCGTCTCTTTACCCGCGAAACCGAGTTTTCCACCATCATCCGCGGTGGACGTCTTCTTCAGCAGTACATGGTGGACGCATTCGCTTCTATCGATCAGAACCGGCTCAGCTATTGTCGGCACAATCAGAAAAAACTGCGAGCGTCCCTATATAGCGGACTCGAAGACGCGATCTCCAATCGCGATGATGATGTGGACCTCAATGAGCTCGGAAAGAGGTACATCCTCCCGTCCTCCTACATCGGAGGCCCTCGCCATATGCAGCAGCGTTACCAGGACGCGATGGCCATCGCACGTTATTTCCGGAAAGTGAGCCAAGTCTCATATATATATTTGTGCTCTTGCTGATGATCCTCGCAAGGTTGACCTTTTTATCACCGTTACTGCGAATCCACAATGGGCCGAGATCACTCAAGCTCTCTTGCCCGGTCAAACCTCCTACGACCGTCCCGAATTGGTAGCGCGCGTATTTGAGCTGAAGAAGAAAGTGATCATCGCAGAGATCCATCAATACGGGATTTTCGGCGAGTGCGCGGCGTTCGTGTACACGATCGAGTTCCAAAAGCGCGGCCTTCCCCATATGCACCTTATATTTCCAGCCCACAAAGTCGGTTTTTCAGAACACCCCCAAATATTTTTATTGCCACAACATTGAAGTAGGTATGGTATGGATTTTTCGATGCAAACGAGCTTAGCACTACTGAATGTTCATGCCACAATTTTGTTTGAAGGAATTCGACCATGAAATGATGTCAAACCATGGCTCGGCATTTATTTAGAGCGCCACTGTAACTGTGGAGCATTGAAACATGCCTTGTTACCGTGTCAAATGCCTCCCAAGGGGTACCCGCAATTGAAATGTCAGACACTGGATACCGTGAGAGTGGATATTTGATGACATCTGATATTTACTATATATGGTTTGGCAGGCACCATATATGGTGATGATCCGATCATCAATTACGTAGGAAGGGTCCAAGCCTTAGGTTTTTTTTTCTGAAAGTTACGCAGAAAGGTCCAATTTGTTCAGAAAAATACTTGATTTCGGATTTCCTTTTAGGGAAAGAAGGGCGCTCTCACGGTACCCAGTGTCTGACATTTCAATCGCGGGTGCCCCTTGATGCCTCCTAATCCTGGCGTCGAAGATGGTACTTGGTGGTATGCAAATGCAAATCTCTGACAGTGGAAATGATGACCGCGCAAGTTAACTCCGTGAATACCCACACTTAACTCCGTGAATACCTGCACTTAGTGAAGAGTCACGGCTAGGTATATGGAATGCACATTAGGTTGCTATTGTATTTCCTTTTTATAAAATCTCGCACGTCATCTTGGTAGGCGCAGATAAATTTAAAGCTACTCTGAAACACAGGCAAAATGAAATTCTACGCCCACCGAGAATAGAACAAGCGACCTTCACAAAGAAAAGATCTATAGCCACCACGCCATATCCAACTGAGCCAAAGAACCCATAGCAGAGGAAGAACTAGTGAGAATATCCAGCCATGGGACAGGTCACGTAGACACGTGACCTGCATCCTGTAGGGGCCCTTGTGCTCGAGCCGCAAGCATTCCACGTGCTTCAAAATGCCAGAGTATACACTAACAATTCAATTTGCATTCAGTCACACTGCTCAAAATGCAAGCCTTTCACGTCCTACAAAATGTGTCCCACTGATTGCCTCTAACTCGCCCACCCACACCCAACGTGGCATTTACGGAATATTGCCATTGGCCAGTGATCTACCGTTCAAACTGCTGTTTAAAAAAATCCACCATCAAACTAGATTATCCATTGAGACGGCACTTGCCTAGCATAGTCATCAGGAAAATATGAAGTTGCGTAATAGACCCAAATAGCCCAAGAAAGTCGGGATAGACCCGAAAGCAAACAGCTGTCTATGGAGGACACGGTTGTTGTTCCCGATATACCACCATAGACACCGCCCGCACTATATAGTGCCATAGACACGATAGGGATGATAGCTCTTATATTAAGCAGACCGCTTAAACACGCAGAAAATGTAATAAAAATATACTGGCTACAGCACTAACTGAAAGTTCTCAGACTGTAAGGTTTGGATGGAAAGGTCGACTTCAAAGGTCTATCACTTGACACCAGGTGGAAGGAAATTCTCGCGCGGATCTTGTTGGGAGAAATCAAAGAATATTGTATAACAGCACTCGCCGGTGGTTAACTTTTCTATAACGTACCAGAAAATTCTTTTAACCACAGTCACTCATATTCAATGTTAAATCGGTACTCATTCCACTTCTGCACGCAGAAAAGAAAAAGAGCTGATACAGTGTTTGCACTTGTTGGCTTTCTCCCACTTTTGAAATTCCGATCATTTCGAGCCGGTCGAAGTAAGAAATCCGCAGGCCTCTTGAGAAAATCACAGCAATCGACAAAAAATTATTGCCGAGGTCAGAATTTTTCTGTTTTACGCGTGACTGACGAATTGATTGTAATAGTACAAATCTGAAGCTGCAGTCTCTTTCATAGGCTGCAATTATGAGGGGGTCCACCTTTTTTCCTTGAGAATCTGTGGAGAATTGAGAGAGCTACATTGAAATTAAATATCGCTGGCCTAAGCAATCGAAAATGGCCTCGGACCGACCTTCCGTTGGGTCCGAAGCTGTGCATGATATCTCGGCTCTTTCGCCGCCCACCTCTTCGAGGGAACTGCTGCAGATGGTCTCCTGCCTTTTGTGTTGCTTTCCGCAGAACTCAGTGCCTACCCAGAATTTCATCAAGGAAAAAACTCGTGAACCATGTTCCAACGAAGCACGAGTATACAGATCAGAGCAAGAGTCTGTGTGCAGCTAATACCCGTACAGAAATCCAAGTTGACATCAAATCAATGGCTATCCCCACAACCTTCTTGCTGCGAACACATCTTCTGGATCATGGGTATTGCAGGCAGTGGCAAATCAACTCTCTCTGCAACTATTGTCAACAATCTTCGCCAGAAAGGCACCCCTGTGGCAGCTCAGTTTTTCATTTCTCGCAACATCCCTGAAACAATTGATCCAAGCAAAATCATTCCCACCCTGGCGAAACAGCTTGCTGAATCCTCTCTCGCTGCTGCTCACATCATTCATGACACATTGAAGAAGGGCTTCCCTCCTTCCCGGAAAGAGCAAGTTCAGAAACTTCTATTAGCTCCAATCCAGGAACTCTCCAAATCTAGCAGCATGGTCATCATTGTCATTGACGCACTAGACGAGCTCCAGAATGCAGCAGACAGTGTAATGGAGATTCTGTTACCAATTGCAACAAGGGACATTCCTAGCAATGTCCGATTTGTCATCACATCTCGACCAGAGCACTGGGCTGACATCTCGGGGTCTAAAACTCTCGAGCTTGCAGTGTTCAAGCAGCATACCCTCATGACAGAATCCTCTGTGCATGAAGTTCACAACTTCATTGTTGCAAGGATGAGGACCATTACACCGGTGAATTGGGAAGATTGGCCAACTGCCAGCCAAGTGGTCCAGTTGTCCAGAGCTGCAGATAGCCTGTTTCACTATGCTGCAACTGCTCTTCAGTGGATTGAAGACCAGATCCACAAGCACGGCAAGAGTTGCCGGAGTCGAATCTGGGGTCAATTTACCCAGAGGGGGATTGGTCAGCTCGAGGATCTGTACAGGCTCATTTTGACCTCATTCGAGGATATTGAGGGTCAAGAACCACCGGACCTGCAGCGGCTCAGCAGCTTTCGGCAGATTATTGGAACCATCCTTGTGCTTCCAAGAGCCATTGACCATTCAGCAAATCATTGTTTTACTGGCCGATATATCGGAGGAGGAGTTCGATGTCGCACCACTTTCTACAGCAGTTCCGCAGTGTCCTTGATTCCGGGTATGACTGCATTGTTTGAGGATGCAACACCCCAGATGCACAAATCATTTCGCGATTACATCATGGGCATGCAGCAGTTGAATTTCATGTAGGTCGGTGAGTTCGGTCAATAACAGTGTTTGCACGCACCGTGATAATTAATTTTGCCAGAGGAAACCTTGATCGACTTCCGTGAGCTGCAGGGGTAGCATTCTGGCGAGAACATGGCAGAGGAATTTTGGGCTTCACTTGAGGTCTACGGGCTGGAAGGAAGGGTACGAACTTTAACCATGGATAATGCGAATTAATGTCGCGGGGCTGGCTTCGAAGCTCACCCTACTTGTTTTCACGTAGATTATTGCCTTTGTCATGGATGACGCGACCAACAACGACACTATGATTGAGTGCTTCGAGACAAAGTGCCACGCCAAGGGCATAAAGTTCACCGCCATTGATGCCTGCATTCGGTTGCATGCCCCACACTGCCCATCTCGCGGCGATTAAGGCAAGCTCGATATAGCACATTCACTGTATCCATTCTCAATGTGCAGTTAGTCATTGGAAGCAATTTGGGTGATAAAGTTGGTAAGGCCGACGAGCGGCACGGCCCGCTACCCGGTCCCCTTTTCGCTCACTTTTTTGTTTCCTTTTCATGAAACCGAAACACAACCCTCGATGAGCGAAACAATATTAATCCAGCCCTGACCTTACAGGCTGGCACATTAAATTGAGTGACGGGCGGGCTCGGGATGCGAATTGAGCCGGCGCATCAATTGTATCGTGCAAATTGAATGAAGTTCGCATCTGGCCCGGTTTACGTCACGCCTTTTAGACTGAATGCCCCAGATCACGCTTTTCAAAATGCAAGCCATTTCCGATGATATGTCTTGTTTTGAACTGTTTCAGTGCACACCGAGGCCAAAACTGAATGGATTTCTACGGTGCCGTGCGCTTTGAAGGGCAGCAGATTTCTAGTGTAAATATATTGACGGATTTCATGTCTGTGTCGGCTTAGACAGCGAGTGTATCCAAAAGCCGCCCGAAAAGCACCCGGCGATCCCGAATTTTTGCCTCAGTTTACGTATTTCGAGAACAGGAGATGCAACTACGGGTTGGCCGCAGAATTCCATAACATGTTACACGCGACAAACCTGCATAAAAGGAGGTCGGAAATGTTCGAGGTGATCAGCATCTTTCGCGGCGTGTATATTTATATTACATGCTGAGTTTCACCCCTTGGATCTCTGGCCAAATTCCAAGTGTCTTTGGGCAACTTGACGTGACGGCGTTACGGTCCGACGCCCCAACTGGGAACAAATTGCGCCGCCAAGCAGTGCGCGCACGTAACTCGTATCCCAACACACCCCCACGAGGCCACGGGCGCGCACTCCCGTAAACTTGGCATCGTCCAACTAAAAAAAAAATCTCCAAACACCATCTTCTTCGTCCGAATCATCACCAAAGCCAATAACCAGGTTGGCCTCCTCCATCTTCTTCTTCTTCAGGACCTCCGACGCGGCGCGGTAAGAGCAGTCGCGTTTGAGATGACCCGTCTCGTCACAGACATAGCAACGCAGGACAGGTTGAACTGCCAGCGCTTTGTCGGCAGGGAATAGGGAGGGCCGAGTGCCGGGAGTGGGCCGCGAGCCAGTCTGGGTTTCTGCAGAGAGCAACAAGGGAATAATATAGTCGAGAGTGAGAGTGGAGGGCGGAGTGGTGTCGAGGGTAGCAATGGTAGCGCCGTAGGCGGAGGGAAGTCCGCCGGTGATCGCAAGAATCTGATCCTGTTCTAGTCTCTCGTAGACAGACACTCTATATGGACCAAGCTCATACCTCGCTGTATAGACTCGTGGGGACCGGCATGCGCGATCGGAAAAGTGTGCTGCTTACAAAGGCTTGTTCTCGATTATTGAGTGGCTCCATTGACCTCCGATCTTTGAAAAATCCGCATCACCTCAACTTCTAGGTAATCTTCAAGCTAGCTTCATAGAATATTATTTTCGATTTCCTAGTTCACCACCTTGGGCCCGGATTTTTGAGAAATTTCATTGTTGTAGTTCCGACAGCAGATCTTTGAAGATCATGGAACAAGATATACGGGATAAGAGGAATAAAAAATCGGGCTCCAAGGCTCGATGAGGCTTCATCTAATCTACTCTACATCTCTTGCCGTGGAAGGCAGCCGTCTGGAGGCCCGCTTGCTTGAGCAATCTACGAAATCGAAGGTGCTCGTGAAATCTCTCCGAGCCGAGCGCAAGGCACTCCAAATGCGGGTACAGCGCGCGAAAGCCTCGCTTGTTGCCGTCTGTGACCAGCTAAAATCTATGTCAACCTGGAGCGCAAAGACAGGACACATGTATTCAATGGAGTGTCGCAGACTAGTCCTGCGACTGTGCGGAGCGGGATGCTCGGAGGATTCGGTGAAGGATATTGTTTTGTGGTGCGCTGAAGTCTTTCGCGTACACGTCACCCATTTCACCATTACACCACGTACCGTCGGCCGCATCAAGAAGGAAGGCGGGGTATATGTCTTTGATACAGATTGGGCGCGAAATCACCATGAGCTACGGTATGCTTCTATTCTCATGCCTGTTTATATTTTCCCCAAACTTTCGTCTCATTCGCAGGGTTTACTGAATCTTCGGACGGCACTGGACATCGAAAAAATCAACTACGAATCCCGCCACATCTCCGCCATTGTTCCCACCTATGCTCCCGGTGTGGACGACTCTGACTCTTCGACATGGAAGCCACGCACCAGATTCCTCGAGGTAGCCCCATCGTTAAGTCACACGGCTCGTGCGCAGGTCGAGGGAGAGAAGCTACTTGCCACAAAGGTTGCTGCAGCATTCACCAACTGCCCGTCATCGAAGGCCGCGGGTATTTCGATGGATTGGCAGGACTGGTTCCGCAAGGAATTAGCGCAGATGTCCGACCACGCGAACGACCAGAAGGCGAAGAAGGACGAGAAGGACGACCTGAAGCACCAGATCCTCATCGAGGACCTCGGATCGCAGGAGGCCGAGGCGCTGTCCGTCGAGGAGCTTCTCGATGCACTTCTAGCCATTTCTCAGGAGGAGATTGAAGAGAAAAGTGGCAAGTCCTTCGACAAACTGTATTATTTTCAAGTTCTTTTGTGCATCTGTCACTCTATTTACCGCCTTGCAGCACAGAACACGAACGCGCATCAATAACGCGCGGCATAGTGGATGCGCAACTCGGTGAAGACGCATTCGACGCGCTCTCTGACAAGCTGCTGGCCGACTTTTTCCTGTTCGGCGGTTGCTGCTCGCACAAAGACTCGAACGCATTCGCCGGCGGTTGTCGCGCGATGGGAGAAGCATGGCCCGAGGGCGAAGAACCTGTCCTCCTCGCGAACAAGGCGAACGATTCAACCATCCGATTGGGCGAGAAGGGGAGCGCGGTTGTCAAGGCTGCCGAAGACGCGAGCGCTCGAGGGATCGTGAAAGCGACTGCACTGCTCGGTGCGTTACTCCGACACAAAGACGAGGATAAGGGCTACCAGGATAAATATCGGATGTTCATGGAGGAGAATCTTTTCGATCTCTGTGGTGAAACTGATGTCAAGCGCTTCCCTGCCACTTCCCAGACGCGTTACGGATCCCATGGTCGAGCGGCAGCCGTCGTTACGAAGCACTACCCCCTCCTCATTCAATTGGTGGAGAACATCTGTGCTGGAAAGACGAAGGCGGGGCGCGAACCATGTCGAGAGCAATGTCTTGAAGGCCCTCAACGACCCTCGAACGATGGCGGAGATCGTCTCGGCGTCGCTGTACAGCGCCTGCATCTCAGCGCCTTACATGCAGACCGTCCGGAAGCGAGACGAGAAGGGGATGTTGCCCAATCTTCTTGAGCCCGAGATTGTTGCCTTGAACCGCCACGTATCTGATTTTTGTCGCTCCATTGCAGATGATCCGTCGCTCCTCCTGGATCCTGCAGCCATCCATTCCTCCGCCCATCTCACACTCGACAGTCAGCCTCCTCATGATATCACCATCCTCCTTGCTGCACCAGACGCTTGCCCCAGATCTCCCCGACCTGACCAGGATGATCAGCGCAATGTTCTCCGGTGCGGCTGATACTTGGGTGCGCTTCACGCCAGAATTTGCCGAAGGTGGTCCCATTGATCTCATCCCGGCCGAGATTCGTTCGAAGCTCTATATTCCATCCACGAATGACCATAACGAAGGCGGACTAGGCAGCTGGCGCGTTCATATCCGTTACCACCCGAACAGCACACCGCAATCTTTTTCGGCCATGGAGCGTTATCGGCGAAACGACACGGAAGCCTTTGCGGCAAAACACATCACAGTTGAGGATCTTCTCCACATCATGCGTCAGGTCCGGCTCGAGGAAGGGAATGGGGAGCGCGCGGCATTTCGAAAAAGCAGTCGTGGGAGGAGCTCGAGAAGAAAGCTCAGGTATATCGAGAGAAGTTGAAGGTTGCTGACAAGAAGAAGAAGGCGAGGGATGCCGCGCTGCATGATGTTGGCGTCGAACTCAGCCGCACGGTAATCAACACAATGACAGTTCGACAGCTGAAGAAGCAGTACGACGTGTACAAGTTCGTTGTCAAGGACGCCACAATCTTGAAGACCACGCTTGCCTCAATTCCAAGACGCGCTGACAAGCTGGCCACGGTTCTTGCTGCGTTGGACCGTTATGAAGGGTGTGTGATGTTATTACCACTAGGAACTCTTGACCTTTATTTTGAGCAGACATTCGACTCCCGAACTTCAGCATGACGGCGAATCTAGCGATGATTCGGACGCAGAGATGGATAATGTTCAGGAGGATGAGTGGGAGAAGGAAGCTGAAGCAGAGGAGCTGTACCACTAAAATTGTGTTGTTTTCGAGTCTATGCTGTGAAACGAACTTGAATTTGCCTGTCTTTATGAAGTTGGAAGTCCAGAACAGAATTGTTTAGTTGACCCTAAGGGCACAATGTTCAAATTGAGTGTGCCATTGTCATTATAGAATATTTTTCTTTATTGCCTGGGGAGGAGCAGTGGATGCAAGTTTATAAACAGGTGCCTCAGCCAAAGTTAGTCGATATAGGCCGTTGTGGAAGCAGAACAAGGCGGAACCGGTCGCGTTTTGAGGTTGGCCGAGGACAAACACGTACAAATAGCACAGAGATCAAAAGGCGCGTGCCGGTCCCCATATAGAGTCTGTGCTTACCGCGGGGGTCGGATCGTAGTGCAGCCCTATTAGGTGATCTGATATGGCACGGGTTCAATTCCTGGCCTCCACGACCTTTTTTTTCCCCTGTAAATAGCGCGTTTTGTGCAGCAAGAACCCCTCCTTCCGCAGAATTTTACTCGCTCTCCTCTCCCAAAGATATGATCACAACTGAAATTTACCCACCCAACACCGCGGTACGGGATGGCTGGCTTAAAGCGAGGGCGACAAAGGCTCGGGAGCGCGCGGCGCGTGCAAAGCGGAATCCTGCGGATCATGCCCGTTGGACTCGGGCAGGCTCACTGCGTTCCGAGGGTCCGTAGACCAAGGGTTGGTCTACCCCTGTAGGTAGACATAGACAGACTTCGAGATAGACCAACCTTGTCTACTTGTGTCGACACCCCTCGCTGGCGGGTCGTGTTTTCTCAGCCTTGTTTGTGGAACCTGTGTCGAGCTGTCACAGCCGGCATGCTTCATGGCACTTGATCGGCATATGACCGACCCTTACCACACTCGATCAAAAACTTGGTAGGTGTTTGGCAGGTGTGGGAAACAACTGTTATCATGTGTCCTCCCTCTACCTCCACCCCTCTCGACCACCCGGGTCGGCCACGGTACCGTCTCAACCGAATAATCGGCTCACCCACCGTTGACCTTTGTCTTCCAGCACCCACGCCAACGTCGCATCCGGAGGGCCCCGCCTCCTTCGGCCCTTATAAGATCCCGAAAGAAACCAAGTCAGTTCAGCGGCACCGTCACACGGAGCGGAAAGCGAAGGCTTTGCACGTGCAAACCCTCCGTTCTCCTGCTTTGCCCCCAGGTCTGCACGTACCCATGGAGAAGTGGTGCGTGTTGTATTTTTTTTGGCTTCTTTTCTTTTCTTATCTCTTTTCCACAGCATACCGGAGCGCCAGCGCTCATCGACGACCGCTTCGGGCCGCCCCCGCGCTGCGCATAGCCTACGCGCTTGTTGCTACTGTGCGTGTTTATCTTCTCCCTGAAGAAGTTCTTGCTCAACTTACCTTACATTTCTTCCAGAATACACGCTGGGGCCTGACACTCGTAACGCGTGAGACCCCGTGTCGTGGGGTCTGCGCACGCACTCGCTTTCGCCGCCGCTCCGCCTCCATTGTCGCCGCCGTATCCCCGTTGCATCATCCTCGACCAGCCGAGCCCGAGCCGTCGTCGTCTGCCCTTGTGGTCTGGTGCGTGCCGTGCTTACTTTTCTTTCTCTTTCTTTTTCCTTTTTCCTTACCTTGATTGCTTTTACAGGCCGGCGCGCCAGCGGAGTCATCGAATGGCTGTGCAGTCGTTTCGTGTCGTCCCGACCGCCTCCCCGTTGCGCATTCGCCGGGCACTGCGACTCATCTCGCCTGTGGGCCGCCGCCAGACGCACCTTCACCTGTGGTGCGTTTTTTTTTATTTGTCCTTTATCTTCTTACTTACCTTGGATTCTTCAGGACGCTCCGTCAGCACACGCCGGCGCCGAACCCCGCGCAGCTCCGCTTGCGCGCTGCGTAGCCACCAACACCACCGCCCACACACGTCCAGTCACCCGCCGTCTGTTTTCGCCGGCCATTTGTGCCGCTGCACCAAGACCATCAACGGCGCGCGGGCTCCGTTGGTGCCACCACTCTGCGCTCGCTTTTCGCACCCGCGGTCCGTACGTCGGTGCGTTGCTTATTTATCATATTTTTGTTCCTTTCTCACATTGACTTTGTGGAGCCCAGCGCCATGTAGATCTCGCGTGGGGCGTGGTCCGCGCGATCGTCCCGCCCTCATCGTTGCTGCTGCGGGTATGAGACATCAACACGCACTCGTAGCCGCTCCTCGGCTCGTGCGTTTCCATTGCGTTATTCTTTCTTTGATTTCTTACATGGCCGAGTAGTGAAACTCCGTGTTCGCACCAAACGTACTTCACCACTGGCTGTTAACGACACGCGCGCGCCACCACAACATCCCCGCCCTTCCGGTACGTAGACGCCGCCGGTGGTGGTGCGACGCCCCACCTTCGGCGCTCCTGCGCCGCATCGGCGCCTTGGGTGGGTTTCCTTTCTTCTTTTGCTATTCCTTTCTCACGTTGCGTTTGGGGCGTATTGCAGGCACCTCGTCAACCCCGCACAACCGTTCACGCCTTCGTGCGCGTGCCTCACTCGTCTCGCCGCCCGCGCACCTCCCGTCATCGTCGATCCTACGCCGCCGCCGCCCACGCACAACGACCGGTCACGCACCACGCGAGTCGTAAAACGCAGCCACGGCGTAACGTGCGGATTGGACTGGAATAAGCCCAGTACGTGCTCATTAATGCATCCCATCCATTCAATCATACTTAATGCCAGTAACAGATGCATCATAGAGTCCCCGCGTGCTGCGCTGCCCCACTCCACTCTTCCATCTCCGCCGCCCTCGTACGCCGCGCTCATGTACATGTCCACACCACCCCCGCGCACGCCATCGAGTCGGTCCGAATGGGTAGAGCAGGCATCGGAGCTCGTGGATGCGGAGGCGGGCGAGTCTGGTGTGTCTGGCGGACTTGGTGTGCGAGCACACGCGCGCGCGTGCACCGCTCTCTATCCCACCGTCCCCGCTTCCTGGCTGGCCTTGCGTTGATGTCCATACGTAGTTAGCTTAAATAAATACATGTTTTTGCAAAACACCACGAAGCACCTGTGGGATTCGTGCTCAGCCAAGAGTCAGAGGGTACGGGAGCTTGAAGTGGATTGAAATGACAGAAGCATCTAATTGCGCACACGAAATCTAGTATCAAACATTGCTCGAATAACCTCTAAACTTCTTCCTCGTCGACATCCATCTCATCGTCTGTATCCTCCAGATTGATCTCCTCGCTGTCCTCGTCATCGGCATCCGAGTCGGGAAGTGCGTCAATTTCCTCTGCTGATGGAATGTCGTACTGTTCCAAGACATCGTACCCGTATCTTTCCATAAAGTCCTTCTTGCCCATAGTCTTCCAATTCACATGTGCGGGGTCGAAGACGAGCTCCGGGAGTGGGAACGCAACACCAGTGTTAGCGTACCTAGCGCGCTCCCTCACGGTGAGCTTGTTGAAAAATTCAGGAATGAAGAAATCAACGGGGACATCAGCAGGGAGGACTGTCCCGAAGTTGGAGGCAGGAGGAGGAGGGTCGGGACGGGTGCGAGGCTTAGGGGCTCTGAAAACATTGTAAATGAGCCCATAATAAATAGTAATTGCAATTGAATGTACCTCTGACCCTGCTTCGCGTTGCGCTTCCGGTACTCCTCTGCTGCTACATCAAGTTCTTCATGAAAGAACTTCGCCACAACCGGGTTTCGACCTGGCTTGTCACGGACGCGGTGACCTTGCGAACTATACTCATCGTCCGAATGAGCCTCTTTGACATAAGCCATGCGCAGCACCGGCTTTCGCAGCTCCAGCCTGCCCGCAGTCTTGAATCGCGTTTCAGCCAACTGAAAAAATAATCAGGGCTAAGAACAATATAGGAGAAGAAACGCACCCGGGTGCGGGCCTTGTATTCCACACTGTGCTGTATAGATCTGGCGAGACCTCCAGGTCAGCGTCTCTCCATCTTCGTGTTCTGTGCAAGAGTTCCATATACAAAGTGATCGTACATGTCGTTGAGAAGCTCTGTGTTTTTCGCCACTTGTGCGTTGACTTCCAACGCTGCGAGGGCAAACGAGCCAGAAAGGAATTGGGAGCCAGCTACGGCCAAGTGACGGTGAAGTTGGTTGTACGCTGACTGCATGGGGCCGTCGAGGTCGGGGCAGAAACCCTGCAGGCCAGCCTTCAGGACCATCGTGAAAACGGACGTGAGATGTGCCTCGGGCATTCGAGCGATATCGTTAGCGATGGGTCCAGAAACGGCTTTGGCGTCCCGAATAAGCGTGGTCGCCAGCTCGGTTGCTCCCGCAATGGCAGTTCTAGATTCATTGACGAGCTTGTGCATGTGAGCGTGATAATCGTCAACTTTCTCAAAACACCTATCGTAATGAGTGCGTGCCTCAGTCGCAGAGGGAAGGGCGTCGGATTGCTTGAGCAGACCACACAGTGCCCTGATTAAGCACTGGAATGCCCTCTAAGTTTTTTCTTTCAGTTGGGGTCACATTTGAAATCGAAGGCAGAAGACGTACCTGTGTTTGCTTCGCTTCTGGAGGAACCTCTTTCGGGCGAATACCCCAGGGATTCCGCACCCGCGCCTTGGTAGAAGCCTCGGTGGTGGTTTCTTTGTCGCCAGTTTGATCGGTGTTGCTGGAGCCAGAAGTATCCTTTGACCCAGCGCCTGGTGCTCCTGCAGATGCAGAGGGGTCGCCAGAGCCTGAGGCACCCGTGTTGGTGCCATCATTGTCCATACGCGCCCTCTTGCGAGAGGATTCGGAAGTGCCCTCAGGGGTGCTCGGCGCGTCGGGGCTCGACTTTCGTTTGCCGTTGTTCGTGGTGCGCGCGTTGGAACCGAAGTCCACTTTTTGCTTCCTTTTCTTGGAGGAATCAGAGGGCTGTTTCTTTCCCATTAGGATGTAATGTGGAAGGAGGAAGGATGAGATGAAAGTCGAAAGTCGAATGAAAGAGGATAATTACTTGAACACCGATCATTGATCTACTGGCCTCGAGGCGACGGCGGCGAGAGGTGATGCATCGTGGTGGCCCAATGTTGCTGGAGGTAGGGATTGAGATCCAATTGCAGCAAATACCTCAGGGTAGCCCGTAAGAATAAGTTGAGAGCTGTATTATGAGTGGTGTTCTCGGACGACAGAGAGTCAAGGTTTGCAAACTTGAACCATTTTGGGGTTGGAGAATAGCAGAGACAAAAGCAAACAAGATAGCATGTACGGCCGACTCAAGATTGGAGACTTAATGTTCTTCGTTTTGGATCCTCGTACAGACGTACATGGTGGTAAGTAGGAAGAAAACGAGATTGATCTCCTCATTACAGATTTCCCACGGCAGTGACATCGGCCGAAGATCCTATGATCGCACGCCCATGTCAAGTGCAACACCGTGGCAAGGGTCGCTCATATGCCGTGAAGCGCGGGTCATGGCACTTGCCGGCTGTGTGTGTTGAATGAAATGTTGCTGTTGATGTTTGACAGTTGATCATGATGTGATCTCTGATGTTTGGCATCACTGTCAGCGGACCGCGATCACCGCTGTCTCCGCTTAGCCTCGTGCAAGCCTCATGGAGTCGTGGGTGACTTTTGGGGCCTTTCTTCGAACATCCATGGCTGAAACACCCTCCAGCTGGCCCACTCAGCCCTCTGATAGTACAGTCCAACCACGGGCCTCTTTAGCTGCGCGGCGCGGCGGTTCAAGTGCATCAAGACTCCATCCCACTGTGACTGAAATTCCGTCTCAAGTGCTGCCTGGGGCTGCTCTTTCTGGACGTGGAGGACTATCTGGGGGACCGTCTCGCCCAGCCACGGGGATTTCGTTGCGTGGGCGTGGCACGGTGCCTGCATATCATCGCCCTCATGCCAGTCCTATATTGATCCCACCATCTGAGTATGCTATCTCAATGTTTTAAGACTGTATTTTCACGTAAATAGGTCCACAGATGTAGCGGAATCCGCTCCCGTCATCCCGTCAGCAGCTGAGAATTTAATTCCCCCACGGTACATATTCTGACAGCACAAGAGTAATATGACTTATTCTGATCTCAGAGTTCCACCGCCGACGTTTCCGGAGGCTCACAGACGTGCCACAACACCTGTCAACCCCGAACACATGCCTTGCATTACGGCACGCGATCATCTCCACCCGCAATGGTATATCCGTTGTCTCATGTACATGGTTGCCTTCCTCCACACAAAGCATCGCGTCACCTTTCGCGCTGCAGCTCTTATCCTGATATGCCTGAGCTTCATCTTCTCCGCTTTGGTTGGCGACTTTACTGGAGCCATCGCGACGCCGCGTACCCTCAAAACAGTCTTTGCTAAATTTAATATCAAAGATAATTTTGTGGTGCATCCGGTTTGCTTTCATTGCCACTTCATCTTCGAGCCCAATACTGAACCGGAATTCTGTCCCGATTGCGATGAAGAGGTTCTTTCCGGGCCAGATCAAAACGAGGATAATAGTTGGGAAAACGCAGACACCGAGGCAGACGAGCACCGTTCTAATCCTCCGAGGGCCAAAAAACGGAAGCCTTATATGGTTGCTCCCATTCAACTGCTGTCTACTGGTCTTCGCGAATTCTTTAAGCGACCGGGCATGGTTTCGGCTGTCGAGTCCTGGAGGTCACGCCCCCGAGTAGATGGAGAACTGCACAGCATGCAGGACGCAGATGTATGGAGTTCAATGAAGGATGCAGAAGGTCAACAATTCTTTTTCGGTCCACATTCCGAGAAGGAGATTCGTGTTGGAGTCAGTTACAGTCTGGACTGGTACGTATTGATGCCAGACATTTAATTCTGACTTGACCCATATTTCAGGTTCAAGCGTAGCAAAAGCAGCTTCGCTCCGAATCAATCATCGGGGGCAATGTCTTTCTCCATCCAGAACCTACCAAACAATCTGAAGTGAGTCCACTACAATAACATAAGCACCTCATTTATATATCTGCAGATATCGTGCCGAGAACTGCATCCTGAGTGCAATGACTGGACAAAAAGAGCCGACTGCTGAGCAGCTGCAACACTACCTGAAGATTATTGTTGATGATCTTCTTATGCTTTACGAGGAAGGCATAGTCATTGAGACTCCTGAGTATCCTAACGGTAATTGTTGGCAAATTGGATTGGTTGGAATCTAATCGCAGAACCAGGCAAACGACTACGTGTTGCATTAGTCGCAATCATTGCAGATCACCCTGCAATGTGCAAATTATGTGGATTCGCCGATCATAGCCATCAAGCCACACCATGCACTAAATGTAAAGTGTCCCGAGATGAATTATTCACTGACAAGTCACTTCGGAATGGTAAAAGGAGTCCTCAAATTACTGCCCATTGAGTTTCTGATGGATTATTTCAGAATTTCCTCCACGAACTGGTGAAGAACATAGACGTCTCTGTTACCAGTACAACACTCTGTCTTCGTCAGAGGAAAAAGAAGACTTCTTTGCGACACATGGCACAAGATGGTCAGAAGTCGCTCGGCTATATTACTTCGACATGGTAAAATATACTGTTGTGGATCCAATGCATAATTTACTTCTTGGTGAGGTCCCGTGTTTAATCTTGCATTCTCGTGCATTTACTTTACTTTCTTAGGTGTTGCAAAGACCCAGTGGTTTGACCGCTGGATCGAAACTGGTGCATTGCGAGGGAATACCCCTCAAACTGCGCGCGAGCTCAATGTCGTGCATGAATTTTTGGAAAGTGTGAGTTAAGTGGCTGCAATTCGTACTTACATTACTGAATTATTGAAGTTTGAATCTCCTTTGTGGGCGGGTCGCTTGCCCTTGCGGGTTGGAGAGGCTGCAGGTGGCTCTCTGACAGCAGATGAGTACAAATTTGCAACTACAGGTCCCTGGGCAGTCGTGGTAAGTATACATGTCTCGGTCTGGTATAGTAATCATCGACCTGATCACTGCAGATACCCCTTGTGTGGGAACGATTTCTCGCTGAGGCTACAACGGACTTTGAGAGAGCCGAAAAAAACTACCCTGCTTCTCTGGATGAGTACAAGAAAAAGCTGGCATCCTGGGAGGCAGCACAGAAAGCTGGGAAGACAAAATCCCGATGTCCACGGGAGCCAAAAGCGCCATTTCAGCGAATGCAGGAAGGAGAAGACGAGAATTTCCTTCGATTTGCTACAGCACTGAAAATTCTAGTCAGCAGTTCCATACACCGCGAAGGGCTCAATAGAGCGAAGCAATTATTGGAAGACTACCTTCTGGGGTTCTCCAAGGTGCGCTGCAGGCCAAATGAGTTGCCCTTACTCACAAACTCAAATACTAGCTATACGGGATGGATAAGATGAAGCCAAACCATCACTGGGCGGTGCACGTCCCTGACCAGGTGTTGGATTTCGGCCCAATATACGGTTTCTGGGCTTTTCTTCCCGAACGTCTCAACAAAGTCCTCAAAAACTTGAATACTAACAACTGGGGAGGTGGGCTTCTCGAAGTGTCGATGATGCGAGAGTTTCATCGCATGGCGCAGCTGGATGGAATGGTATATTAATTGAATAGGAATCATCAGCTGCTAACAATTTTACCTAGTTGAACGGAATTCTTGATGAGACATCTGGGGAAAACCTCCCGCTTGGGTTGCGTCTGGAGCATCAGTTCATCCAACGTCTTTTTCGACCACTGGAGGAAAGAGAAGCCTTTGGAACGATTCAAGATGCCGCTACTCACGGTACGAACATTGTTTTGCATAAATTCAACCATTGATGCAAATTCAGAACACACATCGTCACGGGTGGTGCTTGGCAACATTGCAGAAAAAGCGAAAAGAATTGAGAAGGATGCGATGCGAGTGGGTCTTGTGAACTATTACCGCCTCAACAACCACAATGTCAGCTTGGCGGGTTTGGACTCGTTTGCTGAGACATACAACTATGCATTCTTGGATGGTCGCAGAATTACGCCAACAACATGTTCGAGACGTGGTTCAGGCTCTGCTCTCATTCAGATTCGATACCTGGGCGAACAATATTCGGGCGAGATACACACAATCTTGCAGCACAAGCAACGTGGTATTCCCAGATCTGAACCCGTTCCACTG
The DNA here is from genome assembly GCA_029378375.1 of Mycena olivaceomarginata. NCBI lineage: Eukaryota > Fungi > Basidiomycota > Agaricomycetes > Agaricales > Mycenaceae > Mycena > Mycena olivaceomarginata. The sequence goes on along the minus strand of JARKIC010000137.1, from coordinate 179,716 downwards.
GCATTTGTTCTCTGGATGATACCGGGAGACACGCCACTCGATAACGGCAATTTCATGTGGAATGATTTGTGAGGATTTTTCATCTTGCTTGGATGCACGCTCACTGATGGATCCACCCGTACTTCAGTCTCGAGTTGGGAGTCGAAACGTGGTTATACAAAAAATATGCACCGACCAACGATCCTAATTTTCCGCCGCAAGTATTGCCGTTGGCGGACATTAAATCCCAGATTTCCTGAGGGAAAATTGGGTTCACAATACCGCCGTTGTGGATTACGACAACAATGGACAGAGTACGATCCAGGCCCTGTAACCTTGCGCTTGATAACTAACAAGCTCAGTAGTTCCCGACCTCATTTACGGAATACGGTGATGATGCCACAGTAGACGATTGACGAATTATTGCCGAACCTTTAGGTTCTGGCTCCCAACGTCAAAGTATGCTGTTCACTCTCTTGCCCTAACAGTATCACCGTCCCAGGAGCGAGTTGACGGCAGCAGCACCGGTTTGGGCTACAGAGCCAGCAGTGAGACCCGCGGCTGTGGTGGTATCGAATAGGCCATCCTGGCGAATCTGGATGCGACGGTGGAGGACATGGTTATTGTAGACCATGTTGAGGTAAAGAGCGAAGCAAAAGAGTGGTGGTTACTGCGAGTACAGTATGTAGTGTTTCAGAAGCCGAATCGTCTGCGTTAATCGTATTCAAATGCTCACGTCTGCGGTGCCTGTGAGCGCACAAACGGACAAGAGAAAGTTATACTGACCACCAAAAAAACAGGGAGAGACGGACTTGCCATTCAGCGTCGAGTATATACAAGATTGGTGTGAGTGAGACTCGTCGAGTTGCACTGATAGCGTTTGAGTCGCACTTTTGTCCATCAGAAAGTGCAACTGGTTACCCGAGTGCGACTGGCTACCCGACGCCTTTGATGGGAACGAGATCGGCACACGCTGTGCCGACATTTCGACTACGGATGCCAACTAGTCGTCCAAATTTACGGGATAATTCTATTTGGCAGCCCCCGGAAAATCAGTGGCCCGCCAAATAAGTTCCAGCAGCCCCCAGACCTCGATTAGATTACCGGGCCGCGCCTGTATCAGTATTTAGACGACGCGGGGACGTGATAGTGTTTATGTAAGCCTGCCTGCCAAGTTGTCCAAAGAAAATTCAAGGCCACAATGGCACAAAGTATTAGGAAGCCAAGGGCTTCATTTTTATGTATAGAATGGATTCCCATATTCAGATTTCACTCATTTAGCAGCCTACCAGAAATTTGAAACGAACTTTCCACTACCATCAACCGCACACCAGCCAACAAAGGTCACAGAATACTAAATTCAATGCTATGATGGCATGAGGTATTAGGAAGCCAAGGGCTTCTGTTGCATGGATAGAACAGATATCTGTCCTCAGATTTCACTCATTTAACAGCCCACTAGTAAATTGGAACGAACTTTCCACCGCCATCAACCACACACCAGCCAACAAAGGTCGCGGAATACTAAATTCAAGGGTACAATGGCACGAAGTATTAGGAAGCCAAAGGCTTCATTTTTATGTGTAGAATCATTTGCCATAGTTCAATATCCTTCATTTAACAGCCTACAAGGGCCGGGGGCTGATGAATATCACTACACCTCAATCACAATCCGACAAACTCCCAAAAAATCCAACATGTTGCCGCTGCATAAAATGGCCGGTTGGCACAGTGTGTTGCAATGAGGCAACAATAAAATCGATGAATTCATATCAGTACCATCCAGGGAATATAATGACCATCTTCACGACGAGGAAAGACCGCAGGTCACATCACGCTCACCCTAGGGTGAGCGTGATGTGACCTCGGCCCGTCCTTTACAGCAACGCAAGCGAGGTCCAAAACAACGCACCTTCTCGCCGCCAATGCAATCACAGTTGAAGGAGATGGCAAACAGACATCCTTCTACGAGGAACTAGTTTTGTACGGAAATCCCAACCTTCATTTATGTATGTTGGCCAGCTCGGTGTTGGCTCGGTGTTGGCTCGGTGTTGATGTTGTCAATGGTATCCAAGGCAAGCAAAATTACACCATGGATGCTAGTACCCGCAAACACAGGATTTCACAATGAAGGATTAAGTATCTCCAATTGTCGATATTTCGCTGAATTGGCCGGTCACGCCAAGATCGCTTCATTGCGTACGAATTAGCACAGCTTGGACGTCGGGGTAGGAAGAAGAAAAAACGAACTCAGTAATTCCGAGAGTGACAAGTCCGGTGTGGGAGAAGGCGATATTAACAGCCATTACAGGTTGTGCATTAACAGAAAGAATTTCGGTGGTGGAGGTAATCAGTGACAGTATATCGGATACAAGTTTGGCCTTGAACGTTGTTGAAACCGAAGAAAAAGAAGAGCTGCATGTGGTGGCGAAACCAGCAAAAGTGGCGAAACAAGCGGCAAATAATTCAAATTATTATATGTGACTTTGTCCGACAGAATCTATTGTCCATAAGAGGCACCAACAATCGCCCCCCGTCGCATCCCGCTCCAAGATAAGGCCGCTTTCATCCGGCCTCTGGCCATTTTGTCCAACCCTTCAACACTGTTTTATTCGCAGGCACATTATTCTCCTTCCACCATTCCATCGAAATTCCAAAATCGTACGGCGCATACCGTGGAATACGGTCTGAAGGACGGTCTAACCCAACCCGAGTATATTTGAGATTAAGCTCTTGAGTGGGGGAAGTGCCGTCGAGGCGGAAGTTTTCCAGGTCGTGGATGAGGGAGGAATACTAAAACATCATCAGACACGGAGGGTAAAGATAGAGCAGCAACGACAACGCACCGCCTCGGAGCGCCAAGCAGGAACAAGGAGCTCAAGGATCTCCATCTTCTTTTGTGCGGCCGGATCGAGGGGGAGGTTGGCTGCGGCAGCTAGGCGCACCTTCCATGCATCCCTGGTCTCGACAGCCTCATCCTCAGGCCCGGAGACTTCGTCGGAAAGGTACTGCTCGTGTATGAGATCGGCAAGAAAACCAGGATCAAGATGGTGGTCGGTGGCGAAGATGTTCACGACTTTGGCGAGTTGCTCCGATTTCTGCAATAGCTGGTGAGTATAGTGGAGAGGAGTGATAGATGGAGACGGACACGTCGACGGCGCATCATGCGACGATGGCTGACACGATTCACGTCGCCTTGTATTGCAGCTTCGATGTTTTGAGTTTCTTTCCACGTCTGCTTGAGGTTGCGGAACGACTCCTTGGATCGTTCGTGCAGATATGCGAGGTCGAAGGTAGGCCCAGGCACCTGCGATGGCCGCTTGAGTTTCTGAGGCCAGGCATCGCGATTCTAGAGTATGGTAAGTTCGCAGTTGAGGCAACGGTGAAGAGCGTACTTGTAATTCAGCTTGGGCTTTACGCGCAACCACATCGACGAGATCGCGATTGCGAAGGTCCGTAACATGGACACTGAAAACTGGTGTTGGGTAGACCTCCTGGGTGACGGGGTTCGTACGGACGACATCTGGATTTGGCCAGTGCCTCCCAGAGACATGGCATACACGGCGAAATGTTTTGGTCACATATGACTACAACGTGGATCAAAGCCGTGTCGTTAAAATATTGGGACAACTGACCTGGAGGGCACGCTTCTCAGAGGATGAGATATCTAAGACTTGAAAGGTTACACCGTCGTCGTCAACGCTGCCGAAGTCATGATCTGTGTCTGTCGACGCATCCGTTGTAGTCGGCTGGGATGTGTCGCTGTCGGAGTCTTCCGAAGAGGGAGTTGCACCGTGACGGGCTGGAGGACGGGTGGCGCCGAGAGCACCTCTCTTCGAGCGAGTAACACGGCCGCCGCGCTGGGCAGCTATACCGGTGGCGCGAGCAGGAATAGATGGCTGCAAGCGTTCCGAGAGGGCTCCCTCAACAGCGGAAATTCGCTCTTTGAGTTCGGCCGTGTCGCTCAGTAATGTTTGGCATCATCTCGAGCATTCGATCCATCTGTGTTCGTTCCTCGGAGATGATGAACTGGGGGTGCAAAGGCGCCAACGATCTCGACGGGGCATGGTAGCGATTCGATTGAGTGGGAGTATTGACAGAAGATGAATTATATGCAATGGTATTGGAATTGACGGCGGCGGCACGTGTATTGGCGGAGGGAACCCGGGCGTGGTTATAGCCTAGACGATCTCGATTGTAAGCTGCGGGTATATCAAGCGACGTTGAGCGAGTGGTAGCCCTTGGTGTGCCACTTGTGAGCCTGTAAGTAATCCATCGCGAGCAAACGAAAGCTTAATTTTGACGTACGGTGGAGGGCCATGGCCTAGGAGGTGTGCATCATAATATACGGGTCCACCCACTGGCGCGGGCGCCACTTGGAAGCTGACAGAAATGCGTCAGAAAAACTTGGAAGAAAGCACAATACACTTACGGATCACCAAACGGCGCTCCCTCGCCGTACAGATTGGCATTGTTAGAAGTGAGTTCAGGGGCCATCGCACCGCGCGACGGCCCAGTTTGGCGGCTCATCAAGACTCAGAGAAGGAGTGAAATAGAGAGAGGAATGAGGGAGAGCCACTGAATCATGCCAGCGCACGAGCAAGATCTGCAGGGCAGACGGGAGAAGCCTCCAAAATAATAAAATCACCGGGACGATATTAATATTTTTAGTCGGTAGCAACGCACAGCCCAACCGGAATGCCAAAGCAGACGGCAGAGGGCGGCGGGGACTCCCTGAGTGTAGGGCCAGTGGTAGACAGGCATGGTCTACCCCGGGTCGACAGATGTAGACCAGCCGTAGGCCCACGTAGACCAAAAATAGTCTACGTGGGATAGACAGACTCTGTTTACGTAGTCGACTGACGTAGACTGACGTCAGCTCACGTAAACAGGGGTCCGTCTACGGGACCTCGGAACGCAGTGAATCGTGTGTTGGGAAGGTGGTCGTGTTCATGTAGGGCCGATGGACCATGTTTCTGCAGTCTTCACCCATGGTAGAGGGCTTTGGACACACGACCTCCGCGCCGAGTATCTAGCGGAAGATCGGGCACTATCAGAACGAGTTCACTTTTATTGCGGTCTCTTCCCATGAAGAGGGCGAACAAAAGTACCAGCTTCATATTGTACTTGCTTGAGCCGCAAACGAAATTGGAACAACAAACAACACCAACGCGCACGGCGGCTGCAGGGATTTTCTCGACCGCGCCGAGCGTTCGGGGAGGAGGTAGGAATGTAGGGAGATGGTGCTATGAGGACCTGGACTTTGTTTTCTGAGTGAAGGAGTATAGGCATCTGGGTGAGGAAGGAGGGCCGGATTGAATTGGCGAATTAAATGCTAGTGAGATGCAGATGGTGTTTCTGCAAGGCCATCAGCTCAGAGTGGGCGAGGTTAGCCTTGGTGTCTACGGTTAATCGCTGGAGGTGCATTCCGAGGGTTGAGAGAAGCGAGGACGGCGGAATACGCGCTGCCGGTGAGTGCAACCAGCGTGAGCTGTTTTTCGGGTAGAGTGGGAGGTCTTGAAATGTGTCGGTATACCCACATTGACAAAACGGCGACGTTGACGACTCTGGAGACGTGGTACACAAAGAGGTGGGGTATGCCGAACATTATAACAAGGAAGTTCATCGCTGTAGAGAGGGCGAACGATCCGAAGGGCGGGGGAAGGGATTTGCATTGAGTCGGCGGCGAAGCCCATGATGCCGAGGGTGTGAACGTGTAGAGAAAATAGTGTGGAGCTGTATGTATATTCAAAATCTATATAAGGTACATGGGTCTCGTCAGGGCATGCAAGAGAGGATGAGAGTGCATACAAAGAGAGTGTATAATAGCCCGGGATGACACATATAGCAAGTACCGCCCGCGAACCCATGCCAAAGTGCTTGTTGGCCTCCCGAGCGGTCTTCATGCGTGCAGCAGGACGGTGTTGGCACCGGTGGGTGCATGGAGAGCGAGCTGGTCCAGTGTTAGTGCCTCGCCGCCAGCGTTGAGGATGCACTCTTTGCTGCATGGGTGAAACACAGATGGTGAGCTAAGTTCCTCGCCGCGTGTTCGTCCCTCGGGAAGGTAGATGTCGTCGGCGATCGTGCCGGCCATGATGATGAGTTTGGAGGGGAGGTCGACGGTGTTGGAGGCCTCCTCAACAATCCGCGACAGCGACAACACTGTTCATCTTGGAGAGGAAGAGACAGTGAAAGATGACCTTGTGAAGCTGGCATCTGCGCAACCGTGCCAAGAACCGAAAAGTGGCTCCTCAATGTGTGGGAGGTGGACGCGCCGTTGGACGAGGCCGGGAACACGCCGCCGGGGCTGTTGCGGGTGAATTTACATCGACGTCGCGCAGTGAGATGTCTCTGTTTGTTCCGTTGATGCCGTTTGACGCTTGGGCTGCTCCGAGACATATGAAGCCAAGAAGGGCCAGAAACCCGGCACATCGAAGACATACCGTGCTCCTGCGGGTGCTGCAGCTGCAGCAGAGGTTCTGGGAGATCGATGTCAATCTTGAAGCTTGAAGATCAGGCGCGACTGCATTTGAGACAGATGTGGTTGTGTCGTCGAGGACGCCGTTGACGGTGTGCTTGGGGGTGGACGCGGAGAGCTGAGCGCTGAGTGATTGTTGGGGACGAAAGTGGCTGCCTCGCGCATGCGGATGCTGGCGTGTGAGAGTTGGGAATCTTGGCCAGGGCTTAGCCCAAAAGGGGCACTACTGTAGTATTTCGTTCAATTCGTATGGTCATGCATCACACGGCCAAAAATCTACGAAAATTTTCGTAAGTCACCCAGTCACGGAGGCGATTTTGGGCTTAGCCGAGCGTTGGCAGAGGATCAAATTCCCTAAAGGGGACCGGCTACGAAAGGGTCAATTCGTATGATTGTGTCACATCCCAAACCGCCTTTGTCCCGCCACTTTGGAGGCTCCCCGAACCAAAAAAAACGGGATTTGAACAGAGAGAGGTATGGTGAACTCTCTCTCTCTTCCCCGCTTTTTCAAGAGGTAGGTGGGAATTCCCGATCAGACACAGACCTCTTTGACAACTCCCCTCAATTAGGAAACACAGCCACATCAGCGACATTTAGGCGCCAGAATCAGAAACCTTTAATTCGGAATGTTCTCGTCCATCCTGAGGTTCCAGAATTTTGCCTACCCTCCCATTATTGTACCTTGTGCGTATCCCGAGCCACTCAAAACATTTTAAATACCTCCAGCAAGCATTTAAAACGAATTAATTATTTTGGTGATGGATGATATAAGCACCATCTGACGTGAAATTTACGTGACGCGAGACGCGCGCGTCGCTGCCTCTTCCGTTCTTTCTACATCCTCGCTCGTTCTGAACACATGAATCCATCTCCCCATGACCCTCCAACACCGCCACGTCTCCCCCGCCTTAATTCTCATGCTCCCCTGCCCTCCGAAGATGTGGAAATGGAAGATATGACGGGCGCTCGGACTGCGGCTTCCGCAGCGACGGCACCACTGCCCGAGATTCGCGCAGGTTGCACCAGCCGTCGCGACGGAGCCAAGTGAGGGAGGATCATTGAAACGCTCGGCGGCCCAGAGCGGAGGTCCGAAGGGGAGCAAAAGACGCGCTACGGGTTAGATTAGACTTGAATTAATATATTTCGGATACTCGCATGCAGGAGGAATGAGGATCTATTGGCTAGAAGAGATGCAAGAGGTGGAGGAAGGTAGAATTTACCGCGACGGTATGCGGTCCGTGATCCGGACCCTCCCTCCCTCCCTCCCCTGCACAGCATGTCAAAACTTTTGGAGGTTGATGTCCGAAACTTTGATCCCGCCTACCTCTTGGCTTTTTCTCTTTTTCTCAGCTTGATTAACTTGATTCTTTGCGCTTCACCACAGACTTAACCCTAAGCCCATTTTGAGGCATCCCGAGCATTTGTCCGAAAAGCGAAATAAGGGCTCTCGGACCGACCCTACCCTATAAGGCTGTGTCTCGGCATCTTCGGATTCTTCCGGTAGCTGCCCCTTGCGTCCCGCGATCACCAGTCACGTGAGGTTCACGTGAGCGAGCTTCAACTTTGCGTGTGCTGCACTCTGCCGCAATCGAGTTCTTCTGAGCTCAATTCGCAGGAAAATCGGTGCGCTGAGCTGCTTGTGCAGAGTATTCAGTTAATACTGCTCAGATTCTTCCTCCGAGCATGAATGTTCCATTTTCCCTGCGTCCACACTGTCTTTTGATATCAACCACCATGGCTGGCGGAGAAGACGACGCAATGTGGCTGAATGACGAGGTATCCACTATCGGGACGACGGGATGCTGTCACTGACCATGGCTGCCGGTAATGCAGGGAGGGAAGCTCTTTCACGAGGGAAAATTTCAAGAAGCAAGGGAGCTCTTTGAGGGAGCGAACGAGGCCGACACTTCGAACTCCCCTATATTTCTCTCCAACTTGACATTGGTGCATATCAAACTTGAGCAGTCGGTGGGCATGGTGTCTTCTACTCCGAGTCCCAAATCTGCGACGCAATTCAACAAGAGAAAAATCGTAAACAATATGAGGAGCTTGACCACAAGAATTCATGGCCCACCACTCCCGACTTTGAAGCCCTACCCCGGCAGATAGCGATTAGGAGAGAGCAGAGGGCCATCAGGGTAAAACTTGATGCGAAGTCGATTCATAACCTTGACGAGTTCAACGTTGACTTCGTTGTAGAAGGGGGGACTCCTTTTTAATCGATCTTTGCAGGGTACTAATCACGACGAAGACGGGGCAGACGAGCAAGAGGCCCAGGACATTCAGACAGCAATGGCGGAGTCCCTTCGTTATATATCCCCACCAGTTGCCGCTGGTCCGATTGCGGGTCCTTCTAGACCCCAGCCGCTTGCGGTACGCGCACACAGTCTTCCTTTCTTTTCTCTGATCTGGTCAACACCCCTGTAGACAATTTCTGAAACTAGACGACCCCTATCTCCGTCTGTCGAGTATATCGTATGTGCCTTTTTACTCTGCTGCTCTCGACTGAACCTTCTTTGTTCTTTGTTCCAGTCGCCGCCTGCACAACGCCGCCGCCTTCTTGACGGCCACACTACCCTGTGTTTGTAAGTAGACCAGCACCGCGACCATTCTCTCTCTGACGTTTTTTCAGACAGATCGCGCTATGCCAGGAATTTCTTCTTGGCAGCTATCAACAAATCGTTTATTGCACAACACTTCGGTTAGAATGCAAGGTCCTTCCATCGAGTCCCTTGTTAAAACTCTTCGGGGTCATATATATTCGTTTTTTGGCGAGGACCCATATCTCCCCGCCGACTCCAGAGACGCTTTGATCATTACTACACCTAAGGGACCAACCGGCCTATGCTCCCGCCATGTGAACTGGTGCTCGTAAGTCCAGATACTCCATAACTATCAATTACAAATTTTCATCGCCATGCAGGGGAGAATCCACTGGGGAGGGCGTCGGCAAGACTGTCATGGACGAGTTAATCAATCTTATCTTCCAGGATGAGACGATATGGAAGAAGATTGGCGAAGAGCACGTTCCTGAAATCTTTCCAAGTAGTTTGCCTCTTGACAGCGACCGTCGCTGTCGCCTGCAGTCCTATGGCTATATCTGCATGCTCTACATGCTTTACTGTCGTATGCTTCCACAGCCTTTGTCTGCCCTATTCGCGTGCGCGGTCCTTCTTCCAGAGGGTGATGTCCAGCTGCTTGGGGATCACACGTTCTTGCGTCTAGTTGCACCAATGCAGATGAGCGCCCTTCATCACTGGCCAGCCAAAGCCGAGGATTTTTCAAAAGCCAAGGCTGGAGATGTTCTGCATTTTCTTACTGGGATGTATTTCGACAAAGAGGTGAGCCTGCCTACAGTCCAAGGAGCACCATATCGCTGAGCCCCCACTCAGCCCTCCTTCTTCTCCAACTTGGGCAAGGACGCGCTTAAGGTCTACTCCGACCTCGTTTTCCGCAAGGTTCTGTTTGGCTTGGAGACCCAGTTCAAGGATACCCGGGAGATCAAGATCTTTTCAAAGGCATTAAACCGCCAACTCCATGTCGATTCTTCCGTAACTTTTGCACAGGTTTGATACTTCTGCTTGCCTTATATTGCGGCGTTCTCACTACCGTTTCCAGACCTTTGGGACTTCGCTGAAGCCTATGATGTCAATGATGTGTGCGGTTGCGCCTCAAGACTGTTCAAGAGCTCCTCGATTGTATCCTTTGGGTGTCGACTAACACCCCTTCCTTGCTCGAATTTGAGACTAGATACAAAACCGCTTTCTACCGATATATCCAACTCCCTGGCATCGTCAAGCACCCTCTTCTACCGGTTGAGCGGCTCACTGACGCTGAGCGCGACATCCCAGATGATCATAAGCTGGCACGCGCTCTCATGTTCCTCATAACAGCCACCGGCACCGTGCAGCTTCCGCCCAGAGACAAGATTCAAGTAATTGCATCGTATTCTCCTTGCAGAGGCCAAGCTGACGTACATACCTCTTCCAGATGGTTTTCTATGAGCATCTCGAAGAGCAGACAGATACCGATACCATGGACCCAGCTCAGAACCCAGATCATTGGGCGGACAACTGTAGTCCTGTCCGCGTCCATACATGCTTCGACGGTGTTGATCTGCCCCTCCGTGGCGTGTCAACCCTTCTTCACCAGCCTCAGCCTACTGATGCTACGGCCACCGATTTCGACCTTTATCTGTACATGATGTACCGTCCAATCACTGCGTTTGCAGAGTTTGGAGGCCTTGTGAGGCGTTTTTTTCCTCTGTTAAGAGCAAGAAAGCTAAATTGCCGTTTGTCCACAGATGTAGGCGATCGTTTTCGCAGGAGCAAATGCACGGCGCTCCTAAGATACGTTATCCAATGACATACCTACACAGTCTTTACCCGTCCGACTTATGCCATTTATCCACCGACCGCTCACACTGTCCTTACTGGTTTGATATCTATCTGCTACCGACCCACTTCCACCTGCTCGGATTACAGTCGTTACCTGTTCTATAAACTCGCTCGTTTATTCTCGAATAAAAGTGCACATTGGTTTTTGCACATACATTGATACAACGCGCCAGCTTCGACAGCCTTGTCAACTCTCCCGGTCTACATCTACACATCAACATCCATATTCACACTGGCATCAATGTCCAGCCCTTTACCGCTAATACAAAAAAGAAAAAAACACTCTATGAGTAACACTTGGCGAGCGAAAAGCGAAGAACATACCCCTTCTCTCCAATACCGTGGAAGACTGAGATATCAAAGCTTATGCACGACGGGATGGGCCATTTGGTGTGCGTCTGGAAGTTCTCTCCTTTGATCCATGGTTGCGCCTCTTCAAATAGCTCTTGCGCCCTTGCTGAGAGATCCACCTTGGCCATAGACTGCATGCGACGCTTCCACAGTCCAACCTTGCAGAGCAGTTGCTCTGTGAAGATCGTTCCGAAGCTCAGCGTCTTCTTGTCTGCTTCTGACAAATGATGGTCGAACCAATCCCGTTTCTATATTCCAGTCTACGGGCACTCCTGGACAATGTGAAGAGGTCGACTCGTTCTCAAGCAAAGGAAGAAAGGAGGCGCGTGAAGAGGCCTGCGCGTCTTGAGAAGGTAAGAAAGAAGCATGAGGAGGACTGGGCAGGCGAGGATTCCGCAGGCGAGCAGAGGTGTCTTCAGGTGGGCAAGACGAGGACCGGCCATGTCTGTCATGTATTTTGTTTATATATCACGATAATAGCAAAGACAGGCGTACTGGAATTGAAAATCGTCTTCGTCGCTATCACTGTCGACATGCATGGGTTCATCAGGCAGAGTTTGGGGAGCAGGTGGTGCGGTCGAGCCTCGGATAAATTGCGGGCTATAAGGGCATTTCTTGCCAGACTGGTGCGATTCCAGAGGCCGAAATTGCCCAGCAGACGCCAGGGGGATACGCTGAGGAACAGAGGTGCCGACCATATACTGCAGCGATTACACTGGAGTTTCCAGATTTTATTTTCTCCAACCTCCGCCTTGACCACACCCGCTTTGTACAAGCTGAGGAGCCGCGCAGTATCGCTCTGGGTAGCATTAGGTGCTGGCGGGCTCGTCGTCGTTGTCATCTTCGTCATCTTCGTCATCCGAAACGTCGCAGAGGGGCGGTAAATCTACCGAGGACGGATAGAAAGGATACCGGTGTTGTAGTGGCGAGGATGGTGTATTACGAGGTGCTCCAAAGTGATGGGAAGATGCTGGAGTGAAAGCGGAATGATACCCGCTGTCGGGTGTCCCAGCTGTGCGAGAACGGGCAAGATTGGATGCAAAGGGTGGTGGAATGAAAAGCGGACTCAAAGACGGCCGTTCTCGGGCAACCACATGCAAAGGAAAGGGAGTGCCGAATGCTGGGGTCGGGTCTTGTGATCCAGGATGCTGAGACGCTGTAGATGCCGTATGGGTGTCATCGTCGCGTTGTGGAGTTGCTGCAGAAGGCGTATCTGTGCCAGGAATGTCAAAGAAGCCGGCAGGAAAGCTGATACAGGAGAAAGCCATATGATCAGAGACAATGACACGAGAGTAACAAGAGCGACTGGGTGCGCTTGGACGCGTCCGGGCGCGTAGAAGTCAAAACGGAAGAGAGTGGAGAATTCACGCGACGCGCTATTTGGTGAGACCAAACACCGCTTGTTCGGTCCGACCAATTCTTTCTGTATCTGTATCAAACAAACATCAAATATTATAAAAACCACCTAGGGTTCCTCGGAAGTTAAACAAATGGGTGGGTCTCTCAATTGATATTTAAGAGAAAGTCCGGTATAAAGGCAGGAAAACAAAATTGAGCTGGACAACTACTCAAACTCAAAACGTGACCGGAACGGCTTCCGAGCTAAGTCCGAAAAGAGGTCGATTTCACGGCTTTGTCGGCCGCCCCCCTCTTGGCCTACCTTACCTGAATCACTTCGCTATGAAAGTCACGCTTTTCTGGGCGTGAGAAAACAGCTATATTTGGCAGGGATAAGCAGGCACTCAACCGATTTAAGCTTTCCGCTTCAAACCTTAACTGCGAGCCAGAATATCTCAGCCAGGGCTCAAAATGGTGCAGTGGAGTGTGTGAGAGCAAGAATATCACGGTTTTGATCTGACCCGTGACTCCTGCACAGCCATGCCCGATATGGAGAGTTCCAGGAGGTCTGGTTTAACAATCGGAGCAGTACGGGTGATTTCAAACAGACAGAACTGCTCAGAACAGTGCTGGGCATCATCTGCCAATTCGCAGCATTTGATTTGCTCTCCATACCAGGTCACGCTTTTCTGGGCGTGAGAAACAGCTATATTTGGCAGGGATAAGCAGGCACTCAACTGATTTAAGCTTTCCGCTTCAAACCTTAACTGCGAGCCAGAATATCCATGTATCATGCTCGGATGTCACTCATCCAGATCTTCACCAATCCCTCTGCACTTTGAGGAGGGGGGACTGCGATGAACTTTGGAATTAGTGATAGAGGGAATAAATCATTGTGTCAGTGTGTGTTGTGTGAATTCAGTTTCAAGGATTCCTCATGCTGAAATATTGAATGGATTATATCTCAGCGAGCTCTAGACCAGGTGGACGTATTCACTCTATCATTAATTCCGTATTACATTCCTGTACCATCAGACAAAATCTCAGCCCAGATGGTTGTTTTGGTATCATCCGAGGTGCTTTGGATTATCGTCTGGCTTCGTCTGGCCGTAAGGGAGTGCGTAAGTGGAGAGCTCTTCGACGCGACCCAAAAACTTGCCCACGGTACAGCAGATTAAATTGCTAATTGAGTGTCACCAATTACAAATAAAAGTGAGCTTCAACCCAGTTTCAAAGTTGGACTTCCATTCCGAGTGCGGTGACCCAAAGTCATTGTGCCAAATTTCCCTTTCTCAGCCCCCCCTCACTCCCGAAGCCACGGCTTGAAGCCCTGGCTTTGGCTTCCGACTCCCCAAACCAAAGCCAAAGCCCACCCGAAGTCAAAGATTTGGCTTGGCTTGTCAAGCCACGGCTTTGGCTTTTTGGCTTCGTGGCTTGAAGCCAAGCCAGAAGCACCACTACTGGCAAAAAAGAAGTCTGCGGCAGCAGCAGTCAGTACGAGCAGGCTCAAACTTGAACCCGGGGCAATGTTTGAGTCGCGCTCCCCGGAAATGGATAGCCCTACTCAATACAAAACTTTCTGTGTCCTCTAAATTTTTGTAGCATGCTCAGGGTTACCCAAACAAGATCCCAGCAAACGCATCAACGCGATCACGGACTCGCGGTCTAGCCTCACAACATGACTTGATATGGAGACCTAATTTCTTGAGCTTGATTAGGAGATCATAGCCAGCGTGATTCTGAGCAAAACTGTCTCTTCAGATTTCCCATTGCCGCCTTCGTCATTGAGCCTAGGGTTTTGAAGGTCTTCATTCTAAAGGGAGGCAGTGCTGTGAGGACCGCATTCCGTCGATCTAGGCCTCACAAGGTGACTTTGGTATGGAGACCTACTTTCTCGAGCTTGATTGAGAGGTGATAGCCAGAGCGACTCTAATCAAAACTGCCTCTTCAGATTTCCTGTTGCCGCCCTTGTCATTGAGCCTAGGGCTTTGAAGCTCTTCATTCCGAAGGGAGGCGGTGCTGTGAGGACCTTATTCTATCCGGTCTCAATCAATTGCAACGGCAATTGCCGGGACAGAATCACGGCTAACTGCTAGTGGTTTGTTAAATAAATAAGTCACTTTCAACACTGATGTACGAAAGGCACTCTAGTATGTGTGGGTGTGAGGTCAAAAATGCTAAGGTCGCCGACTACCCGGTCTCCGATAATACTGCAGCGTATTGATAGTTCGGCGCCGACAAGCCCCATGTTCAACAGCGGTTTCAGGGTGCTCAACAGCGACAGAGCAAACTTGCCTCATGGTGGAAAGGCGGGGCCGTGATCCACCGGAGTCCGATTCCGCTCCGGCCGGTACTAGTATTTATACTGGAAAGAAACCACCTCAAGTACAACAATATCGCACCCACAGCCATGGCGCGTACTAAGCAGACAGCGAGAAAAACCACCGGTGGGAAGGCGCCGCGCCAACAACTGATGACGAAAACAGCGACTGCGACGACGGTAAAGGATCCAAAGTACCTCGACCTATCGTATCCCTCTTCCGACACTGATAGTCCGCAAATCTTCAGGGCGTTAAGAAGTCTCATAGGTTTAGACCTGGAACTGCTGCTCTGAGGGAAGTTCGCAAATACCAGAAAAGCACCGAACTATTGATACGGAGGCTTCCTTTTCAAAGGCTGGTCAGAGAGATTGCGGGTGATTTTAAGGTGCTTCGTTCCCTTTCTCACATATCACTCACCTTCCCCCACTGACATCGAACTCGCAGACAGACATGCGATTCCAAGTCAACGGCGCTCGCAGCGCTGCAAGAAGCAGCCGAAGAATACTTGAACTCATTGTTTGAGGATACGAATCTGGCGGCCATCCACGCGAAGAGAGTGATTATTCAACCGAAAGACATGACTCTGGCACGCCGTATCAGGGGGGAGCGAGCGTCCATAGATGGAATGTAGTTGTCTAATACTGTACTCAAATTACGCATACTCCGTGTCCACTCTTTGATCCGAGACGATTGGGCCAGAAACGAGCTCAAAACACCCTGTTGCAGTATTTTTCGCCACAACTAGTACTGTAGATAGGGGGTGAGCAATAGTATATCATTGAAGTTGATATCCACGAGAAGAGCGTGTGCGACCAGAATTCCTCCGGATCGCGGCAACTGGGTAACCTTACCATGCTCTGGGTAAGTTCCCATGAACACCGCATCATCACTGCCCAATTTGACATTACAGAACGTGAGATGAGATGATGTTTTCTGGCAGACCGGCCAGACATTTGATGGGAGCGGAGTTTGTCTCAGTCGGTAGGCAAGCCGCAAATAAACAAAGTCGCCGCGACCCTTCAACGCGCTCTTTGCTACTCTGGTACGCGTCGTTACCCTTACAAAACACCAGGAACATCTACAATACACGTTATAAAGTTGTCTTTACAGGATATAATAAAGTTTTCACACGTCTTTGTTAGGGTTCACGCCCGGGGGCTGCCGGGACATCGCAGCCCAATCGCAGCCTCGGCCGCGACATCTATATCTTATACTCAAGGGAAAATTTGTGAAAAAAACTTTATTTGAGTCGGAATCCTCAAGAAATCAGCGCAGGCCCACCAAATTTGGACTATATTCATTTAGGGGCTGGCAAGTGTCCGGGAAGAAAGCATAGTAAAACATATTGGCAAGTTAATTCATCCATCAGGTAGCCATAAATGAAAGGGCAGTTGGATAATGATGTAAGTTGTACGGCTCCAGGAAGATACGAGAGTGAGGTGAAGGGGCGAAATTTGGAACTTCGACCAGCCGTGCCGCAAGTGTCCGAATCGGCCAGATTTGATGGCGGATATTTGATGGCGGACTTTCCAACTCCCATTCTTCCTGGGTGTATTACGGTTGAGAAAGCGTTTAGTAAGGTGATAACAAATTGATCATGTTGTACGAGGATGGTATCCTTAGACTAACTTCAACTTGCCCGAAAAAAAGACGGTAACGAAAAGAAGACGGTAACGTAAGGGCGTCCCGAAAGGCTAAAAAGAACGTGACTTCGTCTCAAAGCGGACGTCGGGCAGATTCGCATATCAAGGGTCCTGGATCGGTTAACTCAGGTTGTTTGATCTTTCCCGAATTTCTAACCATCAAAATTGCGCACAAGAACAAGAATGGTTAGACTGTTTTTCTTCGATAAATTGTCTGAGAGGCCCAGTCTTTCAAATCCCAGATTTAGAGAATATTTGACCCCCGGCGAAGCGAGGAATTGAATATTTTGTGACTTATTTTGCAAAAATGTGCACAGCCAAGGAGGAAGTGGGAAACCGTCTCGGGGATGAGACAGAGCGGGCAGTCGGGGGAGGGTGCGAGGTGAAACCGGTATACGCATTGAGGCCGATGTGGGTGGGTACGGAGTTGGGTCAGAATGCTACATTGCGGACGCGACAGGCCAGCGTACATCTTCTCCGTGTTCGAGCTCGGTACAGCAGAGTCGAAGAGAGAGAGGCGCGCGTTGCTATATCGTGTGGTCGAGGTTGGGTAGCTCAGACGACGGGTGAAAAGGGAAAAATAACTATTGAATTTCACCCGAATGTATGTAACCCGTAACTCCAACCCGTTCAACGAGTTAATCTCTCGATGGCTTCGGGTGAAATCCATCCGGTGCCCAGAGTGTCATCACGGGATTCCCCAGACGCGGCAAGCACAGCACACCCAGATGCGACACACTGCGTTCAGATGCGGCAGATCACATCAACCTTCGGCACACTGTCGCCAGATGCGGCAGTATGCAAGACACAATCCTTTAAAATGCTGCAAGTCGAAAGACGTGGCTGACCTGGCGTGCTTGCTACAAGCCAACGGCAACTGTTTACCTGCACTTGTCCCGGGCGCATTTTCCGAAGCTCGCAAGATACTTTTAGGGCTTTCAACGTCAAAAATTATCCCCTCCCCGGACATTGGGACTCGTTTTCTCATGGCTTCCCCCTCACATTCTCAAAGAGCCATTTGGCTGTGTGATGCCTGCAAGACAACAAACCACTACTACCGGCGACCTTACTGCATGCAGCCCCGTGGATTACACCGCACGTTGCGCCACTCTTGTAGTATATCAGCTGCAATATATTGTTTATACCCATTTTTTTTTTTGTGAACTATGAGTGGCTATGAGCAACTATGAGCGCTATGAGTGCTATGTGCACCACCATGATGGGCATGCGCTGGAGAAGTATGGCAGGTATGCCCGCAGATGAAGGGGGGGGGGTAACAGGATCTGTCGAGGGAGGGACGAGGAGCTACAGACGCTGGTCCTCTGCGGTATGAGTGTCTATAAGTCTCGGCCATGTGATTCCACCTTTCTATAGAACTAGCCAGTTTGCTATGATGTCTATGACTGATATAAATGTCTATGTAGGTCTATGTAGTAATTTTTGATTTTCCTGATGCAAGATATCAGGCCACTGAGACTGAGAATATTTGCAGGGTAGACAAAATCCGTGAGCTCAGAAAGCGAAGAAACCTGAAGAAGCAAGTTTAGTTCACCCGAGCCCGCCCTTGACCCCTAACCCCCTGTCGCAGCATCCTCGTAGATGTTTCCGTCCTTCTCAAACCGACCGGTGTCCTTATCGACTGTGCCGTAGTCTCCCACCTGTTCTCCAGGTCACTAAACGCGAAGATTTGGCGCCCATTGCTGCACTCGCCTTGATCGGATGTGGCGGATCCCAGTTGGCCCATTTCGACGATGCGGCCTGGATGAGATCGAGGTACTTGCGAGAGGCGTATTTCATCCGATACAGCTAAATGGATCTTCGCGATTCCGTCGTTAGCAAGCAAGATTGAAGCAAGATGCGTGGTCGCGTTCACGATGAGGTAAGATTGCAACAGTCAAGCTGTCCGGAAGAAGCCCAAAGTAGACCCGAACGGGTCCCGTGACTGATGCCTTTTTTTGTTTTTTGTTTTTTTTTGAATCTGCATTTATATACCGCTACAAGCAACCACTTAGTGCTAAGACAACGGTGCCCTACGGCATAGTGAACTACGTCGCAAGGCAATATATGGTGAAGGTAACACGGAAAAGAGTCAAACAGTGGTTTGTATTGTAAGTTGTGGAGATGAAATGCGACGGTGGGAAATCGACGGGGTGTAGAAGCGGGTAGAAGAGAGTAAATCAAGCTGCATGATAGACTGGTCCCAATTGCCTCCATGCGCCGTTTTGCATGCCGTTCGATGAGGTTTGCAGATGCGTATTTTTGCGGGCTTGACGGAGCAGATGCGGCATGGGCCAACAAAAAATATCGAGGTCATCGAACCCTTCCGCCTCGATGGGTGGAAGATTTGCGACAGCGGAGAGCTTTTTCATAGCTAGAATCGGTTCTTGTCGGGACCTTGGAAAAAACAATTTTATTTTTTTGCCTCTTAGGCGGCCGTATCATATGCGATTTACTTAACTTCCTCAATGCGAGCTAGTAGACTGTATGTATGACGGTTATTTGCTATCTGGCTTCGAGGTGCTCTCCAGAATATCTATAAGAGCATCCTTTCAAAATACTAAAATGATCTCACAAGTACATATTGCTCTGGGGCTGTTCTGCCCTCACATGGTAAAAACATTAAATATGGGCTTGTAAAAGGTACGTTGGAGCCTAGGAAAAAATCTAAGGACCTCAGGACCTCCGGATTTTGAATTCAAATCGAATGGTTTAACTCTCGAGGAAAACGGATAAGAAATAAGCTCGCAATAATGGCGGAGATGGTCGAAAACATTGAAAAAGTCTCAAAACGGAAAAAAAAAAATGCCCCGCGCCCTACGTTATGCAAGCTGTAAAATCTGACCCAAGTTGTCCACTGTCACAACCCTGCTCCAGCCACTTTTTCGTCCACTGCTCTGGACACTTTTTCCGTTCGTCGCTCCAGCCACTTCTGCGCCTGAGCATTTGTCTGCCCATCTGTCTGGGACTCCATCCATCTGTCCATCCACTCCACCTGAAGTGTCCGGAACATCTGTCTGCTCACGCTGGCAGCTATGCGATCAAGCCCAGGATCATTGTAGATACCTACGGACACGTGCTACTGGGTAGTTACTAGTTAGTATATAAGGTTTTGCCTAGCTCCCCATCCTTTCTTCTCCTCGGATCCCTCACTAGATGTATAGTATTTCCGCTCCTGTATCTAGTGGCTATATTTATACTTTGGATTCCCCCGCTAGTTTCAGCGCCCTGCACTGAGTTTAAGGTTGCCCTTACATCCACTCCACTGTCAAAATTCACTGACCTAATTTTATCTGCCACTCCCTTCTGGCTTATACTCGGTTCCCATACTCAAAGTGTGACAGATGTGCGAGGAGTGAGATCTGCCAGCAGTTTATATACTAGGAGGGGGGGTGGTTCTGATAATGATCCAATCAAGTATCGGGTCACCACAAGCAGAAACAGAGTTGAAGGAGTGTTGAACACAATGAATGGTTGAATGGACACTAGAGATGAAAAGAATGTAGTGAGTGATGAAAATATTACATTCACATGTCCCTCATAGTCTTCCACGCTAGCCTTTTTCCACATCCACATTTAGTTTTCGCCTTCACCCACCTCAAAATGTAAGGGCAACCTTAAGCTCAGTGCAGGGCACAGAAACTAGCAGGGGAATCTGAAGTATAAATATAGGTACTAAGTATAGGAGTGGGAATACTACGCACCTAGCAGGAGGATCCAAAGAGACAAAAGGATGGGGATTCCCATACTAGGTGAACCTTATATACTATTAGGTACTACCCAGTAGCACATGTCTGGAGGTATCTACAACGATCATGGGCTTGGTCATATAACTTGTGCCAGTGTGAGCGGCAGAACCGGATGGGAGCCGAGGGTGTCAGGCCGAGGCGAGTGCCGGAGCGGATGGGTCCGAGGATGGAGGTGTCAGAGCCGAGGACAGGCCCGAGGACAGAGCCAAAAATGGTGGAGCAGGGGTTCCCCTGACAAAACATACCAGATCGGATTTTGGGATGCATTGGACTGACTCATACACCTGCACTTATACCTCCATTGCTTAGACTCGGAGTCAGTGTATCAGGCACTGTGTACACATAGGCAAATTGTATTTCAGACAACCTGAGCTGATATCTGAAATACCTCATGTATTAAGCAGATGGGTTGTATCAGTAGCCACTGCCGCGCAATTTTCAGAAACCCTCTGCGACTTTCGAGCTTTTCAAGGCTTTTCACTAGTCAAACAGCATTTTCAGGGAAAAATCGGAAGTTGAATGCAGTAAGCACTAACGAGAATCTCACCTTGGGACTCAAACCCGGGCTGAACAGAAATGCAGTACTCAGTGTAAAACCGCCACGACATTGATACACCGCAAAGAAAATTTAAAATAATAATGTTGGTATATGGTCTGACAAAGAAGACCAATCTTCCACCGTCGTCTCAGACAACCGCATTCAAGTCATCACGCATTTATGTTGCAAAGAATGCAATGCAATACTGCGCCGCTGGAACCAGAGGGAAGGAAACAACAGTTTGGTGGCAGATGGTCCGCACCTGCATTCAATTCCTAGAAGATCAGAGTAGAATATTCAATACATACTTTTCATGTCAGTCTTGCCTCAACTTAACTGACCTTCAAAACATGCTACCCATTCAACTGTTGTCTTGACCTATAAGTTAAGAAGTGAACTGAAGGTAGCACAAGTCGACTGCGAGCAACTAACTTGCCCGCCAAGTTAGATCAAAGTAACATGAACAAATTAACTTAGATGCCATCAGTTACCACCAGTTTGTCTGTTTCTTCAAGTTAAACAACCCTGTTCTCTTCAAACACTCCATTCATCGAGTTGAACTGCAAGATGCTAAGTTAATTGAAGGTAGCCAAAGCGAACTTAAGCAAACTTGTGGGCCAAGTTACTTAGATCATGTTAACACGACCAAACTAACTTATGCCATCAGATGGGAAATCAAACTAGCGAAGCTTCCAAGCTCGGGAGGTCCCGCGTTCGATTCACGCCAATGTCATTTTCATTTGCACCACGCAGTGGGCCGCGCGGCGAGCGCCAAGCACCACGCAGTGGGCCTCTGCGGCGAGCGGTAAGCCCCGCGCAGCGGTCGGGGTCTGGGGTGGAAACCCCAGCCGTCCTCCACAGTCATAGAATGGATGTGAGGTAAACCTAACTCTCGATGCGCTTCCCATCAAGATTGGTCTCCCACGAAGGCCACATGGGTCCCTCACGGTCGCATGATGATACCCTTTTAAGATTAGTCTCCCACACGCTGGTCTCGCACGGTTTCCAGTGATACATCTCTGGTCGCTCAAGGGTGTTTTTCCACACCCCGAGCCTCCAGTGCATCGCAAAGAAAGATCAGGTTATTCAACACGAAGGAATTTCAACGGATGGTTTGACCACCATCATGCCGGGAAAATAAACTCACAATGTACGTGCACCGTGAACCAGTTCTTTCACCCGAGGGCAAGACATCTGGAGACAACGGTGAAAGAAAAGGCTCTAGTCTGTCTCAGGACTCATGATTGATTGATTAATTATCCCATTATTCTCACCGCAAGCCGTTCTTCAGCTTATGTTGGAGTCTAGTGTTACATCAACCATACAGAGTTGAAACCCGGATCCGAAAAAGACCCAGAAGCGAAAAATATGATATTCTAGGCACAATTTTGAGGAGGGTAACCCGATTCTTTTGTGTGAGACCCTTATAGAGATCATGAACAATCCCACTTAAGCAAAAAAAGCCCATACCAATCGTCGGCTAGCACAGAAAATTGCAAACATGCCAAAAAGCAGAAATGTGTGGCTGTGCCAGAAGTCCTGAGAAGAGAATCATTATTGTGAGCGCCCCCTATTTTATATAGACCTGAAATTGTATATGGGAGGACTTCAGCACTTCCTATCCCTCCTCATAGTCTCAGATTGTCCCAAGGGTACAATCTACTCCCGTGCATGACCCCATTTTTCGGATCGGGGCCCTCCACCAAAATGAGCGATAAAAATAAAGGGCTCATGTTCCGTAACCACCCATCGTAAAAATCTGAAAATATTTGTTGGCACACTTCGAAGCCATTGTATCGTATCCACCTATTTTGTTTTACAAGTGCTTGCACTGCCATCGAGATATATGGAAGAACATTATTTTTTTCGGATCCGGGTTTCAACTCTGTATCATTAATTGTAATCATTCAGATGATCTCTCGTGATCCTCCAGACTCTTCTGAAAATGATCTCCCACACAATGGTTGCGTTTCTCCAAACGGGTTTGTTGGGTTGCTCGCATGAGTGATGCAATCGGCGGGCTGATCCGGTGCCAGTGCGTCGCGTGGAGGTTGATGGCCGAAATCGGGTGGTGGAATCTTGGAGTGTCTAAAGTGTGTCTCTGAGGGTGGGGGCAGCAGGATTTGAACCTGTGCCTCAGCTCCGTTTGGTCGTCGGCAGTGTTATGTCGAGGAGCAGGCTGCCCATGGCTTTGGTATCAGGTGGGCAGTTGATAGAAGCTGAGGAGATGGTGGTGAGAGACCGCTGTAGTTTGAAGACGTCAGCGCTGCCTGAGGCACAAACACCGTCTGAAGCTGAATCCTCGCAAATGGCTTCATCTTTCTGATCATTACTGTGAGCCCATGCTGTCGTTCTTGCAAGCCATCCCTAAATTGGGCGTAATGTGTGCGCAATCTGGGAGCGCGACTCATTATCTCATCGATGATGCTGGTCCTGCTTCATTTCTAACTTGATTTCTATTTTTATTTTCTTGAAGCATGGGATCCTGGAGCATTGGAGTAGTCTCCCGCGACGGCCAACACTGGCACCCAATTTTCATTCTCGATAACCCTTCGACAGACAATTGGTTCTAAATACATGGAGTGGTACCCTCTGGGAGGAAGAAGCACTGCCGGATGACTGGATACAGTCGGATCGGGTTTTAGTGGGTACTGTAGAGTTTCATCCAATTCTCCACGGCTGTGACCTGTGACAGGTTCATCCGAACTTAGATATTCGTAAATCCCGCGGGTTGACCGTGACACAAAAAAAAAAAAAATCGTAAATGTGGAAAATGGCGCGGCGACTCTGGAAAATTCATAGGTTAGAACATTGGAAATGATAGAAGACGAAAAAAAGTAATTTATGGAGTGTAACATTCATGTCAAGACCGTGGTCTGAACACTGTGATACAAGCATGTGCATAGTGACCAAATCACATGAAATATGTTTCTTTGCGTCAATCCCGCCGCTTGTAGCGGCGCTGGTTCATTTCCGAGTCTTAGCACAACCCTCCCTCGGCATATGGCCGATGCGGAGGTATGTGAAGTGCCGAAGTATGCGGCTTTTTGGAGACACGCAAATGACAGGAGGATTTGGATGTACCAGGGTTGCAGTAGTCCCACTTACCTCCACCAAATAATTACTGTTGCTAGATAACAAGTCGCGCCATAGACGAGGAGGAGGATTGAACGAAGGTGGGACTTCGGCGGAAGTAAATAGAGTGTTTGCGCTGCAGCCATTGGAGCCATCTGATGGCTGTTTGGCGTTGCGCAAACTGATGGCTAATGGCTGATGAATGGCTAATCAAGCGAACTTTTTGTGAGTCATTTTGTGCCATGATGAGAGGCTATGAGCATGTGAATGCATATGGACCTCAAGGAATGGCCAGTAATTGCACAACAACATCAAATTGAATAAAATTGAAGATTTTGTACCTACCATCCAACCAATGAGGACATGGAGGGAAGAGGTCATTGGTAGATGAGTGGTAAGACTCTTAAGTGGCTGAATAACACAAAAAATGCGGGTAGGAATTGTAGCCATTTGAGCCATTAGCCCCAGTGAAAATCCCTATGCTCAGAAATGCTCAGATATGCTTAAACCTGCTCAACTTGTGCTCACTTGTGCTTGGAGCTGCTCGAACCTGCTAAACTTCAATTTCGATGGAATGACGTCAGTTTTTGCGGTGCAAATCTCACTTGAAAGCTCAGAAATTTCACCAAGTTACACAAATCCGCAGAACGTCGCTCGGATTATTTTCGCGAAGTCTTGTACAAGTGCAACTCGACCGTGAGAACTGTCGGAGTTTGAACGCCTTCTTGCTTCTGACTCCCACCATTGCACTCCTTGCCCTCTCTCTCCGCCAGTTCCAGCCCTGGTCTAGAGATCTTGTGGATCCAACATATCCCTATTTACACCTTTCCACCCGTACGCTTCAAATTCAGTCCCGAAAACGCGATGGTCTGCGATCTGGGCTGATCCCCACGCACTTCAATCCTCTTTTTTGGCGCGGTATCTCCACCAGATCGTGTGTCCTTGGTCCACCGCATACTTCACCACTTCACCTGATCAGACAGACCTGTGTTAATGTGCCCTAGACCTGCTTTTACCGCGCCCTGGATCTTAAAGCTGTCGAGTGGACTAAACGGTCCGCAATCTAATTTACTCTTCGCGGCATGATATATTGACCAGCTTGCTCTCCCTCCTTTACCCTACTCGTCGCTGCCAGACATCGCATGCGTTGCGCGCATCAAGAACGTGGATCAGCAGGGGAGCATCTTCCTCTCCGACTCGCTTTCACGTCGCTGCCCCTGAAGACCGCGACCATGTCAGGTGCCAAGACGATGTGGTGGTATGTCACCTGTCTCCCTACGAATATACCTTGTGCTCACCCTTGTAGCAGTTTGCAAATGGGTAGTCTAGCACTGGCTTGAAGCTACCATGGATATGGAAGAGTGCTGCAAGATTGTCGGGTCCATGAGGTACGTCTGCACTCTCCCATGTCCTTCCCCTCACCTCTGTTTGTATGACCGACCGCTAATCTTGCTACACAGACGCCGTTTCGTCGAGCCTGCAGAAGGTACACCACTGCGTTGACAGGAGGTTCGTCGGAACAAGGTGAGGATGATCTTTATCTTATCTTCGGTGTTCGCGTCACATTCTCGTTCTTCCTGATGTTGCTTTGATTAGCTCACGGTGTAGATCTGTTTGCTTCGCCGATGTGCACGTAGTGCGTGTCGCCTTCGTTTCCTGTCACCAATAATGCTGATTGAGTCCGTTTTTTTCAGTGCGGAGAAATCACTCGAGGTCGTTGCGCGCAATCACTCTGCATCGTGCCAATGTAGATTGCACCATGGGGGAACTTGCGGACAAAGGGACGAACGACGGCGCGGAATGGCTTGGTGTAGGCTTAATTTAGTCTCCCTGTAGTCGTATGTAGAAGAATATGATTTATTTCAATTAATACGGGCGCAGCAATCAAAAAGCAGCACTGTATTTAGCAGGACATGTTTAAGCAGCCTACAGCAGGTCTGAGCATGAAGTGCACACAAATCAGCAGAAATGAGCACATTGCGAAGATGCTATAGTCTCATTTTTGCGCTGAAATATGCTCAATTCGGATCAACTTTGGGTGAGCACATTTGAGCATCTTTGAACACAATTCAGCATGGGGGATTTTCACTGGGCATTAGCCATCAGTTTGCGCAATGCCAAACAGCCATCAGATGGCTCCAATGGCTGCAGCGCAAACAGGCTAATAAGATCGACCGATTTGGCTCCGACATGAGCGCCGCGGCGTACCAATTGAAAACGCACGGCTGGCGCAAAATTTGGATTTTTTAGCGATTTTAGGCCCATTTTTCGCAGATTTGTGACTTTTCTGAGACATTCGTAAATCCCCTCGGTGACCCGTGACAGGCACGAAAACTTTCGTAAATTTTGGGCGATGTGACGCGTGGCATCCAAATTGAATGAAACTCTACAGTATACGACCACTACCGGTGAAACGCGGAATAGGATAACGCGAGGTCGGAGTCCCACACTAGTCTTAAAAACTGTGCATAATTGGCATTTCCCGACGGACAAATTACACCGGCATCAACTGGTTGCAAATCAGTTACCCCAGCGTATGAAACTTGGAATGCTTTGCAGAGTTTTCTAATCCATGGCGTTGTGTGGTAAGGGTCAATTCGATAAGTGAAAAGGGAAACAAGAATATTAGATAGAGTAGTAGGGTACGAGGGGGAAGGGACAAGTTCACAGATTATCGCGGGAGGCGGAGAGTGTCACGAACGTACGCGAGCACCGGCTTGTGGTCAGACTTGGCCGCGAGCAGGCGTTTGAGGTTTAGCCGTGCGGTGCCGAGTCGAACAATGAGCTGGAGGCGCTGGCGGCGGTACGCCGGGCATGAGAGGAGATAATGAGGGACTGTTTCTGGGACGGCGCAGTGAGAGCACAGGGGGGAGGGGGCAGCACCGAAACGGTGTAGATGCGCGTTGAGGCCGATGTGTCCGGTTCGCAACTGCGTGAGGACGCTGCATTGGGGCCGCGAGAGGTCTTCGTACATGTGGATGATTGATTTAGATGGGCAGCGGTGTCGTAGAGGGCGAGGCGGAGTTTCCTCGGCGAGGTAGCCCACTCCTCCTTCCACCGTTCGGTGAATTCATCATTGGCCGCCGCGATGGACGCCGCTTGCTGACGGGAAGGGTGCACTGGAAGCGCGTGATGCGTTTGGTGAGCTTGGTGGTTGATCCGAGGGCTGCCTCCTTCGCGAGTCCGTCGACGGTTTCATTGCCCGTGATGCCAGCTTGCTCAGATCTCAGTTAATTTATTAGGTTTTTCAGTTTGAGACGAGGGGAAATACATGCTCTATGAAATGGTGCTCTGAGACCTTCGAAAATTCCTTTCATACTCGTTGCGAAAAACAAAAAAGAGAGAAAAGAGGAGAAAAGAGAAGGAGATAGATTTGAAGATAACAGCAGGGCAGGTCCACCAGATTTCGGAGCTCAAAACTCACCGCAGCGCGGAGTGTAGCAAAATGGGCTATCTTGATTACACGTCCGTGTCTGGGCTGTAAGGGAAGGAGTTACTGCTTTCAGCGCCAAATTCCAATGCAAGCTCGGCCGGAGACCAGCCGATGGTCTGCGGCTGTTATCCTAAGAATGAATCGCGCGGGGGTACGACAAAAAATTCTGAGCAGAGCATTCCGACGGAAATTTTGCTGGCTATCTCCACGCCGTCTAATCTTCTCTGCGCTCCCTCTCTCACTCCCTTTTCTCTCTTACTCTCGCGCTCTCGTGACCTTACACACATCTCGTTTCCACAGCATCATTTCTTTACACCTTCACGCCAAGCAAAATAACCATGGTCCCCCTTTGACTATATAGTACAGTTCTCCTTCCCTCCAAAATTGTCATAAATGACGATGTTCCCTCAGGCACCCTCCTGACGTCGCGGCACCGGTGTCCTTCGCAAAACACGGAATGCTTGGACTCCTTTAATGTTCGTACCTTCCGCTCAGGCAACATATTCGAGTACCCTTTGTCCTTCGGCCTCGTACTCTTCCTACATCGCTATATTCTTTCCTGCATCTCCGATTTCCTACTATTGCTCTGATGAACACAAATCGGAGAGGGCACACCACAGGTAACATCCTCGGTGCACTCACTGCATTTTGATGGCGTCTGGAGCCACGCTGAGGCACGTAAGTCCAGGTTTGGCGAGCCTTAGCCGAGATCGGTCCAGGCCCTGCCGAGGCGTCTCGACCGATCTCGGCTAAGGCTCGCCAAACCTGGACTTACGTGCCTCAGCGTGGCTCCAGATGCCATCAAAATGCAGTGACTGAGATCCAGCATTCGTCCCGTTAGCTATTCATAGCTATCTCTTTCCAATGTCTGCTCCGCTACGTGAACACATATTCACGACTTGACTACTTCTACGCAGATCAGATCTGGGCTGCTGATTTACTACAATTCAGGGATATTCTTGGGATGCGAGCGTCTAATCCGGACTCTGTCAGTTCCACCGAGCGAAGGGTTTCGATCCTGAAAGCCAGCGGATGGCGGCCTGCAACTGTTTTGGGGGGGGTTCCAAAGAAGATTTTTGACCACCGGTCCCTTTCTCTGTGGTCCTCCACCGGGAATTGCACCATCGGCACAACCATTCATATGACCCTTACCAGAAATGGCTCAATCATTGGGTGGTGCCGTCGATAGTGCTGGGCGCGGGTCCGGGTCCGGGTCCGAGAATATCGTTGGCCGCACCACGCAACCAACAGAACCACGCAACCAACATCCAGAGAGCTGCAACGAACTGCGGCTCACCAACAGCCACAATGCTCCCACAAAGACTTGGATTATACTTAGCCTCGTTCATTCCCTTTTGTTCTTCTTACCATCGGAATTTCCGGTCGCCGTATTTCTGAATGATTTTCATTGAGGCTGCGTCCCAAAGGCAGGTGGTAACGGTCTTTGGAAAAGTTCTCCGGTTGTGCTCCCAGTTGCGTAGATCGTGTGTGAGATGAAATGACCCATTATTGGAGCAGATTGTGGAAGCGAAATGAACGTGTAGGATGGTGTACGGTACAAGTGGGCAGCAGAAGGTTCGAATGTCACATGAGGGCAGAAGCTAATGCTAGGCTTGCAGTAGCGCGACATGGAACGTAGTGGAAGGGCGACATAAGCACCGAATGTAATGAATTACCTCCGTCAAACTTTCCTCGAAAAGTTGGAGGCCGAACTACCCGGGGTCTCTGCGCTATATTCAAATGAACTTAAACTCTTCCGCGGATTGCTACCCAGAAGAGAGATCACACCTCTCTTGGCAAAATTGGCACATGATGTCCTCAAAGTCTACGATTCAGTCCCGATGCTCCTCGTCAATGATCCAGATGTTCAACCCTGATGGTCCAAATTCACAAACTCACATTTTATCGACAACGTTGGATTACTATTCTCGACTTTGGTGTTGGCTGGCTCCCGCATGCAGCTTGCAAAGGGAAGACATACGGCAAGCTTCTTGTGTACTGGTGGACGCCGGGGATTTTCACCTGGGAGGAAAG
This sequence comes from Mycena olivaceomarginata, assembly GCA_029378375.1. Classification (NCBI taxonomy): domain Eukaryota; kingdom Fungi; phylum Basidiomycota; class Agaricomycetes; order Agaricales; family Mycenaceae; genus Mycena; species Mycena olivaceomarginata. The sequence continues at coordinate 150,383 of JARKIC010000137.1, read as the reverse complement.
AACTTTTCCTCCCGTATACCAGCTCTTTAGCTGTCAGTGGTCGGGTCCCAAGAGGTTCTAACCGGAGGTCCCGCCATTAAATTGGCCGGCCAGTCACAGTTGCTCAGCGTCTTGTATTGATCCCCCCCCTGGAATTGCTGTGTGCCCCGTTGACATCTTGTAGGTTTATATACGGCTAGCCATCCATATGTCCCTAGATGTGTCTTCGGTAGACTCGTTATTCATGTTGTGGACCTCGCGAGTATAATTACTGAAATGACCATCTTCTGACTGAGATTGTGAGCTCAAATCACAAGGTATTACAGCTCTTTGCGGAACTTAGGGCGCGGCCCGTTTTTTTTTTAAAAAACGGATTTTCCGTCGGATGGCTCTCCTGAGATCAATTCTCAACTATTTTCCTTAAAAATATGCTCATTTTGTTGGCATTGCAAATCCGGAGGGCATGGCATCTTATGATTTTTTATTAGGCCCCAAGATGACCTAATAGCTCAGATATGACTGTTTTTCAGTAGGATGATTCGCATGCTAGATATAATAGTTCGAATGATCTAATTTTTTGATATGTTGCACTTGGGAGTACTATGGAGGGGCATGACATACCGTGATTTTCAATGTGACATTTACTTCAAATATATGCTTGCTCGCATTTGGAACCATTGTCATAACATACACTACATCAAATATACAAGTTGTATTAAAAATCCTGGTATGGCATGCCCTCCGTAGTACTCCCAAATACAACATATCAAAAAACTAGGTCAATCGGACAACTACACAGAGTATGGGACATGTCCTACTTTTTTGTAAGTGGTGAAAAGTAGGACATGTCCCATACTCTGTGTAGTTGTCCGATTGACCTAGCTTTTTGATATGTTGTATTTGGGAGTACTACGGAGGGCATGCCATACCAGGATTTTTAATACAACTTGTATATTTGATGTAGTGTATGTTATGACAATGGTTCCAAATGCGAGCAAGCATATATTTGAAGTAAATGTCACATTGAAAATCACGGTATGTCATGCCCTCCATAGTACTCCCAAGTGCAACATATCAAAAAATTAGATCATTCGAACTATTATATCTAGCATGCGAATCATCCTACTGAAAAACAGTCATATCTGAGCTATTAGGTCATCTTGGGGCCCTAATAAAAAATCATAAGATGCCATGCCCTCCGGATTTGCAATGCCAACAAAATGAGCATATTTTTAAGGAAAACAGTTGAGAATTGATCTCAGGAGAGCCATCCGACGGAAAATCCGTTTTTTTTTAAAAAAACGGGCCGCGCCCTAAGTTCCGCAAAGAGCTGTAATATGATTCAAAGTAGTATTCTACACTACTTAACGAGTACTTTTCGACTATGGAATCAGATCTTACATAAAAACCCTCCCCAAAAAGGCGGTTTCAAATTCTGAACTACATCATTATTTCAGGCTCTTAGTATTCCACCATTTGAGTCACCTACTCCTTAATGAAAGCAGCTACCACCAAAGAAATTATTGTCCTACTTATGGCAGTGGTTTTCAGGAATCAGTGCCTGCGAGATGCGGTTGAACACAATTACAATCAAAGGCCATACCGGCCATTTATTCCAAGGACTTGAATGAAATGATGTTCTAAGAGCTGCTTTGTATATCTGATTTCATTATTGGACAAGGCCGGGGACATGTATGCAGCAATTGGACCTGACTCTGTGAGTCTAGATCAATGAATATTTCTCGAATATCTCATTAGTGACGCAAACTGAGATAGTTTCCGGGATGATATATGATACGCACGATAGTGCATATCAGCATCTTTATCTCAAAACCTTTTTTTTTTTCTTGGTTATAAGGGCGGCAGTCGAGGTGTGACGTGACATGGGGGCGTCAATGTTCCCGATCGGGGGCGTCACATGGGCGGCAGGGCGTCCAGTGGCGGCACTGGCGTCACTTTCACCGTGCCCCTCACATGTTTGAATTCTGGCTCAACTCCCAGTGTTTGCGCTAAGTTGAACGGCTGAGAACAAATCAATTCTCCAGAAAACAATGATTAAAGGACACAGACATGAACCAAGGTGAGACTGGGTCCAAGCAAAAAGATGAGTTGTTGGCCCAAGGCTGTGTGTACATATTCCAGGTGGCCCCCAGGGTGTGCTCAGCTGATACTCCCGTATATTTAGAAATTAACTTGCAGATTTGAAAGAATTCGTGGATGCCAGCGAGCCTAATGAAGTTAATCTTGCGCGGCATATTAATTAATCATAGCAGCGACCCTAACGCCGTAGTTGAGTTACAGTCGCGGCAAAATCATTTGTATTTCCTTTTTAGGAAATTGCGATCAATTCTCCTCCTTTTCTCTTCGTTTTCAAGTTTCGTGGCCAAGAAAAGATTTAATAGCTATTCTACATGATTATAGATGATATGTATACTTAGTAGTTGGTCCAGGAGAAGTTATTTTCTTTCAATGCTTCGAGACGGTGTGGGAAAGACCTGTAAACTTTGATAGCGTACTCTTGGAATGATACCGACTCCCAGATCTCGGAGAGCATCTCAAAGAACTCGTCTACGGTGCTGATATCGAAGTACCGCGGGTCCCGCTTCGCCCTGCGCTTCAACTCCGCCCAGGCGTTCTCGATTGGGGAAAGGTCGGGTGACTTTGCGGGCCACTCAAAGACACTGATGTCGTGGTCACGGAGCCACTTCTTCGCAAGCTTCGACGTGTGCTTGGGATCGTTGTCCTGCTGGAACAGGAGGAACGTGTGCGTGCGGTTCTCGAAATGGTCGTAGATGGGTATCATGGCATGCTCGAGAATCTTGATGTACAGCTCGGCATCGAGCATCCCGTCGATGCGAATCAGCTTGGAGACGCCCTTCGGATGAATGGCACCCCAGACGTTCACTTTCACCTTCTTCCGGCCATGGGCCTCAGTAGGCTGGATGCTACGTGGGGCCAGAGCATCCTGGCCATGTCGTCGCCTGACGTAGCGGCGTCCGTCTGATGCCCCAAGAACGATCTTGCACTCATCTGAGTTGATGAGGACGCCACGGAGGAAGGTCTCCTCGTTGGTCCAGTCACTGTAGTGCTCGTACATGCTCTCGCGCTGCTTGACATGCTGTGGGAGAAGATTTTGCTTCTTGCGCTGCGCAAAACCGCGAAGGCCGAAAGAGGCAAGAGAGTGGCGCATCTGTGGATAGAAAGGTCAAAAACAGTCCAACGTAGAGGGGACTGTGACGCACGGTGCGAGGACGAAGGTCTGGGAACATGGCCAGCCGTACATCCTCTCCATCGATCAGCTCACCCGACTCCAGCCTCTCCTCCGCCTCCCTCAGCTGCTCGTCCGAGAGCACTCGTTTGCGGCCGGCATTCCCTCGCCTCCCATCGTAGTAGCAGTCGCCTCCGTGGCTCTTAACGATGTTGTAATTACGTCCCACTGTCACTGGGTCCATCCCTTTGAAAGGCGATCGCTGGCAGATCTCGGGAAACGTCAGTTCGAGGTCCTCATGGAGGATTATCGCCTTGGCGCGCTTAGTCGGTGTGCATTTTGGGTTGTTGGCACCCCTAGGTGTGCGCAAGGGTTTCTCTGTGGGTACGCGAGGCATAGCGGTAGGTATAGAAAGACAAAGGATGAAAATTGATCGCAATTTCCCAAAAAGGAAATACAAATGATTTTGCCGCTACTGTATGGAACGACCCAAACGGCCTACCTTGAGCTCCGGTCATTTCGAAGAGGACTATCTTTCCAGGTGAGGAGATTACCATCCACTATGGAAGGTGAGTGTATTTTCTTCTCTCTAGAGCTTAACCTCTCATTTTTAGTGATTTTATGCCGTCGCCATGTCTTTGTGGAAAATGCATCCAATTCATCCGCGGGTGGAAAAGCGTCGAACACAGAAATATCCCGAGCTCACGATGGTTTAAGGGGTCCTTCCTTTAGGGAGCTCTATGATCTTCCGAGTTTCAGCAATGACCACCATTCGATACGCATCCGGAGACAAGGATGTCAGGAGGAGAGAGATACAGTAATTTCTTTCGACTTCCAAGATTTTCCTAGCCAGATCAGCGTAAAAAAACTTAATAGCCCGGTCTCATTTTTCCAACTACACAAGAGTCTGTAGTTCCGTCGGCTTAATTGACGATTTTTAGAATACATGCATTCAAATTAAATTTAAGTTCTGGGTGTCGCATTGCTCGCACGGAGCTTCCTCTCGCAGCGAGACCAACACCGTGTATACCTATAATTTCGACGACTTTGATTGTGTCTCAACACTCCTCGGCATGCCTCGAAGCACAGCAAAGACATTGCTTCCGCTGCTCCGGACTCAAGTTTGAAGACTACATCGTCTTTCTGAAATAAATCCCCAAAGATACTACCGGCGGCATCAAAAACTCTGAGATAAAGATATATCATTCAACTAATGTATTTGACCCTTCACCAATATTTCAAGGAATTTAGGTGCTCGATGGGAAACACAATTTACTGTACCGATACTGACCGATACTGAGCGGAGCTTGAATCTGCATCAATCATCGGCTCTGCTTAGCCGACGGATCAAATTTGCCAAAAGAGGACGAGAAATGCAAAGGAGTACGTGCGTTGGTGTACCTGTTGTCTTTCCCCAGGCCGCCGAGACCGTCTGCTGCTGTAAGTTCTTCCTCTGTGTAAGTGACGCCATCGGTCCAGTAGCCTCCTTTGTAGCCGTCGCAATTTCCTCGCTCTTCGTGAGTACGTCGGAATTCTTCCATATCGAAACGCGTGACCCCCATTACCGTTAGATTTTGATGGTTTGGTCGCGGAAAGCTCAGGATGATAATTTGACCCAACAAGGCTTAAATTCGTTGACTATTGCCTTATCCCCGCCGAACTCGGCCGAGATAATTTGTAAGCCAAGATCTGGCAGAGCGCGTTCTATTTTGAAACCCAGACCTGATAGAATATGCGGTGAAATGTGTTAAAAAAACTATTGCCCTCCCCACAATCCTTTACATTTTCAAACATTTTCATCCCAGAGCCAGTTTTTGAGGTGTCAGCCTGCAATGGATAGCCCTGACCATTCCGGCAGTTTTCGGCTATTCAGAATCCACTCAGAAGCATTATTGCCCTCCCCAGCGGCCAATCAGGGCTTTACATTTTCAAACCCATGACCCTATTCAAATATTAACACAATCTTATAAATTTTTAAACGCGTGACTCTATTGCCCTCGCCACAATCCTTTGCATTTTCAAACGCGTACTCCATTATAACATTGACACAATCCTTTATATTTACAAATGCGTGACCCTATTTGTTGACACAATCCTTTGTATTTCAAACACTTGACCCTCTTGCCTTCGCCACAATTCTTTGCATTTCAGACACCTTCAATTCCAGTGCCGTCCCAGAGCCACTTTTTGAGGCGTTGACCTGCAATGATTGACCATTCCGGTCATTTTCTGCTATTCAGATTCTCCTCGGAAGCATTAGAGAGCTTGAGCCCAAGCGGCATGCCGCTTTTAGGTTGCGCAAAACGCGGCATGCCGCTTTTTTTACAACTTTTGTGTGCACCTCAAATTCACACACCCAGATGCTATTGCACCTTGTTAATGCCCTTTAGAGGAAAAAAAGAAAAAAGCTGCATGCCACTTTTTGCACAACCTAAAAGCAGCATGCCACTTGGGCTCAAGCTCTCTATTATTGACCTCTCCAGCAGCCAATCAGTGATTTACATTTTCAAACGGGTGACCCTATTGCATTCGCCACACTCTTTCAAACACTTCCAGTTCTAGCGCCGTCCCAGAGCCATTTTTTGAGGTGTCGACACGCAATAGATAGTCCTGACCATTGTGGTCATTTTCGGCAATTCAAATTCCTCTCGGACGCATTATTAACCTCTCCTGCAGCCAATCAGGGCTTTACATTTTCAAACGCGTGACCCTATTGCCCTCGCCACAATCCTTTCCCTTTTCAAACACTTTCAATTCCAGTGCCATCTCAGAGCCATTTTTTGAGGCATCGACGTGCAATGTTTCTGCATTTTACCTCTTCCTGGTGGAGGAGAGGAATGAGTGTTCACTTTCAGGTTGAATCATACTCTGGCTAGGTGAATGCACCCTCTAACACAGAAAAAGAAACTAAAATACTCCGGTACTTTTTCTAGCAGGTAAAAAATTATACGAAACTGCTGAATTTTGGGATGCGAGAAATTGCATTTTCAATCCGTCTTTTCCACACACCCAGATCGTTGTGGCAGCATGCCTGGGTGCCAGAGATGCAGGACAATTCAAAAACATTTTCCAGACGACGCAACATGTGAACTCCTCCACCTAGCCGTGATACACACACAAACGCACAGACAGGCCATTTCCCATTGGTGCAATAGATATTTGTAGAATGCCGATCGCATCCGTAGGGAAGAAACAAAGCGTACTGAAGTACTTTCGTCCATTCGTGAACGTAACGGATCTGATGCGCAATGAGTTTTATGGGATTTCATTTGGAGATCAGGACAAACCCAAGCAAGGATTAAATGGGGTGGAAGCATTGGAACTACGTCTTCCAGAGGCAGGCCTATCATCGTGGGTGCAACATCGCACAGCAGCGAAGGATAATCATGTTTGGCAGCATACTGTGCAAGGGCCATTGGGTATGCATGAACAAAAGCTCTGATTCATGATCAGAGAAACGAGTAATAGTAAACAGTATGTGCACGCACTTGAGACGTATGTGACAAATATTCATCGCAGCAAAGACTTGATATTTTTCCGCAGCTTCAGCCAGAGCTTCAAGGATCGGGAACGGCGTTGTATCTAGAGTTGGATGACGTTGAGGGTAGGTGAACTGAAAAAGCAGCTCAAGTGTTTCACTATTCTCCATGAGATCCACAACCTCGTCCTGGGTGGGAATTTCGCTTGGTGGAAAACCTTCGGCGCCAACTTCCAAATTCTTCCGATGGATATAGAACAGAACACCATCGCAGGATCTGAAAATGACATCAGCGGCGGAGGAATTGACTGTGAGTCACGCTATAAGTGGTCTTCTCCGTTTGGGGTAAAATCTCCTTACACCTTTGGGAGACTGCACTGGCTCGTGGGAGTGGCATTGATATTGTGGGGTTTCAATCCAACCCTGGAACTTTATATCGTAGACCGTCAGGTTACGCCGTTCCGGTCCGAGTCGGTTAAACTTAATCCTTAGGCAAGACAGTCTACAAGGTAAAAAGACAGATATTCTTTTAGTCAACCGGCGAGGGCACCGACAATTACGTACCGCATGTGACTAGTCCCTGAATTGGCCACATCGTTGAAAGCTCAACTAACTTGCCCTTACACAGATCGAAGATCTATCCTAATCATCAGCAAGCAGAAACATTCAATTCGTGAAAATCCCGCAGAACCCAATCCCGATATGTGAATTTGATCGGGGCCGTGCGGTCACACTTTGTCGAGGTTTGGCAAAGGTTTGTTGTACAAAAGTCCTCCGAGACTAGCCAGGGTACTGAATGAAGGCTTTTGCAAAATATATAGAAATGTACAGTAGGATGATTGTAAGAGAGCTAATCAAATAAAAAAGATAAGGATTTCGTAGTGTGCGCGAAGAGTACCCACCATTGGCCTTATTTGTAGAAGGCCGGGTGCTATATCTATACAGTTTAGGGAACATATCCAGTACGTTGACTGGGCCGCCGCGACAAGGCCGACGCTGCTGCCTCTCCCACATCGACGCCCGCCGTTCCTTCCGATAGTGCCCCGCCAGTTCTCGGCGGCAGACACCTCGCCACCTTTCACCGCCACATCTCGCCCGTTTCGCAATTTGCGCGGGATGCGCGGTATCATACTCATTGTTGCGTTGGAGAGTTCCCCTTGCGCGGCAGTCTCGTAATCTCCCCCCTCTTATCACTACCTCTGCATATATGGCATCTCGCGCATCTCTGCCTGCGCTGACAAGGCGCCTCAGCTTGCTCTTCTTGCGCAGCCGCCAGCTTACCACCGCTCTTCAAGAGCTGTCGATTGCATATTTTTTCGAGATTTTCGGAGCAGATATGGGGTTACGGTCAAAATTTTCGAGACCCCAGAACTAAATACCCATTTGCGGACTGCATTTAAGGCCCGCCTAGACAGAGTGTGTCTGTGTCTAACCACTGTAGAGAGAAGCGGCAGTCGGACTGACTGCCTAAAAGCCTTCAACAAGCGAGGTACGAGCTCAAACTTTGTTGAAGCGTCTGCCTAGGGGAGACTATAAAAGCCCTTGATCTGAGTGTGGTCCAACACTCAGACCGACTGCCGGTATGCCCTTGTTCCGACTGCTATCCCACACTTGAATTGATTGCATTTTTGCCATTTCGGCAGTTGCGTTGACTGCGTGTTGGCAGTCAGTTTGAGGGCTTTCGGGCAGTCAGATCCATTGCCGCCAGGCAGTCATTTCGACGGGCGGCTGGCAGTCAATTTGAGTGTGCTTTCGTGCAGTCGCCTCCACTGCACTTGAATCTGCATTTGACGGTAATAAATGTATATTCATAGCTAATTAATCACATCCTATCCAATCCACCACCTGTTCAGTACCGCATCCACCGCTAGCACTGCAACACCAGGAATGCGTCAGTGCAACAACAAGGACACAAAGTCAAAGGCTTACCTCTGACAGCACCAAATAACGGGTACGGTAGCTTTGCACCCCGTACTTTGCCCACAGGCGCCGTCGTCGAAGTACACCTCTTGGCTGTAGATGGGCTCCGGTACTTCCATTGTGTAATTTGAGCGCAGAAACTCTTGGAGCTTTGTACTGTTCTGCGCTCGAAAGATTTCCCACGCCGCACAGCCCTCCGCCCCGGCCGGGTCGCGTGCGGCATACATCATGACATTTAGTGCGTCTGCTATATCCATGTGCAGTCGCGTCGAGCCGTGGCCACCCACTTCTGCTAGGTTTGCGTTGGCGTTGTACATTTTCGGCTCTGTACAGGGAAAAAATCCTTCAAAGGAAGGGCAGCAGCGATGCAATCACCTACCGAGATCGATCTGGGCGGACGGTATTCGACGGAAAGTGTGACGCAATGTTCAGCGCCCCGTCTCTTCAAACATATGTCGGGATGAGGACCGCCTGGCCGAAATCTTGGTAAAGCTCCGGAAATGCTGCCCGGAAGTCCTTTGAGGGCGGCCAGTCCTAAGAGCATCATAATATCATTGTCATCCGGGAAGCAGAAGGAAGAGTTACCTTGGGCTTCCAGCAGCTCGTTCGCCCGTTAATCCCCATACGTCTCGAAGAACTGCTTCACAGAAAGCCGTTTGCTCGCGTCCGTCTGACTTTGTGCTTACGCCAAATATCCGTGACTAGCAACGGGTCGCCGTCATGAAGCTGCCGACACGAAACATCGAAAACTGCACGTTTGCAAAAATGATGGCCAGCCAAATTGGCGGGCCATCATTTCTGATGAAATCTGCCCCAAACTAACCTTTGATTTTGCCTTGTGCTCAATTCTTCTCGGCGGCCTCTAGAAAATATCAGGCACGGCTTCGGTGTCAGATATGCAACCCCGGAATTTATTACAATGCAATTGACTGAAAGCTGAGGTCGCCAGATCAATTTTTTCCACAGGTACTCCCTTTTGCAGAGGTCCCCGATCAATAGTAACGACGGAATTTGAAAATAGGATCGCACGCAGAAGATCGACAGCAACCGGGCGATAAAACGGCCCAGCCGGTCCAGTAATTGCCTTGAGTTTGCGATGGGATCAGAGTTCTACAATAAAATCAATTTCCATGGTTTATCATACGAGCCTACAAATCAATCGGAAATGGTTTAAGCGAGGCGGAGGCGGCGCCAGATAGGCATGTTAGTCATATTGTGGGATAGGGTTCGAGGTGTCTCAGGGGTTCAGTTCGAGTCATTGGAGGTTCAATACATGGACGGATTTAAGCTTTGTGCTGAGCCCTGGCCATCAATTGGAATGCGAACCCCGTGCGTCGCAATGGAACAGCCCAATGCATTCATTTCAACGTCTTTTCGTCGGATTCGGCGGGGATAAGGGAGCACTTGACTGATTCAAGCTTTGTGCCGAGCCCTGGTCATCAATTTGAATGCCCGCCATTTTGAACCCCGTGCGTCGCAATGGAACACATTCATTTCAACGCCTTTCGTCGGATTCGGCAGGGATAAGGGAGGACTGGACGGATTTAAGCTTTGTGCCGAGCCCTGGCCATCAATTGGAATGCGAACCCCGTGCGTCGCAATGGAACAGCCCAATGCATTCATTTCAACGTCTTTTCGTCGGATTCGGCGGGGATAAGGGAGCACTTGACGGATTCAAGCTTTGTGCCGAGCCCTGGCCATCAATTTGAATGCCCGCCATTTTGAACCCCGTGTCTCATGAGAGTTGTTTCGACAGGTCATGAGGAATGCCGAGCTCGTCCCAAAGAAGCAAGAGTTTGGTTTGTTTATACGGGAAGCTCTTGCCAATACGGCGCATAGTACAGCTCGCGACTCGCCAGCTCAACCGAGAAGCTGTCGTCGGCGTACGCGTTCAAACGATCCACCCCTCGCTTGTTGACCGCACCAACCCGTTGAAGCTGATCCAAATTTTGGACGACCCACGGTTCCCGAAGCAGCAACACCGGTCGACATGGCGCTGGCCGTCAATGGCTGTTTGATTTGGAACTCGGGGCATAGAGGCATAAGGCGGTGAGCTCCCTTTACATCCGATTTGAAGACTGAGAGCTCGGCGTCGCCGTGTATTCGACGCATCTCAATCAACGAGTTTGCCAGATGCTTCAATCCATCTAGCGGGGCGCCGGTGATAGATGTGGATGAGATGAGGGAGTTGAGCGCGAAGTCGCCGGCGCTATGATTGGTGACCATGCGCTTGTCCCCGTCTGGCTTTGGCACGGCGTGGATGGGCATGCTCACCATACCCGGCAGGAGAGCAGGCCCGAACGATTCCGAAAATCGTCCTGCTAGCATCTCCTTATCGCGTTGCTTCCCCAGGAACTCTGCGTCCTCCTTTGTTTTAGGTGGATAGATCTAGATAGCCTCATCCCATATTATTGGGTACGAATCCGGGAATTCAGCCCAAGGCCAAAGACCGTGTCGAAGCCCGTCGCAGACAGATCTGACAAACAGCTGATTCGGATGGTCTCGAAGCAGGCTCTGGAAGATGTCGACTTCGATTGGAGTTATGATTTTGAAGAGGTGCGAGTTATTATCGATTGTCGATCGAACCGGTGGAAAGTTTACAATGGACAGAGGCGGACGAGGAAGAGGTTCTGCAAGGAAGGTAGCGTTGATACAGGGACTAAAAGAGGAGTCGTCGGGATAAAACAGGAAGTCGCGGAGGTAACGGGGATGAACACCAAAAGGCAGTTCAGGCAGTGCAGTCGACGTCGGCGTCGCTGACCTTACCGGTATTTGCATCGTCCGCTGCTAAACCCGCATTCTCGAGCTGAATTGAATTTGTTGCAGACTTCATCTGAATTTTCAATCTGTTTTTTCGATCCCGACGTCTTTGTTTAACGTGGGCACCGTATGACGAGAGGCAGGTGATTTTGAGGTGCTCGAAGGACCCGAAGTCGGTGAGCTGTAGGTCATTCCTTGACCCAACGAAGGTGTGGACTGCTTCGTCGAAACGGATGACACCTCACTGGGCGCCATCCACCAGTGCAGTGTTTACCTCCTTCCACCGAGGATCATACTGGAGAGCCTCTGGTCCTACATCCGGTCTTACATCTGCGCAACTCGCCACGTACTGTACTCATATACTATCCCCCCCGGCATCTCGGACAAACCTAGAACTCGGACAAACAAGAATTCTTCGCCCATTTCTGGTCCGTTTTCCTTGAAATCTTTGTCCTCGTGAGCTGTAGGATATCCTCTACCTACTCTATATTGTGTTTGGCCCCAGAATGGTGTTTCAACCCGTGTAAAACTGCTGAACATTCTGCAACTATGCCCATATCCGGACATTTTCATCTCCCAAATGTCATGCAGTAGTATATGGACCAGGAAATGCATCACAAATAGTGTCCATTGGTTCACTACGCATTGCTACAGAATTTCATGTCCCCACCCTTCTGTATGTACTTGAAGGCATATTTGAATGAGCCAGCGACACGGCGCACTCGACATTGATGTGGTGGTTGTACTTGGCCGAGAGACGGGTTGTAGGGGACGATCCAGGAGTTATCGACGGGGACTAGTGCACTAGTGATTGTGAGGCACCGGGCTCAAAATGGCGGGCATTCAAATTGATGGCCAGGGTTCGGCACAAAGCTTAAATCCGTCGGCTGACCCCGTAAAGATGGCCAACGGGGCGCCGTTTCGCTTCCCGATTAACTACTGTATATACAGACCTACCATAGACAGGATAACTAGCCAGTATGTACGAGATGACTGGTCGCTTCCCCTCGCTGGAGTTTGGCCTCACCATCGACCCGGGCTTCTACAATATTCGGGCACGCGCCGAGTAGTCGATCAAAGTCGCCTGCCGAGATGGACCCGTCTTGGCAATACTCGCCATGTATTTCCAGTCGAAGGAGGGATGGAAAGGAGTGAAACCTTGCCGCTGAGTCCCCCAAATTATCATGAAGTTCAATCTCGAGGTCGGTGAGCGAATTCAGCGCAATCTTCTCCAGGAAGCAGGATACAATGCTGATATTTTGTGCGTCAATGGTCAAGTTTGTAAGGCAGGGAAGAGACAGATCCTGGTTCGCCGCTTGAACCGCTCTGAAATCTAGGAGTCCGGAGTGGGTTTTGACGTCAATGAGATGACAATGCAAACAGAGTATAGAAATTTGATTACTGTAGGCGTTCAGGGCAAAAGATGCGGTCGTCAACGATGTGCATTGTCTGAGCACGAAGTAGTATTCCGAGAACTGGTCGATCATGACCAGGATCTTGAGCGTCGTGAGATTACTCCAGGGAAATTTAAATCCGCTCAGGCCAACATGTATTGGGTCAATGTTTGCGCGGATAGTGAGCGAACGGAGCTTTGGAGCCACCACGACCACGCGGCGCCCTTCGAAGAGAGTGACGTCGATGTCGAGTGTTTGAGCACGGTATGAGCATTCGACCACGAATTCATCGAACCGAGCAAGAAAGTCGCGCCACTCAGGCTCTCCCACATCCTGCTCGCCAGGAACCGGAAACACCACGTCCAGCTTCAATGTCAATGGATGGTCACGGGCGCGGAAAAGCCACACTTTCGATGGGGCTACATAGGAGTCGTTCCAAAGTTTTGTGACTAAAGGTCACTTTAATATCGCTCCAGAGTTCGGCTGTGTCGAGTGCAACTGCACGCCAGTGGGAGCACACACCGCACAGAGCCAGAAGAATGGGCTGGGTGCCCGACTCGGCCATCTCGTTAATGTCAGAGACGCCTCCGCAGAATAGGAATATCCTCTGAAGCATCTCCACCGGGAGAGCACTTTGCGCAGCCACTGGACGACGATATATCTCCAGTGACAGCGGTAGCCCCTGGTGGCGCGTTTCCTTGAAGAACAGTGTCACTCGTGTGAAGACTTCAAATATGGCAAGAACTAGAAGAAACATTAGGTGGGCATCGAGCCGGAGGTGCGATGGAGTGTGTGAGAGCGAGAATATCACAGTTTTGATCTGACCCGTGTGCAGCGATGCCTGTTATAGAGAGTTCCAGGTGCTCTGGCTTAACAATCAGAGCAGTACTGGTGATTTCAAACAGCCCGAACTGCTCAGAACAGTGCTGGGCATCATCTGCCAATTCGCAGCATTCAATTTGCTCTCCATACCAAGTCACACTTTTCTGGGCATGAGAAAACAGCTATATTTGGCAGGGATAAGCAGGCGCTTGACCGATTTAAGCTTTTCGCTTCAAACTTTAATTGCAAGCCAGAATATCCCAGCCAGGGTTCAAATTGGTGTGGTGGAGTGCGTGAGAGCAAGAATACCACAGTTTTGATCTGACCCGTGACTCCTGCACAGCCATGTCCGATATGGAGAGTTCCAGGTGCTCTGGCTTAACAATCAGTACGGGCGATTTCAAACAGCCCGAACTGCTCAGAACAGTGCTGGGCATCATCTGCCAATTCGCAGCATTCAATTTGCTCTCCATACCAAGTCACCCGTTTCTGGGCGTGAGAAAACGGCTATATTTGGCAGGGATAAGCAGGCGCTTGACCGATTTAAGCTTTCCGCTTCAAACCTTAATTGCGAGCCAGAATATCTCAGCCAGGGTCTCTTTAGCAGTAGTTACTTAAGTTTTTAAAACTTTGTCGTCTACTTTAATTGCCACTACAAAATATAATTTCTTTCACCGGAAAGTGTCCTTCTACCTTGGAAACTCAAAGCTCCTTTCCGTTTTGCCGGGTTACCGCCCTCTTCAGGTAGCGGGCTGTGCCGCTCGTCGGCCTTACCTGCTTTATACGGTTACGGTACCGTACCGTACAGGCTCTCAGACAGACCTTTTACGGTACGGTGATAACTGTACCGTATACCGTAATGACCCGTAAAAATACGGCCGTATACGGGTTTTTACGACCGTAAATTCACTTGATATGGTTCAATTTTGGAGCCAATTTGGCCTGCCACGGCCGAATTGCGTGATGACGCGTACACCACCCCGGTGACGCGTACATCAAGCCGGACCACGCCACGACAGCTGCAAACAGCTACGCCCTTTTCAGAAAAGGCTTCGCCTGGGTCAGCTGTTCAGCGGCACGCAGTTCTCGAGTGCAAATTTTGATGCACTCTCGAGGCTTTCCTACTGCTGCCAAGGAGGACTGTTGCGGTTGAGACTGCGGGAGGCCAGATGTTTGGTCAGTTGACAGCTATAAATATGGGAAAGCAGTAGACCGAATGGGGGTGAAAGCAAAGCATTCGAGCACGAGCGGAGAGGAAGGAAGGATGGTGTTGAAGCCAAATGGAGCAATTGCACCGCCGAACGAGCAAAATCTTATAGAACGGTTAATAACAATGTCGCTCATCAGCAAATTGACAAGTTCTTTCCACCGTGCTTTATGGCACTTTTAGTCCTTTTGTCTTTTTGGTGCACTTTTTTTGGTTGCTTTTCTGAAGCAAAATCCCTTTCGACTCTTTTGCGTCTTTTGAATTTACTTTCTACAGGTCTTTTCTGGAATGGACAAAAATTCCCCAGGAGTCTTGTGGCATCAGAAAACTGTTCTTCATGAACATCCTGTATCACAAAGCTCCAGGATATCCGCCACCTAGAGAGAGTTTGGGTAAAGTATGGGTCAAAGTGTGGGTTTGATTCAAATTTAGAAACCCCTTGAAACAACATGAATTGCGCACATGGAAGTAGTATAGCCGTATCATAATTGTCCTGGATTACTTGTAGTAGTGGGAAAATGCTGTCGGGCGACCATCCCAGCACAGAGCGTGGAACCAGCCGGTCCCGTGATGATTGATGCCATCGTAAACTCGACAATCTCTGGGACCGGCTGGGCCCCCACGTCGCCTGGGGAATTTCCACACACACACAGCCATGGTCTGCTCAGCGTTTTCAAATGTCTGCACTGAACTCCCGCAAGCTTCGTTCCATCCTGGTTGAACTTGGTTTCCGAGTCTGCCTGGCTGATCCGTGCGTCTTTATTCGTCGCTTGGGTAAAGCTACTTCCATTGTCAGTGTTCATGTCGACGATCTCTGACAAAATTTACATTGATGTGATCAACCCGATGGTAGCGAATGCCATGGAAGCTGTCCTCATGGTCGTCGAAGATGTGGAACTGGGAGCGATAAAGGGAGGGGGGTCCAACACCATCGTGGTCACCGGATTCACCCTCAGTCCTCCGTCTTTTGGTAGCTAGCGCTGGTCGAGACAGTGGAAGTTATAGGTTCCTTCCAAGCCCCGTTCTGACGATGCCGTGAGATGCCGGACCGAACAAACAGACCAAACACGGCATTCGTCAGAAGACGAAGGGCCGGCTCGCCGGGCCGGAGCTGCGCAGTTGCTCGATTATCGCTGTTTGTGCACGCTTACCATCATGGCGATGCGCATACAGACACGTAAGTACTTTGCCTTCACGCTTGACTTGCTTGTCTCAAACCATCCAACCTCGCCGGCCGCCATCGTCTCCAAGGTTTAGATGGACCGCGCAGCGAAGCCGACCTACTGCTAGAGACCATTGTCATTTCAGCTCATTGGTATACTTGTGTTTGCCTGGATCACCAGCCGAACGGTAAGCTCTGGCCAGCCTTCATTACAGACTTATGTAACCAGCAATATTCAGTAGAACTGTGGGTCGTACTCACTCATCTGTAACTGCTACGACAAGGCTCAGCCATTTAGACATCAACAGGACTAGCACGACTTCCAATATGACTCCCTTTGTAGAACTCCCAGTAAGAAACTATTACTTGATACACCAGTCCACACATCTAATGTTCCAACGCTAGCGCTTTCCGATACCCTAATCGGTCGAAGCAAAATATGTAGGGGAACTATTATGATAGCCCGATGATGGTACTGCAAAAAGTTTGGTATAAAATGCCGTCTTTGGCTCATTTGAGGTTGATTCGTCTGGGCCGATTTTTCCGGCATCATCAGTCCTTGCATTTTCGCGCAAATAAAAGCATAATGTCATATTTTCCACGGGAACTTTGACATTTTCGGACATTTTCCGGCTCTCTACATGTCCAGGTTGTGGTGGAATATGCTGTGTCACTCAAATGTTGCCGGTTCAGTTTGAATTTTGGCTTTTGGCAGTTTGAGCTGTTATTAACCCAACACTTGTTTTTTTCCCCCTTTTCTGTTGCTGTATTTGCATCTTTGGTCTGGTAATGCCTCTAATAGGCCACTTTGAGAATCATAGAGTGCTTGAACCATGTGTTTTTGGTCAAAGAGCCAATATCATGTGGATGCGGCGGCTTTCTCTGCTTGTTCCAAGCCACGGTACACCTCATTCCCCTCAGTTTTTTTATAGTGGACACTTGAGATCTATTACATGCCCCTCATAATTTTTCCGTGCAAAAATCGATCCAATTGAGTGGACGTGGTTCTGTACATTGCAGATCATCTGATCACGTGCCCGTTCCACAGTTCTTCGCTAACATTTGACATCCCATAAAATTCCATGAGAATTGTGGGCATGATACAAAGAGATTCACAAAAAAAGACTACGCAAAAATTTGCTCTCTGAGCCCAGAAACAAATAAAATGCAAGGACCGTGGAAAATGCAATGACCGCGGAATGACTGTAATATAAATTGATCGAGAGCGGCTTCTTCTTACCTAGCCACTATTTGATGGTCTCCCTCAGAGCTACAAATAGTGGCTGCCTTGGACCGACAGAATTGCCCACTGTCCAGGAAAATTAGCCACCAGTCCGATCTGGTGGCTACCGCAAAGTCTCTATTGGTCCAATCTCCGACCCCTGAGTGGCGAGTCAGAAAAAATCCGCCGTCCTAATGCGCTTAGGCCAGGCCAGATTGAAGCAAAACTGCTTGCACAGTGCCCAGAAGTCCAATTTGCGTGATTCAATTGGTGTGTCGGGTTAAAATGCGATTCAATTCGATTCAGCCAGATTGAAGCAAAACCGCTTGCACAGTGCCCAGAAGTCCAATTTGCGCGATTCAATTGATGCACCAGTATGTACAGCCCCCAAGCTGGCCGCTTTTTTTCTTTTCATTTTTTCACCCGCATGTGGCCAAATGCATCGAGACATATTTTTCCAGCTCACTCAGTTTTGATTTAAATTGAAATCCCTCTGCAGATCTGTCGGGACACTCAAAAGAAACAGTTTGGCTACAAGCGACACTAGTGCTCGGTCGTCCCCAATCGTTCGCTCGATTCCAGTACGGATAGCAGCGTCACGCAATTTCCAAGTACGCACCCCAACACGCGCGATTTCCAGTACGCATGCAAACACGCGCGGTTTCCAAGTACGCTGGCAAGCACGCACGATTTTCAGTACGCACGCAAGCACGCGCGATTTCCAAGCCGTTCGGGGTGCGTTCAGCTGCACCAAGGCAAACCTAGTCAGTCGGGGGCACGTTCAGCTGCGCCAAGGCAAGTCGATCAGGGTTGAGTCGGGGTCGGTGCAATGGCTCGGATAAGAGCGCTCAGACGAGAACGCGGGTGGTGAGTCAAAGCAAGGGCAGGCAGCAATCGACAGCGAGGGCAGGAGTGCGGTGATACAGCAGTAGGCAGGGAGGGTCGGGGCCCATAACCTGCGGGTCACGAAAGAGTTAAAGCCACACAAGGTATATTTGGGGCGATGGGCGAGGGTACAAAAGCCGCTCCCATGGTTACCGAGGCTGGGCCAACGATTCCCGAGGCATGTGGCGCACGCTGATTGCAGCTGCGCAAACCTCGATTCATGACAAGCATCGACACGATGGATCGAGGGGGAGCTATTGAGCTCAGAGCTTGACGGCGCTTGAGGGGGAGTGTTGGAATACGTGACTCATGCGAGCTTGTGAAGCTGACTCTCTATCCTCTTCTGTTTATATTTCTTGGACTCTCCGCTCCCCCGATCTGTAATAGGTTTCATTTACCTTCCAACTTCCTTGCTTAGTACTCCCCTGGTTTTCTGTATAAGTTACAATCCATGCTGCAGTATACAACACTTGGATTCCCCCCAAAGTCCCTCGCTAAGTCTTTGCTTTGATCTCACTCTCGCCCCCGCTCTCGCTCTTGCACTCTGCTCATCAGTTACACCTACTACTTGACTGCACGGTTACCTGTCACGGAGCCAGGCTTGATTGTACACTTCACACTTATAATCTCCACCATCCTTCCTTGTGCTACTCACCTGTTTTAGGTTTGCTCACGCTTTGCCGGTTGGTTGGCGTGTCAATATTGTGAAAAGCAAAACATGAGAACAAGAACCCATCCGGGGTCCAGGATCTCCCTAAGCAAGGCACAGGAAAGTCAGCACACTGTATTAACATCTAATGATGATCTTCTCAAGAACTTATTGAATATTTAAACATACCAGTATTACTAGTGAGCAGAAAATTAAAGTTCCTACACTTTGAATACTGCCACTTGTATGAAAGTAAAGCTATGAACAGTTTGTGCGCAGTGGGCAATGTGTTCAACAGCACATTCAAAAGGGCTCCTGCAGTTTCTTGAATCCTCAGGTCCCTATCCTTTAGAGCATTGTTTAAATTGTATCATTGTCCAAATTCCTACACTTTGAATACTGTGAGACCTATATTTGTTTTCTAACCTATAAGTTTATCACAGTGAAATTGCATCAGTGAAATGAAGATCTCAATGATCCTCCCCAGGACCTATTTGGATGTACTAGTGTTATTAAGTGGAGAGCAAAAAGTTCTTGTCTGTGTTGTAAGTTGGTTACAAAAAGTCTAAGTCCAAAATGTTAATTAGTACCTGGTTTATTCCAGGCTGGTAGGCAGTTGGCAATGGTTGCATGGCCTAGTGGTTGTGGTGCTTTCTCTCCGCTTTCCTCAGTTTTGGAGAGGTCACTCGTTCGAGTCCCATTGTTGGCACATTTTCACCTTTGAGCCTTGGTGAACACTGTTTTTTGTTCATGTTTATGTTTATGTTTGAACATGAACCGTGATTATTCATGATTAACAACCCTTGATTAAACAGAACCTCCGTACCTCACCAATGCCTCTGGCCTTCCCTGTCCCCTTTCATATGACTAAACAATCAAGGATCAAACCTGATTTTCCGTTGAGATGCGGATTGTTTAATCAAACTTCATATGGTTACTGCTCTGGAACTCCATGGCCTCTCTGGGGAATATTACGGACCCTGCTGGCCTCAGTTCAGCCAACCCATAGTGTGATGTAGAATAATATTATCGTCCCCACAGGGCTCGGTGTAGCTGATCACAGATGTAATATTCTCATAGCATAGCTTGGCTGATCACCAAGGCAATATTCAAAACCCTATGGACTTTGGATCGGCTGAATGATGTGGATTTGGGAGATGCCAGGAGGAGTATTCCACAGAAGAGGAGATAGGTGGTGGCAATTTCGAGACGATGGGCAGAAAAAAACGAGATTTCCTTACAGCTCTTTGCGGAAAATAGGGCGCGGCCTGTTTTTTTGTAAGTTTTCACGAGATCGCTTGAAAGTAGGCTCATTCGATTCGGACGGGAAATCCGGAGGATCTCGCGTCGCCCGATTTTTTCTAACCACCTCAAAATCATTTAGTGGGTCAGGTTTAGGTGTTTTTAGCTCTCCAAGAGCAGACAGGTCCCACCGTACTAATAATGCTCAGATTGGCCTAGATTTTTTATATGATGTACTAGGGCATATTCCAGAGGGCATATCGTACCAGGATAGCGAATGTGATCTGTCCTTCCGGCTATGAATTCTAACTAGCAACCCAATTTCTTACCCAAACACTCTGATTTTGTGGGACAGGGTACTTGTATATGTATGAAATAGAGTGATAGAGTCAAAATTTCAATTTCTTCACCTCCTGCCCTCCCTGCCTTTTCGAAGCCTTCCTACATAGGCACGGTTCTTTAACACGAGGCGACAAGAGGTGGGCGGCCGATAAGGCCGAGATATCATGCACCGCTTTGTAGTGCCACAGGAGGCCGGTCCGACTCGCTTTGGATTTCTGAAAGCGGCGTTCACTCGATTTCGATGTAGCTTCCTCAATTCTTCACAGAATCCTACATAAAAAAGGTGAGCCCCCCCATAGGTATATGGCATGAATAACACTGCTGCTTTACCTTCACCCAATCTGCTCGCAGAAACTGCTTTTCATAAATTGATCTGTTGCAGTTTTCGCCAAACTGACCGAATACGTACCTTCGTCATGTCTCCTCTTCAAAAAAAATTTCTCGCCAGCTTGTCCAGTGCGGACAATGGTCCGTACTCCCTCGGACCGACCAACCGCTCGCGTGCCACCCCCCTCCCCCCCTCCTTGGATATCTGAGCATGATATCATTGATTTTCTGTCCGCCCACCTCTTGCGAGGCGACCTGTTGTTTTCGTCCGCCCCGGGCCGTGATGCAACGCCCGCCTTCCCGGTGTTGCGGAAGTCGTCGCTCAGCTCCGGACAGGTCGACCCCTTGACGGCTTGAAATTGGAATTTCTTCAATACAGTCTTTAACGGCGAAGCGAAACAACACTAGGAAGCGAAACACCGTATCGTTTGATCACTCAGAGGTCAGGAATGGGCCCAGATTTTTGGGCGGTGAGTTCATGCAGTAGGAAGTCGGTGTATACAAAAGGAATTGAGAAAAAATCTCTTGTAAAGCGTGCACAATTTCATTTCGTTTGCAGGATTATTTGGCATGTTTCACAACTTGTTGAGAAGTAGCGTAACGGCGTGGCCATGAGGACATATCACCCGCCAGATGCTGGGATTAAGGTTTTCAAGGTCCAGGATGCTGAATATGCATCCGTGTGGCTCCAAATTGAATGTCTGGGCCGGATTAACCAAATTTGTAGTCGTTGTTTGGCCAAATTTAGCGTGAGCGAAAGATTGCCCTGGTTCTCCACGAGAACCAGATAAAATCCCATGGTCCCTTAGATTGGCAGCTAGGGGGGAGGGCTATGCATGACTTCACCTATTTATGTGATGTCATTGGAGCAGTTCCAGACTCGCAATTGGCGACGCGGCCTGACTGTTTCGCTTCACGGTTAAAGACTGTATTCACTAAGGGACTTCTGACACTTTTTTTTTCAGGGTAAAGGACCTAAATTTTTCCAAGTCCGGCCATTGATTTGGCGGGTCCAGAATTCACCGAGCGTTTCGTACGAATGAGCATCGAAGCCCGAGGGAATGTGAATAAGTCGAGGACCGAAGGAGTATGACTAGGCATCGAAGCCCGAGCGTGTGTGACTAGGCAGAAAAAAGCCCGATGGAATGTGAATAGGCATCGAAGCCCGAGCGGATATGAATGGCATCGAAACCGGGAGGAGGACGGAATGGGTATCGAAGCTAACTCTGCAGTACCCCATACATTTTTGGGTCCATTAATAGATAACTAGAGATATCTACTGCACGAGATCTCGCTATTCAATTAGCTAGGTAGCATTATTAGCGCTTAGGCTGTGCTACTTGGGCAATTGCAAGGGGGACATATTGATGGTGCCGGTTGAGCTACCATAGCGCTAGAACTACCGAGCTGTGTCACAGACATGGATGCCGAAAATCCTCCACTCATCAGGGAAGAAACTGGGGACTGGATGGCTGACACGGTTCTGGATGCTGTGGTGCGCGCAGTCTCCGATTCAGAGGCACTTCTAAACGACGCACTTTGTCCACTGGCACTGCTTTCCCCACTGACAGAAGAAAATGGAGACACTGACACGGTTGTTGCTGACTGCGTGGCTGACGTGGTTATGGAAAACACGGTTGTTGAGGAGGAGCCGGGGTTAGATGTCGCCCCCAGAGAGGAAACAGGGGACTGCGTGGCTGACGTCGATGAAGATCCCGTGGGTGTCGTCTCTGATTCAGAGGCGCCACTGAACGACGCACTTCGTCCATTGGCACTGCTTCCACTTTTGACAGAAGAACCTGGCGGCACTGACGCGGTTGTTGGTGACAAAAACCCGCTGTTGGATGCCACGCCCGACTCAGAGGCGCTGCTCAACGACCCGGCTGGTGACCTTGTGGCTCCAATGGAACTCCCTCCACTCATCAGGGAAGAGATGGAAGCAGCTTCTGGGACGGTCGTCGCGGGAATCGATTGGGAGGGGCTGTTGGACTGCGAGCTTTGTGGTCCTGTCACTCCACTGGAACTGCTCCCACTCATTATTCTGCTTCCACTCATCAGGGAAGAGACGCGGGACTCGTTGGCTGACACGTTCGGAAGTGCGCTGGACGCCGGTGCCGATTGAGAAGACATGGGGCTGAACGATGTCGCTGTCATTGCCGATCCTCCCGTCATTGAAGAAGCTGATATTCTGGGATTTTCACCTCCGACTGAAGATGTATTTTGAAGTGGCCCAGACCCATCCGCGGCCGGGACACGCAATTCATCATTCTCGGAAACTTCGAGTTCGAATGATGTCCCATTGAACGATATCTTGATATCCAGCACTGTGAATCTTGAATGAGAATAACCCGCTTACAAGGAAAATTCGGGCGCACTGTCCAACCCATTCTCCTTTGTCGGTCGTGAACTCGCTGTTATTATCAAAGTAGTCGCGAGGACAGCAAGCATCGGTGATAGTTTTATCATTTCGATTCCTGTTATATAACCTGGGGCCAGCTTGGGTCGGTCTCAGGCAATGGTAGATTTTGATTGCGACAATGGTTACGTACCCGCAGATTTCAAAGTTAAGGTGCATTTACTTTCCTGGACAGTTCTTATATGTAGGAAACGGATCCGAAGTACCCGTAACAATTTCTACGCCCCCTGCCGCTTCTCGCCACTGCCACGTCATCTAGCTCTCACTCTGTCTCGGCCGCAGTCGAAGGCCTGGACCTAACAAATGTCGACTATAGGGCATCAAACCGCCCCGTTAGTCTACAGAACCACGGGCCGTAAAAACGGTTACGGCCCCGTACCGTCACCATCTTTTCGCCCAACTCACCCGGTGCGGGTACGCGGCGGCTTGGCTCGTAAGCGGCCTCACAAAATGCCGGGAATTCATGGACGCTACCGGGCTTTCACCTTCGGCCGCATAAATTTACACGGACGATGCCGGTCTCAATTCATCGCGAAACGTTTTATCACTGCTTGCCCGCTCTTCACCGCTGTCACCACCGTCGGACGCGCTCTCCTGTGATTGTGCACTCGTTAGATCTGGGAATATCTTGGGCTACTATGACTGCGTCGGGCTAGGAGTAAATTCGACGTAAATTATGACTGGCTGCATCCAAACAATTTTTTTCAATTGTGTCTGAATTGCAACAGGCCCCGGTTTTTTTCCTCCTGAATTCCTGCTCTGAATGTCAGGCTGGCGGTCTTGGCTCTCGGTAGTGAGCTCCACCATCAGCTATTTCTTGGTGTCTTTGGTTGAAATTTTGCTCCACTGCCAAACTTGTGGTCTTAGCTCTCGGTGTAGTTCTCCATTTAAACCCTCCGGAAAATTTTAGTTTGTCCTCGTTCAGAAGTGGAATGGGTACCATTTTCTTTGCTGGAAGAAGGCTCTCTGGCATGAAATGTCTTCTCTCAGGGACCCACAGAGAAATTAAACCCCCGTAAATTCCACAAATCTAGGTTCAGAAGTGTAAAGCATGGAGGGAGAGGACGAGGGAAGAAAGTCGTTCGGTGTTGTCGCCTACGGTTGGCGGGAAGGCCACGGATGAAATGAAATTTCCTTTTCGGGAACAGTGGTTCACAAAACCGCCAACGCATTTCAGGTTTTCAAAAATGTATAGCATAGTAGCATGTATGTATCTCATTCAGAAGGCTATTTCCCGGTGTATGATATCGTTTGAAGGTAAACACTATCAGAAAAAAACCCGACAACTGACAGTGTCCGTTGGCGGCGGCAGGCAAGTAAAACCTTGACACATCCAGGTAGAAGACCAATTATTCCAGGATCCGATGCATGTCAGCGGTTGTATGTAATATTTTGGAGAATTTGCGCCCAGTGCTGGCAACATGGGGCTCATTTCTTGTTGCGTCGGGACACGGTCATGTGACTGTGATGCGCGCGGCAAAGGGCGTCATCACCGTTCAATCTGAACACCATTAATAATGATTAATACAGTGGCATTAATGGCCTCGCAAGGATTAATTCATATTGGGGGATACACAAATTCAATAAGTGTTGTATTTGTTGCTACGGAATCAACATCAAAGTCTGCACTTGTGTATTCCTACTCCTTGTCGCTTTCCTCGTCATCCGAGTCGAGCTCGACAAGACCCAAGGCTTCGCATTTGCTGTTACATTCGCGTGTGGCGAGGAAATTCTTGATTCCGTCCTTGCCATGATCACCGGGTCCACTTTTTCTACCGCACCAAGTTCGAATTAGGGTAGTGGTCCAGCTGAGAGGAGTACACTTACCCTTTGGGTGTATGGGCCATTGGGTCGAATATCACGTTCTTCGGCTCTCCCTTGATTCTGGCCTTCATAGCTGACAGTAGAATCTCAGTTAGAGAATCCAAGAATGAGCAAGAGAACATACTTTGAACGTCACATAAAACCAATGACTTCTGGCTGAAATGGTACACAAAATGGACGAAGGTGTTGACAGTAGCGGCGAGGCGGGTGGTGGGTGCCTTCGACTTGTGATTGAGAGTGCCAGAGAATTTCTGAACGGCACCAACACGCAGAGGTTCAACGAGCCAGGCGACTCCGGTCTCATGGACATCAGCCATGTCAACCTCAGCAAGATCATCTAGACCCGCCGCAGGGCATGGTTTACTTTCTTCCTGAGTGAGGAGCTCGGTAGCAAGCCAAATATCGGTCGCAGCGAGCGCTAGGAACGCACGAGCAAAAGTAATGTAACTCTAGAAACAGAGGGAACTCACATAAGTCGAGGTCCACTTCATTCAGTGCCCCACATTCGTAGAACTTTGTAAGGAAAAAGTGGATTTCATTGGTCAAAAGCACCTCCTCCGTGAGAAAGGTCTTGTTGTTCTCCCAGGACACCGGTTCAGCGTCTGAAGACACCTGGAAAAAACCGCTTCGCGACAAAAGTTATCTCCGGCATGTTTTCCTCAGGCGGCGAGATAAGCTGAAAGATGTTAAATTGGAGGAACTGGTCCAGAACGTGAAACTTGCCTTGTGAACAACCTTCATTGTGCCGCGTGCAAAAGACTTGTCATGGATGTGTGTTGGATCAGGCAAGGGGTGCTGCGTTGATTCATCCAGCTCCACCTTCCCATTCACATCACTAGAAGCCTCTATCACGATAAGGTTAACCTTGGTTTGAGCACATGGTTGCATCAGAAAGGTGGTTGGACAGCTGCATCAGCCTCCTTTATTGTCAGCCATCGGAGTCCTGACTGTGAAGTGCGATTTTTAAACCGTACTCATTAGGCGAGAAAGTAAATTGGCATCACGGTCAAATCCCTTATGTCAGGGAAGCCAGGGAGGTATCTGGGTATCCAGTACAGGTTGAACCGTTTTGAATCTTGAATATCACTCTTTGTCTGATTATTTCAGGCTCAGTCGTTGCTGTGGAGCAATTTTCTCTGGTGGCCACGACACCATTTCCTTGAGACACGCCAGCCTCAAGCCCGCTACAATCAGTGCCCTCATGATCGTTCCGCCTCGCTCGTAACACTGTTCAGGAGATGTTGGGGTAGCTGTACTTCAATTTACGGCCTCCTGCTTTTCCCATTTTAAACTTTCCACAGTCTTCTCCCGCATTCTCTCCATCATTTGAGCCGCAATTTTCAAGGCCCCGGCCCCGACTCGTGGCCTCAACACCGTTGGGAAAAGCTTCCATTCCGACCCGAGCACTTCCGAGGCCATCACGAAGGCAACATTTCAGGAAAAACGGTGTTGTGATTTGGTGAGGTATCGTTCTCACCATGCACTCTCAAGTCTTATTACCTTTACATCCAGGGCCACGCCAAGTTCAAGTTCCCTGAGACACATCTTGATGCGACCGTCGATTTCAGCACAGGCAATGATGATGATAAACCAGTATGTCAAACCTTGGTCTTTCAGCATGGTCCCTGTTATTATGTTTGCTCATTAATTCATATCAAGTCCGTCCAGACTGACAATGACGACGATGAAGAGGTATACTTTGCCTACTATTTCCCACCGGCTAACCGGCCACCTAAGCAATTTCTTCCCCCAGCGCAGAGATACCGTCGAGCGGGTGCCGGGAAATGTGCCCGGAATTGAAGATACACATTTAAAGAGTGAGTTGGAATCTCTGCTCGAATTTATTCGCGCCGATTTGGCGTTTGCCGAATATATTTCGGCGATAGCCCCAAAACGGGGATAAACGGGCTAACCGGCCACCCAACCAAATCACCACTTTGTGCGCCGACCACTCACCATAGCACATCCCAGGTAGTTAATAAACTGTATATGCATTATTAAAAAGTGGTACAATGTATGTCCGAGGTGTATTCGTGGTATATGTATTGAACTTTCCAGCCGGGGAAATGCAGGAATTGGGGTGTCGAAGAAATAGGCTGGCCTCCGAGGCGCAGACCGCAGATATGTCGCAAACTCAACTGTTAGCGTATATATAGGAGCCATTTTAACATACCCAAGTGTCAAATCCGGTGCCAGATGCCCAAAGACCTTCCAGCAAAATGCATCTCCCTCTGCAAGTGAAATTTGTTGATTCTAAGTAGTAGCTTGCCGTGACCAAGATAAGAATCACCTAAAATTCCACATGTCTGGGGGTATACAGAATGGTGTATCTTGAGCACGCTGCCCAAATTCTAGATCCGCCGCCGATGCGAGTCGTTCGCTATTGAGGGGGCGGGATCGAGCCGCTCCAAATCACGGTGAGGTCTTCTTGCGGCCTCCAGGGGGTCAGATCGATGGGTTTTGGGAAATAAGATAATACAAGGTCATTGGCCTGACAAAAGCGAAGAAAACGAACCCCGAAATTGTAAATTGGTGAAGATTTCGTGGAGAAACCGGGGAGACATGAGCGTGGAAGCGGTTCGGAGATAAGAAACGGCATTGATCCCCCATCATCTTGATCGGAAACCTGCCGTAGCTTCTGATCGCCGAGCCGAATTTCATCCAAATTCAACACAACGCATTGTCTTAGGACCAGTACCATCCCACCAACCGAAGTTTCCAAGAATTAATGTTGGGGGCTCTTGTATCGAGCAAGTGGCCGGTTGGCTCGTCTGGCCGGTTGCCCGGTAGGCAATAGTACTCTGTGTCTATTGATCGGCCACCAAAACCCTCATGAAGTTCATGAAAATTTCAAAATTCTAATTGATGTGATTTGGCCAACAGCCCATACAATGCTGGCAATTTTTTTTTTGCCAGTATCTCTATCTTTATAAAATTACGCCTGTCTGAAGCCTTAAAGTGCTCGGGGGACCGCTCCCCGGTTCCTCTCCCCCTTACAGAAATTCAAAAATGTAAAAATCCTGGATTTACAGGCGTTTTCACGACAAAACAGATAAGAAAATAGGGAGAGACATAATTTTCATGCAGAGATCTCGAATCACTGCAAAATATTCTATGGCGCAAGCAGGTGTCCCCAAATCCCAACACCAAAGTAAATTCAATAGTACTTTTTGAGATCTGGCGAACAAGGTCTGCTATGTGCACATCACCAGCTGCCACCAAAATTCAGGGGCTGAATTGGCCGGAGAAAAATTTTGGCATGCCCGCTTTTGTAAAATTTTCACCCGCATGTGATCAAATCCACCCAGAACTATTTTCTCAGCTCACTCAGTCTTGATTTAAATTGAAATCTTTCTAGGAGATCACACTTGTTAGAGGGACAGTAAAACTGAGGCCACAAAATTTCAAATGAAATAGCGAGTAAATTCTAGTCGTTGGCGCCGGTTACAGCCATTTGCAGTACCGATGTATTGAAATACGCAGTACCACAGATTTAGCTTCTTTGGACATGATCTGAATGCACTAGGTCGAATTTACTCCCCGAAAAGCCTCAAATGCTGGAGGATGCAAAAATATGATATTTCTGTTCGAATTTTTTCTATCACTAATTGCGCATGAATTACTGCGAATTATTTCGCTATGTTTCATCTCAATCCGTGCAGAACTCACCGAGAAATGAGCAAATCGGTCGCGGGGATCAAAATCTGCCCAAAACGGGTTCGCGCCTTCGGTACTGCAATTAGCTGTAAATCGGTGTCAGAGCACTTTTACACCTCAGTTGTCTTCTTCCTCATAGTAGGTTAAAAACATCCTTCCTTTTTACCTTGAGTCATATTCACTCGCCTTTGATAATAAAAGATCTCTCCATCATCAATCAAGGGGGAGGTGGACCGCTCCACCCACTAGTCTTTACCTTATCCCCCGTCTTACCAAGTACTGCTACCATAGTCGTAACTGACCACATGTACTCGAGTAGTAACCAATCCTGAATCATCATCATCATCATCATCATCATTATCATGCCTCATTGGCACTATCTCCATACTCGAGGGAGGCGGTGATTTGAAGTCCGTATTCCAGCCGGGCCGAATCAATACCGACGGCAATTCCCGGTGAAGAGGAAAGACAAATTTGTCCAGGCGTTGAAACGTGACTTACTAATAGTATGGAGAGCCTTTTGGTCTGGTGGAAATCTGTGGCGATAGCCAACGCGATTCTGAACAAACTGTCTCGGATTTTCAGGCGGTGCTGTGAATTCCGATTCCTCTTTGAAGAGGAAAAATTAGTCCAGGCGTCAAAACATGACATAGTATGGACAGCCTTTTTGTCCGGTGCAAATCCGTGGCGATAGCCAGTACAATTCTGAACAAAACTGTTTCCTTGGGGTGTGCTGTGATCATCTTCGACCGCAGATGTCTCAGAAAACTGTTTCAACATTGCGGTGCCGAAGCCAACATTGAGATGCTGTGAATGGGTTTGATTGGCAAAACACTCCAAAGCACGTCCGGGGCGCATTCACAGAAAACGCCCAGACCTTCCACGCAGCCAATTTTCGAGCGTAGATGTCTCAGATTGCCCCTGGTTGCCCAAGGATTCAGTGCTTTAGGCATTCAGGAGGTCACCGGAAAGAAAGGCTAAGAGACATTCTTGTTCGAAATTTCGCGGGCTATCTGCTTTGCTACAGAAAGATTGCAAGAAACACACCTATCGCACACGGACACGGATAATCTCAACACCCTCTTTGAACGCAGTCTCGCTATCTTTTCAACTATTGGCCCTGACAATCCTTCAGGAAAAGGCGTTGCAATTGTTCTCAACAAACAAATGACCAATGTGGGCTAGATCAAGGCCAATATCATAATTGAATGCCGTGCTCTTCTGGTATGGTTGCGGTCAAGACTTTATGTCACCCCGCATTTTTTTACCCAATTCCTTCAGAAATTGAGACTTAGAAAGAACATAGGGTAGGTTTATAGGTAAAATTTTCATTTCAGAAAATCGGGGTTACTCCTAATTTAGGGTTAAAAAGCGCGAAATTTTGGGGACCCAAAAAAATTGTGTATACTAAACTTGAGCCCCTGAGGAATTATTTTCCTCCACTCCACCTCTGCAACAGTACTGAAGCTCTGTTGAGCCTGAGATCCCTTTTACTGGTTCGGCGGCTGCCAAGGCGCTTGCAAGGCGCACACTGATGGCGCAGCACAGCCACCGGCCCGGCTAATCATGTTTTTCAAAGTTCTGCTCCAGTAGATATTTAGAACTGCTTCTCCCGGTACTTACTATCTACGGCAATAACTGGACTTTGCAGTAAAATCTGGGATCACAGTAGCGATTACCAAATCGGGACTCAAACTTGTCACGAAGTTCGGTCCGCCACCATAACAGTACCGTCCAGTTTGATGATAGGGACCCAGCCAGTGTTCAAGTCGACGCCAGATAAATCCAGCCGATGACCAGTGAACAGGCATGTCCCATCACCGAACAGCCTGGGGAATTCTTACCGGTACACAACTTCCCACTTCGCCGCAGGCGTGAAGCCACCGCCACGTATGCATCCTGCCCGTTATAAAAGGGACCGATTACGCTCAGTCCCTACGGCTTTCTTGCCTCCGATCGCCATCTTTCCGCTCTCATTTTCTAGCTTCTTTCAAAAGGCTAGCCATAACTGGATCTGGACCTATCCGAGCAAAATTCAACCAACAACATGCTAGACTTGCTGTCACAGGCTGATTCCTCTGGACAACCTGGGCGAAAATTATGGCATTCTTTAGCTCCGGTTTCCACTCCGGCTGTAAGGAGTGCAACCCACCCCCATGAAGACTGTCTAGTTGTATTAGCATTCGGCGCCGCTGAATGCCTTTAAATACCATTATTTACATTAGTTTACTCACTTTTACTCTTACTTACTACCACGATACGCATTTCGACAATCCTACATACTAATTGTTCGAACATTTTCGTGGTCTCGTAAGGGTGCGAGTCCGTACACCGGCCCATTCTTGGTTACCTCCCGGGCTGGCCTGTGGAAAGAATTCACAAATTCTCACCAGCGGATTCCGTCGTGGGTCGGACTCACAGTTCAGTTTGCAAGGAACGTTCCTTGCTTTTCCCATTTGGTTCTCATCCAGTCCCTCGGCCGCTTGAATTCAAAGTACTTACAGTAACTTACCTATTCGACTCCATTAATGTAATCATGACCTTGCCGCCAGAGCACAGCGAAGGCATATCTTGTACAGGTTCATGTTTGCCGCCATTGGTAGGCGGTGGATGGACTCTTCGACAAGTTCGTTGGTGGGGAGGCTGGGCAGAAGGAGAGCATTTGAGCCATCCCATTGAACTAGCCAAGGACTCTTTACTCACCCATTGCTCTGATAGCGCGACACGCTTGTCAAATATTTACTTGATGAGTTATACGCGTATGAAGACGATTATTGCGGGATGCTAGTCCCCCTTCAGCCTGAAGCAAACAAATCTTTCCCCGGAGAAGCTTCTCTCATCGGTCCAGCGACAACCGAGCAGCTGTCGCTGTTCCACCAATCCCTTTCGAACGATATGCGCGCAATGTCAGGTATATCCTCTCCCAGCCTTACTGTAGGTACGTTTGGGAAGTATGGGTCACTACGCACTCACGAAGTACAGGATTCCACCGTCAACTAACCTAAGCAGCTTCATTCCCCTTTGCGATGACCGGCACGCCGCCACATGCTTTTGCGCGATGTCCATGTACGTTTCCCACTCTCACCTTTAATTCGTTTCTCATTCTTTCTGCGATACACCGGCTGAGCATGGGACGTCCCGGGAAATGGCGTACGTCCCTCCTCACGCCTCTCCCACCCGGCTGACCTCGCTCCCCCTCACCCCAACACGGCTATCTTTCCCTGCCCGCGCAATGATTCGGCGGCCCGCTGACGCCCATCGTCCCTGTCATACGCCGCACGCGCGCCCCAATCCACGCAGACACCGAGGCACCCGCACAGCCCTTCACAATCCCGCTGGTCTCAAGCCGCCCAGGCACGCCCGCGCAAAGCACGATCCAGCTCCGCCTCGGCTTCGTCCGACCGCACAGGCGCAGGTCGACTTTGAGGCGGTGTATCACACGCTTATCAGAAACAACTCAGCCCTATAGGGTTGATGGCAAATCGGTCGGGAGACCGATTAAAACCGAACCCACCGAGCGGCAAAATCCTCGGCAATCCAAGGCCGTTTCCGGAAAAATAAAGCCCACGGAATAACCTATTTTTCGTGGTAGCTACATACATATGCATGAAATACAACTGCAAAGAAAACTATTTGAAAAATAAATAAATAAATAAAAACACTTTCACCCCGCCCGCCCAAGATCCACCTTTGCGTGCCCCGTGTAAAATGTCCCCAATACTTACATGTCAAAATACTGTCCGCCATCCACCGTCTCAAGTCCGCACGCACCCCGCGATGCCCGCCGTGCTCGCTTCTCCCCGGTTTGCACGGTGGCCGCGGGGTCGAAGTCGAACGTGAGTTCAGTCCCGCGGGGATGCGCTCGGTCGCGATGAACGCAGAGAAAGCCATATTTTGATGTGACACGACAGACCGATACGCCGCATTCAAGCTGTATTTTGACCCGGTACTGTATGTGGACCTCGACCAAAGTTCGTGATCGACACAGGGGTGCGTGACGCGTGACTACCGATTTGAAGGGAACATACAGTATCACGAAGAACTCAAGTACTTGTCACGTTTTCTCAAGAGTCTCCCCGACACGATATCCCTTGAAGATATGATATTAGCCCGCCGTTTTCTAGGTGTTGTGGGTCGTAATTCTATCCGGAGCCTCCGAGACTGGGAGTCATTGGCGAGATACTTTGGAAAAACGAACGTGTTTCTCTGCGACGGGCCAGCTCATATGCTGAACAAAAAGCCACTTGATATTCCAACTTCAGATATTTACTACAGTGGAAGTACTTCTTTCGGTTCCGCTGAAACGATATTCCGGTCGGAGTCGGTGCCTGTAGGCCCCGACTAGGTATAAAACTCGACGACAAAAGGCTTTAAAGGAATACCTATGTTGCCGAATAGGTTGCAACTTCTTCAGGCGCAGCAGGTCTGCCAAATTATTTCCCAAAAGAAACTTGACGCGCTCATCTGCGTTTGCGTTTGTCCAGCGATGGATATGGGTAGCCATCGAGGAAGCGACAACCATTCACGTCACCGACAGATTGATAGGCTGGGGGACGCCGGGGTAAATGGTACGGTATACGAGGATACGAACCCAGAGAAGTACGTACCACGCTTAAGTCGATCCGCCCTTTCCTCTGAGGTAGGGTCGATAGGCGGATGAGCCTCGTTCCATGTGGCAGGAGGGTTCTTGAGGGTATGCTTGACACAGGCACGGCAGCAAGCACGCAGATGCTTTTGATTGACGCTGGGAAGCTCGTGGAAGTAAGCCCACATTGGGCCCTTGTCGCTGCCGGTCATATTCGGGAGAAGAAAATTTGTGCGGGGGTCACGTTTTGGGTCACATGCTCTGAGCACCTAAGGCCTTAAATGAAACATTGAATTTCGGGGCTCTGATCTAAGGCCTGGACTAAGGCCTTAATTAAGGCCTTAGGCCTTAGGCTGCTCCTAAGGCCTTAGACCTTAGGGCCAACACTGGTCAGTGAACACACAAATACGGGAAACGAGACGCGTAATTTGTCGTATTCGTCTATGAGACAGCCTCTTTGCAGAGCAAACACATAGAATTTCTCATACCCAGGGGGTGGTTCACGGTTATTTTTTAACTTGTGCCGTGCTTTTGCCTCCTAAGAAAGTCAAAATTAACAAGGAAAATGTGAGTGCATAGTGGGTGCGACAAAAGGGATATTTAGATTGGACGGTGGAGCAATTGACGGCATGCGGTGGTTGGGCAGCCAATAAGAATGTCGCAGAGTCAAATGGTCTTGTCTTGCACGGACAGGGGGTCCTCAATTGTAATGTAGACAAGCGGCTGCTCGGCCGCTTCGCGGCCTCGCATCCCCTTCCTGAGGCTTCCGGTACGGATGGCCTCAAAGTTGAATTTTGAGAGAGAATAAAGTCCACGTACCATTTTGAAACTTCATTTCGGAAGGTATTGGAAAGGTGCACGTCGAGGTCAAAAGAATTGGGTATACATGAGAGGTGACGCGAGCTGAC
Source organism: Mycena olivaceomarginata (assembly GCA_029378375.1). NCBI lineage: Eukaryota > Fungi > Basidiomycota > Agaricomycetes > Agaricales > Mycenaceae > Mycena > Mycena olivaceomarginata. The sequence continues at coordinate 116,396 of JARKIC010000137.1, read as the reverse complement.
GCGTCGCCGCGGCGGAGAAGAGGCCGCGGACTTGTTGCGGACCGAACGACCTGAAAGCAGAGCAGAAAAGCAGAGATTGACCAAAGGGGCAAAAAGCTGATGGAGATGGCGGAGTTCGAAAAGGCTTCGGACAGACACACATAATTTTATAAAGAGAGTGATGCTGCTTGCCATGTTACCCGCATTTTAAAACTCCGTCTTTATCTTGGACCAGTTTGCCCGAAAATTGCGTTGAAATAACACTGGGTGTCTCTCCCTCTCTTACATAGCTGATGCCCTCATACCACGGGTTTTATTAGACTCGCGCAACATGCTTGCCACATTGTTGCTTCTCCGCAGGCAGACTGGTGACGAGTCTAGGGTTTTATCCAGTGATGCCCTCTTCACTCGACTTAGATTCGGAAAACTTGAATCGAAAACTGGAATTCGCTCAGCAGAAATCAAATGATTTGAGTTAATTGATATTTTTAATCTGTTGAGCAGCAGATCTGCCCATATGGACCATATTTGAGCACATCTGAGCATACCTGCCCAGACAGGGTTCTTTCTGGACCTCTGATCCAGCTAATGTCCGGTCTCGCAGCGGGTGATGACTCGACTCACAAAGGCCTCGCAGTGTTTGTGTTTGTTTGATATTTCTCCCAAATCTCCAGTGATTTCTCCCATCTCTCCCACTTCTCCCATTTTTGGTCTCCAACTCTTTGTGCGTGTTCCAATGGCTCCAGCGAAGCCCAAAAGACAGCAAGTGGCGAACTGAACTGAACTGAACTGATTTCTATTGGTACTATACCTTACAATAATGTCCTTCGCCAAAGAAAAAAAAAAAGTTTGAGTTGGGCCCACACCATCATTTCATTTCATTATTTCTATATACGCCGTACCTGGCCCAGGGGCTACGCGGCAGTACTCTACTAGATGTAGGTGGGGGTTTTGTAAGTAAGTAACTAAGAGGAGGTTTATACAATGCTTATTTACCTAGGAAGCTGAGAGAGGAAACAGAATTATAAACTAGAGGGGAAACACGGTGATGTGAGTAACGGTGCATGGGACGCATCAGGAAACCAGGAATGTGGGTGAGGCGACGTCGGGTTGGTGCAAGGCAGGGTGGAGGAATTATGTTGTAAAGGTAAGGTAGGAGAGGTAGAGAGAAGGGAAAAGAGGAAATGAAATGCAGTCTTAACTAAATCTATGAGTATCGGTGATAAAGCGGGCTGTCACTTTGAGGAGCTTGGGATGATTGAGGAGGGAACGAACGTCCCGTAGTCCGGCACTGTACGACGCCATTTGGAGCGGGGGACGTAAGTATTCCCAGGCCGGACAGTGGAGGAGGAAATGAGCACGGGTCTCATACGCAGCACCACACGCTTCGCATGAAGGAGACGGGGCAAGGCGGCACCGGAAGCGGTGCGATGGGCATTGAGGGCTGAGAAGTCAGTGCGCAGACGGGAGATGATGGATATGTCACTTCGCGACGCTGAGGAGAGGTAAGGCGAGCGTAGAATGAGCGACGGCGGAGAGTCGTCGATTTCGCGTAGCCTGCGGCCCGTGGACGAAAACTTCCACATGGTGTCCCACTTCTCAAGGATGGCGATATCGATCCGCGTTTTTTGATGTGGAGTTCACCATCCGAATGTTTCGATCCCATTGACACCGAAGTCTAAGGATTTTTAACACACACTTCTATAGGTTACAGCTAATGTCGGAACCGGAGGCGCAGATGAAAATTACTTGTTTTGGAACATTTTACCTTGCATGTCAAGGTCTCTCCACCCTCATAATGACCCCCAATTCTGAGCAACCCACCTTGATCCGCTAATGATCCCCTTTCTCCCGAAGGCACAGCCCCATCAGTTCAAAATCATTCTGCGCTGTCTCTTGTCTCTACGCTTGTATGGTGCCCCTCACTTAGTCGCCGCTACTTTTGTACAGCGGCCAAATCGGTCGGAGAAAATTTTTGGCTGTGGGACCTCCAAAATTCACCCAAACTCACCTGCTGAGAATAATGTTTCGAGGAAAGAAAGCTGAATGGGGTGCGCGTAGCGCGCCGAAAAATGATGAATTAGGCCCTTCTAGCCTGTTTCCGCAACTTTTTGATGGAATTTGGCTGTGAGTGGCCAATTTGGTCAGTCAAAAAGTATTTATCTCACCCAGTTTTTATTTTTGAGTAAATTCCTCTTGTAGAAATGTAGCTACCATCGAAAGGAGCATTTCTACAAGAGGGGTTAAAAATCCGATTTTTCCTGACCGAGATCAATCCCTTGTACAAAACTAGCGGTGACTAAGTGAGGGGCACCTACGCCTCTACTCTGTTTATACTTCTGGCATTATCTAAGTTACCATATATGGAAATTCCGGTGTTTTCATGCAGAACCACTATAGCGCTCGAGATATGGCCCTGGGAAACTTAGATTTTTGTTTTGAAACACTAAGGACCATTCTCGAGGGCATCTCGAAGCCAGAATTGGTTTCTAATCCCCCCAGTGAATCAAAAAGGGTGATCAAATTCATCATATAATTGAAGCACACTGTTTATGCCATGGGGCGGTCACAGACGAATTCTGGCTTCGAGGTGCCCTCGAGAATGATTTTTGGTGTTTCAAAACAAAAATCTAAGTTGCCCGGGGCCGTATCTCCGGCGCTATAGTGGTTCTGCATGAAAACACCGGAATTTCCATATATGGTAACTTAGATAATGCCATCAAAAATACAAAGACGAGATGCCCTCCGGAATCGCCATGCGAATCGATCGGTTATATTTTCAAGGGAATCGGCTAAGATTTGAGCTCGCAACAACAAAAATGAGAAAATTTGACAAAAAAAAAAAAAAAAAAAAAAAAACACGCCGCGCCCGTTCCGCAAAGAGCTGTAATGCACCTCTATTACACCAGGTCACGCTTTTCAAAATTCCAGCCATTTTAATGCACCTCTATTGCGTCAGGTCATGCTTTTCAAAATGCCTGCCACTTGAACGCACCTCTATTGTGTCAGGTCATGCTTTTCAAAATGGCAGCCATTTGAATGCAGCTCTACTTATTGCGTCATGTCATGCTTTTCAGCATGCCCGCCATTTGAATGCAGCTCTGTTGCATCAGGTCATGCTTTTCAAAATGGCAGCCCTTTGAATGCAGCTCTATTACGCCAGGTCACACTTTTCAAAATTCCAGCCATTTGAATGCAGCTCTATTGTGTCAGGTCATGCTTTTCAAAATGCCCATTATTTGAATGCACATCAGGTCATGCTTTTCAAATTGCCAGCCATTTGAATGCACCTCAGGTCACACTTTTCAAAATGCCGACCATTTGAATGCACCTCTATTGTGTCAGGTCACGCTTTTCAAAAGTCACGCTTTTCAAAATGGCAGCCCTTTGAATGCACCTCTATTGCGCCAGGTCACGCTTTTCAAAATTCCGGCCACTTGAATGCACCTCTATTGCGCCAGTGGAAGCCGCCGGCGCCGGCTCGTCTTCGGACGATGTAACAAGTAGTTAATCGTTGCTTCGCGCGTCGTTGTACCAAAGACGCGGTGTCTTGTTCGGGCGCTCTCCTCACCCGTCTTCTCGGTCGCGGAGCTGTTTGATGCACTGCTGGCGATATCAGAGGAAAAAATTCAAGAGAAGAGCGGGAAAGACTACGACGATTTGTGGGGTGATTTATTCCTTGACAGTGTTCGCTCATTCATTTCTTGTAGAACACCCCTCGAGCGCAGCACCATAGCGCGGAGTCTGGTCGATGCTCAACTGGGTGAGGAAACGTATGACGCAATGTCCGACGATCTCAAAGCGCTGGCCGACTTTCTGATCTTCGGAGGCTGCTGCAGCCATAAGGACATGAACGCCTTCAAGTACAGTTGCAAGAAAATGGAAGGAGCATGGCCTGAAGGCGAGGAACCCGTCCTTCTTGCGAACAAGGTGAATAGCACCACCATTCGACTTGGGGAACGCGACAGCGCCGTGGTTCGGGCTGCAGAACATGCTAGTTCACGAGGTGTTGTCAAAGCGATGGCGCTTCTCGGGGCGTTGTTTCGACACAAGGATGAAGACAAAGGGTACCAAGATAAGTACCTAATGTTTATGCAGAAGGAACTCGGCGAACTCTGCGGCCAGAAACACGTCCAACGTTTCCCAGCCACGTCCCAAACCCGCTATGGAGCCTATGGCCGTGCTGCGGCAGTTGTTACCCAGCATTACGCTCTCTTGCTACAACTCATCAGCATTATATGCGACGGCAAAACCAAGGCAGGTGCAAACCACGTCGAAGAGTCCGCTCTAAAAGCACTCAATTGCCCCCGCACGATGGCCGAAATTGTTGCGGCTGCGCTCTACAGCCTTTGCGTCAGTTGGCCATACATGAAAGCGGTCCGGAAGAAAGACGACAACGGCATGCTTCCCAATTTACTCGATCTTGTCGACATCCATCGTCGACTCCCCTCCTTGTGCCGAGCCATTGCAGCCAATCCTTCCCTTCTCCTTGATCACAACATCGCTGATTCCTCCGAACAGTTGACGCTTGAGGGCGAACCATTCCATGACACCAATGTCTTGCTTGCGGCTCAGGTGCTTGCCCCGGACCTTCCAGACGTCGCCAAAATGATTGCCGCCATGTTTTCTGGGCCGCAGATGGCTGGGACCGCTTTACTCCCGAATTTGCTGTTGGTGGTCCTGTCGACTCGATTCCAGACGAGATACGCGCAAAGCTTTACATACCGGCAACAAACGACCACAACGAAGGCGGCCTCGGGAGCTGGTGTGTTCATATTCGCTTCCACCCCCACAGTACGCCCCGCAGTTTCTCTGCGATGGAGAGATATCGCCGGAATAATACTGAGGCCTTTGCGGCCAAATATATCACAGCGGATGATGTTCTCCACGTCATAGAGATCTCAAACGAAGTAGTTGGGGGAGCAGAGTTGGACAGTGAGATGCCAGAGGCCGAGAAAGACGACTTCGCTGATGAGGAAGAAGACGAGGAGCTGTATAAATAAAACCTGTATCAATGTGCTTATACCATTACCATCAGCTCTTCTTGCCATTTCATGCAATCCACTCCGACACGTCTTTTGGGGTGACTTTACGAAGTTGCGGCTTACTTCCAACGACCATGTGGAGCGTGTTATGCGGAGATCAACTCGGAAAAAATTCATCTTCTGCCAGGGGACAGATATAGTATATAGAAATACTTTCTCCAGCCAAAGCGAGTGGAAAGAACTGCTGGTGGAAGCAGTACAGGGCAGGAACGGGTCGGAATCTCGTGTAATTGAGGAACAAACATGAACAATCAGCACGCTGATCAAAAGCCGGGTGCCGGTCCCCACGCTTAACTCGCTTAAGTCGAACGTCGGGCTTATGCCTCGGTCAAGGGGTTCGACTCGGTCATAAAGTCCACTTAGGCCATATTTTTTTATTTCGACCTTCTCAGCGGACCTACCCACCACGTGACGTCCAAATGGGGCAATTTTACGCGTGATCAGGCGGCAAGGTGGTCGTGTCTTCAAGGCCGCGTAGAGGATGAGATGTGATGTGGAGAAGAGCAGCGCTATACGCTGCGTGTCTGCTATGCAGACCAGAGAAGAGGTGTGTGTGTGGTTTGCGGGGGGATCGGCCGTTCCGGCCGAGGGGCTTTGCCACGCAGAGGGAGATCTGCGGGAAAGCGCGTCGGAGTGAAACGGAACGCGGAACAAGCCGAACCCGTACGCAAAGGCAACCACGGGTCTGATGAAGGAGACCCGAAGCAACCCAAACGGAGCGCAGCAACCAAGCGCCAAAGGCGCGTGCGAGGGCAACAGAAGGAGGGCCCGAGGGCCCCACACCACGGCAAAGCGGAGGAGAAGAAAAGAGGAAAAGAAAAATATCAGTTCATGGATCGTACAAAACACACCAGGAACATCAAGAAAAGGTCGATTGAAGTAGAGTACGAAGGTTAGAAGAAATGGACGCGAGGAACTGATCTAATCGAAATTGAGAGATGCAGTGCTGGACCCAAGACCATGAGACTGAGCCAATTCCGAACAAGAGCGAGAGGGGTGAAACGGTCAAGGCGACACCAATCGATTAAGAAGCACAGCAATGTCCATCAGCCCAACTTCATGATGATCTCGGGCGCGACACCAGTAAGAAGGAGTTCGAGGGGGCCGCCTATGCGATAGCCGTGTCCAAAAAAGATTTTGAGCAGCTGATGGATGTTCTACAGTCCTTCACCCTGGCATGGCGAGCGACCTTGGGGGAAGGACTGCCGAGGCAAGCCAGCGGACCTCGCTGCGAGGGCTGGGGATGATTGAGGATGCTCGCGCGGTGCGTCAATGCTGACTCCGCGCTGATGGTGAGGATGTGAAGGCGACGAAACAAGGGATGGGAAAAGTGAAAAGAGGATAGTGGAGTCCTGGGCGACAGTGGTGACCGAAGAGCCAGGTCGTCTGGCGCAAGTGAACAAAGATTTAGACAAGGGTGAGGCCAGAGGCTTGAAGAGACCGTGACTGGGGCCAATTGCCCAACGAATGGATGAACAAGCGAGTGGGGCGAAAGAGCTGCGATGCAGAGGAGGAATTGATTGAGACAACCGTTCCTGCACAGCCGAAGAGGGGGAGACAGAACCAGACAGGTAGCATGCAAGACGGTTGATCGAGGCGATGGTAAGAGAAGAAGAAATAGTCATGATATCATGATAGACTGTGTGTTCGGAAGACGGGACAGTGTGCCGTAGCGATCAAGTATCTGTTAACACAACAAATGTGCGAGCGATAGCAAGAGGGTCGACAGGAGCGCGCAGGACGTGCTCAGTCCACTCAAGGAGGTCCATCCACATCTGTGAAAACACACGTCCAAGCAGCAGCCAATGCACCCGAAGATCCAAGTATTTTTGGACTGAATAAAGGAGGCCTGAACAAGTGGCGAGGACAGAGGACAGAGGCTTGAAGAGCCAGTGAAAGAGGGCAAATTGCCCAATGAACCGATAAACGAGGGAGTGGAGTTGTGATGCAAAGAAGAATCCGGTTGAGGCAGGTGTTCCTGCGCAGCCGAAATAGATGAAGAGCAAGCCAGTACAAAACGTGCAAGATCAAGAGAAGCGAGAGAAGGAGTCGATGACATCACGAGGTCCTGGTGGGCTGTGCGACCAGATAGCGAGGAGAAATGAGGGAGCAAGTCCAAACTGTGAACAATGTCTAGAGGGTCGACAGGAGCACGCGACACGCGCTCAGTTCGATCGAGGGGGTCCATCCACGTCAATGAAAAGCGCTTTTGAGATCCTCGGGAAGATGGAAGTTTCATTTGAGGTGATGCGAAGCAACCGACCAGCAGGCTGCAACTGCCTGTCCAGCGATGACTGCAACTGACTGTCGAGCGACGACTGCGACGCTGCGAAGGCGCCTGACAAGTGACAAAAATGAGGAGCTATGCCGCACGAAGCGACCGACCAGCAGGCTACGAGTGAGCCTCGAGCGATGACTGCGACGCTGCAAATGCGCCTGACCAGGGAAGAAACAAGGAGCTGCGTTGCGTGAAGCAACCGACCAGGAGGCTACGACTGAGCCTCAAACGATTACTGAGACGCCGCAAAGGCGCCTAATCAGTGAAGAAACGAGGAGCTGCGTTGCGTGAAAGCGACTGACCCGCAGGCTAGGAGACTGCAGCGCCAAATAGCACCTGCTCCTCAAGCCGAGACAAGGAGAAGAAGCTGTATCGCCAATAGGCAAACACCAGCCAACGAGGAGCAGCTGTTCCCTGGATGCAGGACCCAGACTGCGCGAGGACGAGGAGAACAAGGGGCATGCCATCTAAGGTAGAGAAGGCCAAGATAAGGAGAAAAGGCTGAATCACCAAGAGGCAATCCCCCGCCCCCAAAGAGCAGCTGTTCTCTCTATGCAGAGCCCAGACTGCACGAGGACGAAGGGAAAGAAGAAAAGGGGCAGAAACCCATCTAAGGCGGAGAGGGCTGAGACGAGGAGCAGAGGAGAGGAGGCAATCCCAAGTCCCTGAGGAGTGTATGCGGAACCCAGACTGCGCGAAGACGAGGAGAAAGAGGACTGAGAAGAGGCAAAGAGGCAAACCAAGTGCCTGAGGAGCAGATGTTCCCTGTATATGGAACCCAGACTGCACGAGGACGAGGATAAAGGGGAACGAGAGGGAATGCCATCTAGGTGGAGGGGGCCGAGACGAGGAGAAGAGGTTGAATTGCCATGAGGCAATCCCAAGCCAACGAGGGGTAGCTGTCTCCTGTATGCAGAACCTAGACTGCACGAGGATGAGGAGAAAGAGGAACGAGAGGCAATGCCATCTAAAGCGGAGAGGGCCAAGACGAGGAAAAGAGGAGAAGAGGCGATCCCAAATCCCCGAGGAGCAGATGTTCCCTGTATACACAACCCAGACTGTGCGAGGACGAGGATAAAGAGGAACGAGAGGGAATGCCATCCAAGACAGAGAAGACCGAGACAAGAAGAGGCAAACATGCCAAGAGGCAATCACCAGCCAACGAGGGCAGCTGTCCCCTGTATGCAAGACCCAGACTGCGAGAGGACGAGGAGAAAGAGGAACGAGGGGGTATGCCGTCTGAGGCTGGGAGGGATAGAACAATCCAAAATTATATGTTGATGATGCTGACACAAAAATGGATGGTAGGTACCACAGTGAATGAAGGAAAGCAGGGCAATTTGGATGGAGCAGGAGGTTAAAAATTTCAGATGGATGCAGTTTCTTGAATAGCAGAATATAGGTATGCGAGAATACAATGGGAGAGTAGGTGGCTAGCTCGATGGTTGGAACAGGAGAGTGAATGGGAGGTTGTTGTCATAGATGGGGATCGGCATTGCGGGAAAGCAGGCACCAGTAAAAAGTATTTATCAAGGAGGAGGTCTGCGTCATACTGGACAACAGACCCTCACGGTCAATGTGACACCGGAAAAGTGCCGTCGACTTGAAGATGAACGATGACGAGGAGGATGAGCTGAGAACGACAGGAAGAGGCGAGAGGCGAGGTTCCGGTCCGAGACCTGAATCTGCCGATGGACGAGAAAAAGACGCGCGCTGAGTAGCCGCAAGGAAGAATATGAAGAAAATATAACACAGGGAAGAGTCCGCGTCCGCAGGACGACTGACCCCCGAGCGATGACTGCGACACCGTATAGGTGCCTGAACATCAAAGAAAATCGAGGAAGCTACATCGTGTGGAGCAGACGAGCAGCCGGCTGAGCCGTGACGAGTAGAAAAGGATGCATCGCTGAACAGCAATGTCAACCCACGAAGAGCGTGTGTTCCCTGTATACAGGGAACAGACACCACAGATCGAAGAGACTGCAACGCCGCTGGGACGCCTGACCAGCGAAAGAAAGAGCTGCGTTGCATGAAGCAACGAACAGCCAGCTAGGAGACAGCAGCGCCGAAGACGCCCATCCCCTAGCTCGAGGCGAAACAAAGAAGCTGAAATCGCCTGACCAGTGAAAAAATGAGGAGCTGCGTCGCGCGAAGCGACCGACCAGCAGGCTGCGACTAAGCCTCAGACGATGACTGCGACGCCGCAAAGGCGCCTGACCAGGGAAGAAACGAGGAGCTGCGTCACGTAAAGCGACCGACCAGCAGGCTACGACTGAGCTCCGAACGATGACTGCGACGCCGCAAAGGCGCCTGACCAGTGAAAAAAACGAGGAGCTGCGTTGCGCGAAGCAACCGACCAGCAACGAGGAGCTGTATCGCGCGAAGCGACTGAACAGCAGGCTACAACTGCGACACCGCCAAGGCACCTGACCAGTGAAGTAACGAGGAGCTGCGTCGCGTGAAGCGACCGACCAGCAGGCTACGACTGCGACGCCGCAAAGGCGCCTGACCAGTGAAGCAACGAGGAGCTGCGTCGCGTAAAGCGACCGACCAGCAGGCTAGGGGACCACAGCGCCAAATAGCACCTGCCCCTTGAGCCGAGACGAGGAGAGGAAGCGGTATCGCCGATAGGCAATGACCAGCCCACGAGATGCAGCTGGTCCCTGTATGCAGGGACCAGACTACGCGAGGAACGAGGAGAAAGACGAACGAGGGGGAATGCCATCTAAGGCGGGGAGGGGTAGGACGATCCAAATCAAGACTCACTAGCTCTGCCATGGCCGGGACTATGCCAAAATCTTGTCGGAAAGTCTTCTTTCGAAGATGAAGTCGATAGCAAGCACGCATCGGCTTTCGATAATTTTCGACAGAGTCCGGCGTTGGTTTCCGTCTTCGGGTACTCGAGTCTCATGTTGTGCTCCACATCGGCGGGTCCAATGGTTCAGCAGGATGATTCAGCAGCCCACCACTTTCCCTCATCGACTGGCGGAACATCGCCCCTCGTCCCGCGCGTTCCGCACAAGCTTGAGCGCCAGCCGCGCGATCAGTAGGACATGAAGGGCGGGGGCCCTCTGAGCAGGCGAGGGCTTTGTTGCGGCGTGTGCGGCGGTAACGTGTGGAGACGGTGGAAGTAGTGGCAGAGGCACGGGGGTATGGGAAGCAACGGAGGCCTTGCGGGGGCAGGATCTGGACCGCGACAGGCGTGGATATGGCGTCGGGACCCCTTGTGTGCGGGGAGGGCACGCTGGGCAGAGACGAGACGGGTGCAGGAGGCAGAAGAGACAGCTAGCTCGGGAGCGCGTGTGAATTACGCCCGCGCGCGGCACCGCAGCGGTCGTGTCCCCGCACCGCGCCAACTCGAGCGACGCGACAGGCCTGCTCAAGCGCAAGAAGCGCTTCACGCGCGCCCTACAGCGAGAGCGTCTTCATTCTCACCTCCGCGGGGTTCCTGAATGAGTGCGCGGTAGCAGACGACCGCAAGCCGCTGTTCAGCCTCTTCCTGCCACGGTGCACACTGGGGCCGCCGAGCGCGGCGGCGCACAAGTTCCTCCTCGAGGGGCGCAATGACGCGACGGCGGCGGCGGCATGATCTAAAGCTCCACACGCAGCGCAAGGAGGACATCATGGGGGCGGGGACGACCTGAGCGCGCTGTGTGCGCGGCACCTCGTCGCGAGCAACCAGGGGGGAGTGTCGAGCCCAGTGGCGGCGGCGGTGCCCGCGGCGGGCTACCTCAGCGAGGACACGGACGGCGGGGGGAGCATCAGGGAGGTCGAGCTCGAGTACGCTGAGACGGAGGACGGCCCGTCGAGCTATACGCATGACGGGAGATGGACAGGAAGGCGCGCGAGCCCTCGGCCGTTGATCGTGTGAAACTTGTCCCTGGCGTTTTGCGGCAAGCCCGGAGGTCGAAATCTGCAGGGAGGTGAAAAAACAGAGACCACAGGCGGACGTACGAGGTGTCTGTTCCAGATTTGAAGTACTTGTTGGGTCATTCCCTAGCACGAAGCCAAAGTCACCGGCGCGAAGCCAAGGAGTTTCGAGTCGTTTGTTCTGTCGTCGTCATGCCGTCTGGGTCGTAAGAAGCCGGAGAGTATGCTGGTGAAGACGTTGTGAAAGACGGGGAACTTGTAAAGCTAGAGGGCTGGAGTCTTAAAAGCTACAGTGAAACCGCAGCAGGAAGGCTTGGTGGCTCGAAAGACGCGTCGATGTGGACGGGGACGAGCAGGAAGAGAGCTTGCTTGTTTTGATGTCGAGTGCACGGAGGAAGAAGCTTGAGGCTGTGCCGCTGACCAGCCAGATTAGATTGTGATGCAATCTAATCTACATGCGAGGCGAAGACTACGCTAGATCATCCGTGCCACCTTGCCTTCCACTCAGGCGGCTCGCAAGCTCGCTGCCTGAGCTCGCAAAAAAGAGCGCAATTAAAGCCCAGGCTGAGGGAGGCCGTAGATTGCATATAAATATCTAAGGGGTGTTTAGGGAGTTACCTTCAGGCCATTGGAACAAATTGCCTTTTTTAGGACCCGGGATACTGCTCTGTGTGGTGAGCTGTTCTTACCTCCCACCTGGATGTGCAAGATCACGTTCCTACAGACCGCCTACAGACATCTCACGGTTTCTCACCCACATAGATTCCAAAGTTCATCGCGCCGCCTCGCTTGAGAATGCTGATGGCTTCCTAAAGGAGCGGGTCAATTGTCGACTTGCCGATTGCCCTGAAATTCTTGGCAACGTCGCCGCCGACTCGTGCTCTCGGTTAAGCTTGACTCAGCTTGACTTGCCACTTTTCAACAGGGCATTTTGATTGTCTAAGCGAGCCCTCATGAGCCCTCACACTCCCATCGGCAAATTTCATTCTTCTCTTTTCTCCCCCACATCGACACCATCTCTTCCTTGCCTCTTCCTCAAATGGATCACAGTCGAGGGCCAGCATTGCTGTATTGCACAGTATCGTGAGTTTCAGCTGCTGTTCATGCTTTTGAATCTCACTAATACTTATTCTATGCAGCCCAAATTCCCCATGCACCAACGCTGCACTGCTGAGTGCGCGGTTTTGTGCGGTGCGTCCATTAGTACTCGGTCCATTTCTCTCTCTCTAAAATTCGTTCCAGCTGTGCAGCGTTCGAGCGAGTGGTCACTGGCACGAATTTTCCAGCGGCGCTTTTTATTTAGCTATAAATGCATATTAGATACCCATGGCCCTGCCAATTCACCGGAAACAGATATTTTCCATGAGATATATATACAAACGCACGCCGAGAAGGCCGTGTGTGCGTTACTCTGGTGTTTGCGATGGTTTTTTGATCCACCAACAATATTGGTTGGATTGGCTTCCCATCTCCATTTGCGGCACCTTGGAAAATATGTGGAATATTCTGGTGGTCGAGAATGGTGACATCCCTTTTCTGGAAGACCGCCCGTGAGCGCAGCGAGCGGGGACTGCCCTCGGACTCAGCAATTGAGGAGCTCTTGGCATTATGATAGAACCTTCTCTCGCACCCTTCACTTATGTATTCCATTGATTTAAATTATGTTGGTTCCAGCCTTCAGCGTTCGTGTGCTGGAGACGCGGAGGTACTCGGAGCGGATCGGTCTTGTTCGGATCACGGACTGTTTATAGATAGTTTGCACGACGCGTCGTATCTCTCACTTGCTTCCAACACGGTGCATTTGAGAGGTACGTGCTATACGTGGGCCTGGGCAGCAGCCGATTGCAAAGCGTGCTGTGTGCACGTGTTTGCCCTCAGATCAGCATGATTTCTGTTTCCGGCTCGTTGTCCACCCGCAGGACCGGGCGTAGCGCGCGCGTGGAAATTAGGGCACATACATAGACATACTTAGAAATAACCATTCTGCGATTTCCTTAGAGGAATTTTTGAAACATTTGGTATCAAGGAAATGAGATCGAAATCTGCCCGTAAGGCAGCACTCTTGGACCCAATTCTTAGCGTAGAAAAAAATCCTCCAAGGAAACCATAGATTGATATCCCATCGACTTGCCGTGGATATCAGATGGACCGAGTCCGTTGATGCCAAGACGGTCCAACGCCGTCTCGTGAGGATGACTTGCAGCCGTGAGATGATGACGTCACATCCCAAATCGACGCGACTTGACGCGACTTTTGGACATTCTAGCAGCATTTCTACCTCTTATCGCACTCAATGGGACGCAAACTATCGGAAAAGCAAAAGGCCCACATTACTTCACTACCTGGCAGCCGCTGGGCTTCTAAAAACTCCGCCAAGGAGAACTTACTTCCACCTATTATCATTCCGCCTCGAGCGACGACTAGGGCACAGAACTACACCAAAGCTCTCGAGGAGACCGTCTCCAGGCAGCGCATCGAGATTCTTAACCTTCAGGAGTCCAACTTGGAGCTTGTACACCACAATTCAGTCCTCACTCTAGAACTTGACACCGTTACTTCCCAAGTCCAAATCCTTGAGCAGCAGAGTTCCTCAGTCGCTCAGCAGCTTTCCGACGCGCAGGAAAACCTCTCCGATGCGCAGGACATCATTCGCACCCAGTCTAGCACAATTAAACAAAAGAACCAGCGCATAAATCGCCTCCTCCGGGATAAATCAGTCCTTTCCTCTCGACTTGCCTGCCAAAAGCAGGAGCTTGTACAGGCTACTCTTTCCATCGCACAATCGAAAACCGCCTCCAAAGCTGCTAAACTCCATATGTAATCCCTTCTCCAGTCCATCACACGTCTCAACGAGGCTGCCTCGATGCAGAAAGCTGCCAGAGCTGAAATGTACAAAGATCTGCGGGCGACAAAGATGCGCGAAAAGCGTGCGAAAACCGCTATTCAGAAGCTTCGGAAAGAGCTAGCCCAGAAGTCGAAATGGAAAGGCAAACATCGTCGTGCCTACAGCACAGAATATCGGACCCTTGCGATGGCATTTACCAAAGCTGGCTGCGCCCAGTCTCGTATCGGCCCCCTTCTCTCCCGTGTCGGCAAGGTCCTCGGTATCTCGATCCGGCACTCCATGAGTCGCAGAACTGTTGGGCGCGTTGTGACCGAGGCTGGAGTCAAAGTCCGTGTTCAATTGGGCCATGAGCTTGCACGAGCCAAAGGTAACAACCTGTGATTTAATGATGGACTCTAGCTAATGGTTCTTATTAGCGCTCTGCCTTAGCAGTGACGGAACTAGTAACAAGAATATCAAGTATGAAGCCCGTCATATTTCCTACATAGCTCCAACCTATACGACCGACCCTACGGCGCCGCAGGAAGCCTTTGCAACCCGCCTTGTGGATGTCGATCATGCATTGGATCATACATCACAGACTCAATTTGACGCCTGGGACATCGCGAATAAGAACATTACCGATGCATACAACAACAGTCCCCTTGCACGTCGCGATTCCCTCGACGGAGTCTCCTACGAATTGGACGATCTATGGCGCAAAACGATGGGATACAACGCAGACCATGCCGCCGATGTCCGGCAGGTAGCACAGAAATGCAAGGAGCGGAAGAAAGCAGTAGTCTCAGCCGATCTTGGACGCAAGGAGATTCAAAATATGAGCGAATCTGAGGTGGAGGACACTCTATGGGAGGTCGTGAAGGAGATTTGTGACGACCCCGATGGTTTGGATCCAAGGTAGATCACTTTATCCTTGCCGTCATAATGCTAGCCTCACAATTTCCACAGCTCCCTTCCTGTTGAACTTCGTGCGGAGGCTACCGAATCATTGGCGATACACATAGGCACAAAAGCGCTGGAATCCCTTCCCGAAGATCGTCAGCACCTCCTCACACGAATGATAATTGCTGGATGTTGTGGCCATAAGGACCACAATGTCGGCAAGTACGGGATGGACGCCATGCAAGCCCTTTACGACACCTCAGATCTCACACCCCCCGTTCTTCTCGCCAATAAAGACAATGCGGCAACAATTGCACTCGGTGACGACGCAGATTCGGCGGCTGTGGAGCGTGCACTGAAAGCCAGCCAACGGGGCGGTTATAAACTTGTCAGCATTTGTGGGGATCTATTTCGGCACAAAGACGACAAGCGCGGTCATCAGGACGTGCACCTCCATTTTTTTCCCAGGTGAAATACGAGGCGACAGGCGAGCACTCAACCGTAAAATTCCCGGATACCTCGAATACTCGATACGGCACTCATTTTGCTGGCGCCGCAGAGCTGCTTACTTATCATTCCGCCTACATTCAGTTTCTCCACATCATCCGCGACACAAAGACGACCCCAGGCCTCAATCACATGGAACAGAATGCCTTGATGGGGCTCGAGAACAAGGAGACCATCTGCGAACTCGTGGTGATGACTGTGTACAAGAATGCCGTCTCTGATGCGTACTTTAAGATGGTTCGCAAACCCGGGGTCAACCACATTGACCTTGGGCCTCTTCACTCGACAGTTATCCCTGCCCACGTCAACAAGCTTATCGATAACACCGACTTACTACTGAGCCCACTCACCTCCTCCGATGAGGCGACTCTGGATGGACAACCATTTCCCGACCAGTTCGCGATGGACGCTGTCCATTATTGGCTGGCGACTCACCCCGACCGAATTTCGACTGTTGAACAGCTTCTCGTCGCATTTTTGAAAGGCACGTTGACAGGATGGAAACGCTTCACAACCGAATTTGAGGTTGGTGGTCCTATCGACTCGCTTACTCCCGCCGAGCGATTATTGATATGCATCCCGGCAACAAACGATGCGAACGAATCAATTCTTGGTGGCCTGCGCGTCTATTCCAGACTCCGCGGAGGTACCGTTAAACATTTCAGTGCTCAAGCCGCTTATCATCGGAACAATACTGAAGCCTTTGCCGCTGCCAAGCTCAATACCGAGGAAGATGCACTGTACATCATGCGGCTCGCGCGAATCGAGGACGCCAGCGGGGCGATGCGGCAATTCCGTGATGATCTGCTGGCTTTCAAGACTCGGGTTGCTGCGGAAACTCGCCAGAAACAGGTAGAGAAGGAGGCCGAAGCAGCAGCAGAGCGCATTCGACTTCAATCCATCCGCATTATCACAGATATGGATCAACTGAAGGCTTTGCCCGTGAAGAAGAAAGGCGGCGCAAATTTGAGGGAGCAGCTGGACGTACGCAGGGAGCTGTGGAGAGATGAAACACTCATAAAGACGAAGCTGAAGGACATGGCTAAAAAGGCGGATATGCTTGCAGCAATCCTCGCAGCTGATCAGCGGTGTGTCGGTTGCATTGCTTTTGGTACCAATTACTTACTATTTCTTCACTTTAGGCGAGCTGCAAATAGCGCGGGCACTGCGGATACCGGCAGTCCGGACTGATCTATAACTTACCTTATCATTGAATCGAATGTTACTTACCTTACCAGCTCATTAGACGTACCTGTACAAGCCTAGATTCATGTAGCATCAATTGTTGGCAACCCGATCAAAGATCCTGTTTTGAACCGTACACCGTTCAAGAACCAGAGCCCCGATGGCCTTGAAATTTCGAGACAGCGCTCAGAACACTTCAGGGTAGCTCTGGTGAAAATCCGAGATTTTACTGAACCATTGTGATTACGCGGTATGCAGCTCAGCCAAGGGTAGAAAACGTTGGGGAAATGGCCGCCAACAGCCATGCTGCGTGAACGGAATAATCCCAGATCTTGCCAGTAGATACCTGGGTATGTATTCTTCACTTTCGGAGACAAAAAAAGGTGGCTTGTTCCAACATTGAGCCAGGATACAAGCCGCGATCAAAAAACCAGTAGATTTGTGCAACAATTGAGAACAAACAAGTATATACAGTACGCTTTGCAATCGGCTGATGCCCAGGCCCACTAGTATACGCTTAGATATTCGTCTGGACACTAACTATTACCTTAGTATCATTCTCATACAGAGTATCTAGGTTCTAACAGGTTATGGGCATTTAGCTCGCTGTCTTCACACAACGAGCACTGTACCTGATTCTCTGGGATACTTCTCGACCTCGCCGCTTGGAATCCGGTCGATACCCTTCGTTACGAGCCCGTGCTGCGCGCCACAACTATTTCATCATCTTGTCATTCGTTCATCGCGACACCCAACATGGCTTCCGCGATACCCTCGTCTTGGTCTTTCAATAATCCCTTCCGTCCCTCGACCAATCCTTGGACCGGCGTTTACCAGCCTCCGACCGCGACACCTGCGCCGCCGCCGGCTACACCCGTCCACCCTACCGTCAACCGCAATACTCGTCAGCCGCGCACTCGCCCGTATATCCAGGGCCGCGACACCTGCCTTGGCTACGTCGATGATTCCTACCTGTCGGACTCGGAGGATCCCGATGATCCCGCGCATATCGCTCACGCCCCGCCGCCGTGCCGTCATCACCGCGCCGACCTCCACGAGTCCGCGTCCGGTTACGTCGCGGACCATGGCCCTTTCCTCAAACCGTTCAACCTCAATTCGGGCACGTGGAAGGAGGAGGACAAGTTGGCGCTCGAGAAAGGGAATTATCGGCCGTGGGCGAAGAAGGTGTACGCCAACATTGGCCTCCACTCGCTGGTTGGACCCGAACGAGCTGTGCCCGTCTTTCGATATGTACCCGCGCGCTCATCGCACATGGCAGGACAACGACGTCGCCATTCGGTCGTTCCTTTCACTCACCTGCGCCTCCTCCGAGCATACCTACATCGAGATGTGTACCTCCGCTGCGGATATGTGGGCCACCATCCGTACCCGACACACGAAGCGAGGTCCCCTCGACCAAGTCAACAAGCTCCGCTCGGCAATGAGCATCCAGTTCGCAGACGATCCAGACTCGTGGGCCGCCACCCTCGACAGGATTTCTGAGCTGAACAAGGCTGTCTGGGCTGGTGAAGCACCCCACCGCCGAGGGCATCCATACCGTTCTCCTTCTCCACACGTTGTCTCCTTTCCCCGCTTTTGTCGATTCGCTTCTTGCTGTTCCCGATCTCTACCCCCGCCTACATTACGACCCGACTTGGTGCGAAACAACAGATGCCCAAGTCGTCTTCGCTTACCGCGCTCGCCGCCACGAGTACGAAGCCGAATAGCAAGAAGACGAGGGAGCGAGAGCATTGTAACAACCCGTCGTGCAAGTCGCCTGGGGGACACAGCTTCCCTTACTGCGTTGCTCCTGGGGGGGGGATGGCGGGGAAGTCGGTCGATGAGGCCACGGCGAAGAAGCGTGCAGATGGCGGCAGGGCGGGCGGACGTATGAAGGTTGGCCGCGACAAGGATGGGTACGCGTGTGTTACTATTGAGGACACCGAATTCCGCCTCGCGCCTCCCACTCCTGCTCCTGTTCCTCAACCGACCGCCCAATTCGCTCACGTCAACGAGTACACCGCCCTCTGCACGGAAGACGTCACGGAGGGTGCCTATGACCTCGAGACTTTTCACGTCGAGGATGACCTCCATGTCTCGCTTGACTGGAGCGACTTCACTGCCAACGCCGCGACGTCCGGTGAATACGAGCTTTATGCGGACACGGGCGCCAACATCGATATTTCCCCTTGCCGCGAGGATTTCGTCACTTTTACACCCATATCACCTCGCGCCGTCAAAGGTTTTCAAGGCAGTTCTATCAACGCTGTCGGCACCAGCACCATTATCACCGACAAGTTCGTCATGCGCAATGCCCTCTTCATACCCAACGCGTCCATCCGTTTAATGTCTGTGTCTCGCCTCTGCCGTGATAATTCATACGCTTGCCATTTCGATGCAACAACTGCTTGGATCACAGATGCCCCCCGGCAACATCGTCTGCACTGGATCTCTGCAGCCCACCCGCGGCCTCTACAAACTTCACTGTTCCACGCCTTCCAACCCTGTCTTCAGCCCTCCCATTGCTGCCTCCGCTGTCTCCATCGACCGTCTCCATCGTCGCCTCGGCCATGCGCACCACCAAGCCGTTGCGGACCTCTTCCAGCACCAATTGGTCGACGGTATGGAATTAGACCCCTCATCCAAAGCGACCCCTTGTGACGCTTGCTTTCGCGGTAAACAGGTCGCTGCCGTGATACCTAAGCTGCGCGAGGGGGACAAGTCTAAGGAGGCGTTGGAGCTGGTTTTTGTGGACTTGTGTGGGGCATTCAACACCCGATCACGGAGCGGGAATAACTACATCCTCGATATCGTAGACGAAGCAACGACGGCTGGCTACAGCTCTCTACGGTGCATCAGTTTCTTGGCCATATATGGCGACAGTTCGCGGAACGAAGGACGAACCTATAAACCTGCTCTCATTGACAGATCTCCATCGGAAACTCCCCGTATTCTATGCACACATCGCCAACAATCCCAATATCCTCCTTGATGCGACAACCCCACTCGCCCAACTCACAATCGACGGCCGGCCATTCCGTGACGAGTTTTTACTCACAGCAATAACTCAGATCTCTGGCGAACTCCCAAATCTTTCGCTCGCGATCTCGAGCATGTTCTCTGGCGCCGAGACTGGATGGATTCAGTTCACACCACTCGCACACAGATTAACACACGTGATGATCACTCGGAAAGTCGATGTTCTGGCGTCGGATATTTCATGTTGGAACACACGCAAAACTGAGAATTCGCTCGACCTTCGAATTGAAATAAAAAGTAACAGACAGCTCGATGGAATGAATATGGGAAGAATAATTTGGGCATGCTTGTGGGTGCCAAGAGACAGCTCAATTTCGATGGAATCAATGTGGGAAGAATTATTTGGGCATGCTTGTGGTGCGAGGGTGGTTGCGGAAGGGTCCATGGCGGCGGCGCATCGCCCATGTATAGTAGAGAGACACCTCTGGCCAGTCGGCGATCATTGTCCTTGACCCGAAGGCACGTCAGCGTGTTTAACAAGTTTTCTCTCGAGTCTGATATTCTGTAGCTTCACAGTCGGACGGTGATGATACGAAGGACTAAAACTACCGTCCCCCGCGTCGTGCTCCCGCTCAGTCCGAAGAAGACACAGATCGCCCGGAACGCATAACACCGGTAATTTCTCTGTTAAATAATTTACGTGTGGTTTGTAATGTCAATGGTGCAATGGAAAAGGGAAGGCCAAGGTGAAAGAGAAAGAGAAGCCATCTGCGGTCAAAAAGAATAATGTTTGTGTTCATCGTTCTGAATCCTCATTTAACAACAAAATTGAAGGATATCTTGTATAGGCGGCTACGAAAAAATCGCCCGCCAAACGGCAGAAGCTCAAGGTTCGTTCTAGTACTCTTTATTGCGAGCTCAAGGTCGAAAAAAAACTTTTGGACCCTATATCCATTTTTCGAATCCCGATTTCCCCTTGGGCTTACCATCTGCCTGGCAGGTGAGGCAGAAATTGACGGTGGAGGCAGACCGCGAGCGGTATCCCGGCGGCGTTGCATTCATGGCATTGCGGGTGCGAGGCACGACAAGTTTTCCACCACTCTTACCCACCGTACATTGACGCGGTGGTGGCTGCGCTTTCACACGGCAATGCCATGCATGCTATGTTTCATTACAGACACATCAGCTAGCCTCAAAGACAGTTAAAGACCCATTTCTCAGTTCTGATATATCGATTTGGCCATACTTAACTCACAAATACACTCAAAATACATGCATAATTCTTTGGATTGGCTGTTGAGGAGATTTGGACTATCTTGGGGATATATCACCAATTCCAAAGTGAAATGCAATAGCGACTGTCCCGGGTGGTAATATTTCTAAAGGTCGCCTGTCTCACCAGGTACGTTTACTTTCTGTTTTCACATACAGTTTTTCATTCCGTCTCGCCAGCGCTACGTTTATTTGCGATCCTACCCTTATATTAACGTATATACCCACACCTATTTACATTTCATACTCGTGCCCTGTACTCGCGCCACTTCGGCACCTCGCGTCGTCTCCCAACAGACTCCCAAAGCCTCTCTGAGGTTCTGGCTGAACCCGGGATCCTGCGTGAACAAACTACACTGCGACAATTACACTAAGCGGAGTCCGGCATGTCCGCGGTCCAGATGGTGAGATTGTCTTGCAACAGCTGCATGATGAGGGTCGAGTCATTGTAGCTTTCTTCTGACACGGTGTCGAGCTCGACAATGGCTTCACCACGTGCTTGTTTTGCAACTTGGCAGGCGCGGTCAGGTGAGTCGAGGATTTCGTAGTAGAAGACTGAGAAGTTAAGGGCAAGGCCGAGTCGGAGAGGGCTTGTCGGGAGGAGTTCCGTGACAGTGACGCTGGAAGCGGCCTTGTACGCCTCCAGCGGCTTGTGGGTACTGTCCTCCCGCTTATCACTGGCTGCGAATTCGGCAAGGTAGCGGTGGTAGACACCCATCCTGGGAATAGTCATCAAGGACAAGCACTACGGGTAAGTGGTGGGCGCCTAGGCGCATGCGCTTCCCGCAGTAGTCCGAAAACCGATCGGTCATTCTTTTTGTCCAAATGGTGTACTCACGAAGAGCGAGGAAATTAGCGAGTCGGCGACTCCCGGCTCCGAGCTCTGACTTTAGAATCGACTTCTACGCATAAAAACACGTCTGGATCATCCCCTCCGAAGTTTTTCCCACCAGAAATAGTGTTTGGCCAAAATTTTGGACCGTTTCAACACATCTTCAGACCTGGGTGTGGGGGTCACGGGTGGTCCAAGTATTGGGTCCAACCTACTCACAGGATCCGAAGGTCAAAATCTTTTATTTCCAGGACCTGGACTCACTTTCAGAGTCCGGACGCTGGCATTAACCTTGGCAGAATCTTTGTCGGACCGCCCTGAGAAAACACTGACATTTCCGATTATTCTTCAGCAGAATGGCTCGTTGAATTATTCGACTCTTTTCAAATTCAGGATCGGTTCATCAAGAGCTGTCGATTCTATATTTTTCCGTGATCTTCGGACGTGATCTACGTCTACGGCCAAATTTTTGGACCCCTCAGAACTAAATTGCTATTTCCGAAGGAACGGCTCGTGGAAATCGGTTGGTTGGGGTATCATCCGGTTTTATAGGGTTCAAAATGGCAGCACGGAGCATGTGATTCAAAATGCCATTCGGTGGCATGGGGTTCAAAATGCGAATTAAAACCGTTTAATAGTGAAGCACTGGGCTCAAAATGGCAGCACGGAGCATGTGATTCAAAATGCCATTCGGTGCCATGGGGTTCAAAATGCGAATTAAACCGTTCAATAGTGAAGCACTGGGCTCAAAATGGCAGCACGGAGCATGTGATTCAAAATGCCATTCGGTGGCATGGGGTTCAAAATGCGAATTAAACCGTTCAATAGTGAAGCACTGGGCTCAAAATGGCAGCACGGAGCATGTGATTCAAAATGCCATTCGGTGGCATGGGGTTCAAAATGTGAATTAAACCGTTCAATAGTGAAGCACTAGGCTCAAAATAGCAGTACGAAGCATGTGACTCAAAATGCCATTCAAACCTTAAATATGCTAACTGCTCCCTTATCCCTCCTGCTCTCGGCTGAATTAAATCATTCAATAGTGAAGCACTGGGCTCAAAATGGCAGCACGGAGCATGTGATTCAAAATGCCATTCGGTGGCATGGGGTTCAAAATGCGAATTAAACCGTTCAATAGTGAAGCACTAGGCTCAAAATAGCAGTACGAAGCATGTGACTCAAAATACCATTCAAACCTTAAATATGCTAACTCTTTCCATTTATACATATCTTCTTGGGGCTCCCGGCATCGCGCTGGGAACACCGGCTGGGTGCGACGCGAACGGCAAACTGATGTCCTGTTCAGCGCACAAGCCGAACTATCCGAACTACAATACGCGCATGCATTGCGGTAGGATGCAGTGATATAGAACACCAGCCACAAATCGAAAATAAGAAGCTACAGTGGTGCTCGATTTATGTGCACCGCAGGAGCAAGATGGTGGCGCGCGACTCACGCTGGTCGGCAAGTGATATTTACTCCTCGGTTGTTTATTCTTCGACTAACGGGGTTAGTAAGATAGTGGCTTGCTCGGCTGGTTGGACCCTAAGCGCCTTCCCCTGCGACTTATTCCTACTTCAACTGACACCTGCTCGCCGGTGATTAAATTTTCTGTGAGTCTCTCAGAGTACTCATTCCATGCTCACGAACTTGATTGCACCGAGAAATTTGTACCCATTCCACTATTGAACGAGGACAAAGCAAAATACTCTTGTGGAGACAGAACTGCCCAAATACAGAAAATTTTACACAACTTGAGTCACCGGTGGAATCAATGGCCGGACTTGGAAAAATTTATGGTGCAGGTCACCTAGCTGCCGCTACCAAAAATTAGTGGCCAAATTGGCCGGAGAAAATTTTGGCCCAGGACACAGCCACAATAGGCACTATTTTTCATTATTTCCACCGCTAGTGGCCAAATTCATTTGCAAGTTTTTTTTTACCTCCCTCAGTTTTGACTTAAATGGAAATCGCTCTTTAGGATCTTCTTCTATCGTCAAAAGAAACACTTTCTAAAGAGGGATAAGAAATCTGGCCAAAACTCGGCCCGGAAAATCTCAAGCACGGGGTAGCGGCAGCTAGGTGACCTGCACCATAGGTCCTTGAAAAAAAAAGTGTGTCAAAAGTCCCTTAGCACAGCCTCCACTACATGCTGAAAAACAAGTTGCGCTCATTGGACTTGAAATCAAAAAATACAGAGTTGAAACCCGGATCCGAAAAAGACCCAGAAGCGAAAAATATGATATTCTAGGCACAATTTTGAGGAGGGTAACCCGATTCTTTTGTATGAGACCCTTATAGAGATCATGAACAATCCCACTCAAGCAAAAAAGCCCATACCAATTGTCGGCTGGCACAGAAAATTGCAAACATGCCAAAAAGCAGAAATGTGTGGCTGTGCCAGAAGTCCTGAGAAGAGAATCATTATTGTGAGCGCCCCCTATTTTATATAGACCTGAAATTGTATATGGGAGGACTTCAGCACTTCCTATCCCTCCTCATAGTCTCAGATTGTTCCAAGGGTACAATCTACTCCCGTGCATGACCCCATTTTTCGGATCGGGGCCCTCCACCAAAATGAGCGATAAAAATAATGGGCTCATGTTCCGTAACCACGCATCGTAAAAATCTGAAAATATTTGTTGGCACACTTCGAAGCCATTGTATCGTATCCACCTATTTTGTTTTACAAGTGCTTGCACTGCCATCGAGATATATGGAAGAACATTATTTTTTTCGGATCCGGGTTTCAACTCTGTAATCATCTTTCTCTATATCAAATTTGACTCTTTTTTTTTCAAGGTTCAGAGGTCAACAATTCCCAGTCCCGACACTGGTTTAGCGGGCCCTGCCAAAATGCTTACCAGATGTTCCAGTCGGTTTATGGTGCCGGTTACCTAGCTGCCGCTACCCCGTGCTTGAGGATCTTTCGGTCTGAGTTTTACCTCTATTGTTTATCCCTCTTACAAAAGTGTTTCTTCTAACATTCCGCACAGATCTGTAAGACAGATTTTTATTTGGATCAAAATTGAGTGAGGTAAAAAAAAATCTTCCCTTCAATTTGGTCACTGGCAGGGGAGATAATGAAAAAAGTCGCGGATTGTGGCTGTGTATAGTTGTCTCCGCCATGAAAGCAAAGTC
The DNA here is from genome assembly GCA_029378375.1 of Mycena olivaceomarginata. Taxonomy (NCBI): domain Eukaryota; kingdom Fungi; phylum Basidiomycota; class Agaricomycetes; order Agaricales; family Mycenaceae; genus Mycena; species Mycena olivaceomarginata. The sequence continues at coordinate 91,580 of JARKIC010000137.1, read as the reverse complement.
CGCATATTTTAAGGACTCAGTGATACTTTGATCGATCATGTGTTCGTCTGGTAGGTAGGTAGGTAGCATGACACGGCGCCGTCCGTATCACGAACGCTGATTTTCAGCAATTATTCCGGTGTACAAAGCAAGCTAAATTACGCCTTCATCCCTGGACCTCTCTTCTTCATCTGAACGCAAAGACGTAGGCTCCACAAGAGTGCCGTCGCTTCGCTCCGGTGTCTCCCTCTTTGTCTGTCCGCCGTAAGCTCCGCTCAAATATTTCCGGTCCCGTGCTTCTGCCGCGTCCTCCTGCGGACCGGCTCCCTCAACCACCATCACTTCACTTTAAAAATCCTTCTGATTCCGGCTCCTGCCGCTCTCTGCCATTTCCGCGCAATAACCGTCCTTCACTTCCCTTCAAATACACTCGGACAGCTTCCGCACCAATATCATCACCCTTTTTAAAAGAGGGTGGGTTCTACTTATCTGAGCATTTCATCCGACGTTGAGAATCCATTTGTGTTTTGCGACCTCTTCCCAAACACTTCTCTTCTCTCTCTTTATAGCAGCCGCACATCCTCAACACTGGTAACAGAGGCCCGATTTCTCACGTATGTTCCTCCTGATCTCTTTTTTCACCTTTTCCAGGTGAAAACACATGGTGAATGGACAATAAATACACCCTGTGAATGTTGATCAGCAGGTATCAGGTTCCTGGGAAGCAGTGAAGTGGGATTCGCACCCATCGACGATATATCGGTGGCAGCGCGAGAATACGGTGCGTCTTCGAGCTCAGGGATGAGTTCGCCGTCCCAAGACAAATTCCAGGTCCTGGGAACAAGCAATGCTGTGTGGTTCTCTAGCATTAGGGTCGTTCACAGTAGACTTTTTTGTGCCCTTTTTGTTCCCTTTTTTCTGCCTTTCTCAGTTTCTCATCGATTTTCACCGGATCAATACCTCAAAAACTGCAAGAATTCCATGAAAAAAGGGTGCGAAAGAGGGCAGGAAGAAGTCTACTGTGAAACCCCCCACATGTAGCTCCTTTTTCTTCCCTTTTTGCTCCCTTTTTTGCTCCCTTTTTCCCCTTCCTTCTACCTGTAGACAGTCCACTTGCGTGCTTTTTGTGTATTCAGCTGAATGCGTGAATCAGAGACCTGCATCCGGAAACACATCAATACCAGATGAGACGTCGAGCGAAGAGCCGAAAGAACATACGTTGGCTGTCACACATGTTGTTGCCTTGCTGATGATTTTTGAAAGCCTGATTATCTTGAACTCACGTCCTGAACTGCTCATCATTATCCTGTAGCTTTTATCTTCTAGCTGTATCATGCTGTACCGTCTGTTTGATGCCTGAAGGACCCTTCTGTGATTAGATTAAATTAGATTATGGAATGTAGCACAGTCCCCTGTATTTTGAAGCTTGAACATTGAAGCTGTTTCCCTGAATCGACGCGCACATGAAACCGAGAGCTGCGCTCGTTTCGTCTACATCGGCGTGACATGTCACACGTGACATCTCGCGTCTTTCTCTCCTTCACTATCTTCTGGACGCTCCTGCCGCTACTCCGCCCCACATTCCCGGACACCAAGCCTGCCCCCACGCGTAAGTACGAAATTGAATGCCGATTTATGTCGAGATTTACAGCACGAGCAACACTGCAGGCGGAACACGTCCGCGTGTGCTACATAAGCTGCACACGGCCTCCGTCTCACCGTGCGCCCGCCGCGCAGAAGCCAGGCAAGCAGGGTGGAACAGATGGGTGCATGCTTCCTTGCCACCCTCATCCTCACCCAGGGCGAGCAGCCGGACGAAGCGGTTCGATGCATCTGACACATGCACAAACGGGTCTTCGTCTGATGGACCGATGCAGCACAATGCGTCGCAGCAGCGCAGCCCCGCCTCGCGTTCGAGGCGCTCCACGCGGTCGCGCAGGGTCGGGCCCGGTGGCGGGGGCGGTGCCCACTCCTGTTGAGGGAGTGGGTTGTCATTGTCAACGTGTGCATTATGTGGCACATTTTCGGTTTCCATTACGAGGAAGAGGCCTGCATGGCCGTGCGCCGCTCCATGACCTGTGACCTGCCTTTGCGGTAAGGGATGCGCGTCCAGATCTGAATGTGCAGAATCTGCTGACGGTGGGATCGGGTCGAGGCTGCTGAAAAGGAGGGCGAACCCGAGGAGGACCGCGCGCGGATTACTGAGGAGATGCGGCCCTACGCCACCAACTAAGAACAGGGAATCAGCAGGGATAGAGAAAGAAATGTGGACTGGAGGTGTACACCACTCCAAGTCGAAAACGAAGAACTCGAAGGTAAACTCACTCAGTACAAACTCGAGGTCCTCGTCGTCATCTTCTCCCTCGTCCTCCATGTTATCCGCACCAGCCAGTGGGCCAAACGCGCTGTCTTCTCCTGGTCTTCCCGCTGCACCAACATGGTGTGTGGGGGACCCACGGGTGTCTGCGTCCCTGGCCCACTCACGTCGGTCAGACCAAATGATCCCGTTAGGATCCACGTCGAAGCGACATAGGGGGCAGGTCGTCTGGCCCGGCCTAGCGAACCAGGGTTCCAGACATGCGGCGTGGAAGACGTGCGCGCAAGGCAGGGCGATGATCTCGGTTAGAGTGACTGCGGAGTTGGAATCTACCGGGGAGATGGGCTCAATAGGTGCAGCTGCCACTGCCGCAAACTCGACGCTGTCCCCACCAAGTAGGCGATCCTGGCAAATCGCACACCCGCTGTCTCCGTCCTCCTCGTTCGTAACTACCTCGTCCGTCTTTGCGAGCGCATTAACGTTCTCGAGACGTCGGACCAGTCCCTCCGGCACAGTCGCGAGTCCCGCGATGATGCGGGCGGCATTCGCGCGGCTCTCCTTCGGCTCGAGGTGCAGGGGGGACCCGCGCGTGAGCAGGGCAAAGAGCCGCGGGAGTGGAAAATTCAAGTACCCAGCGCCTGGGTTGTCTGGGCGGGAGTTGGTGGGGTCGGCGGCGGTGGGTTCCGCTGCGCGGCGGGACGGGTGCCTGCGATCACGGTCCTGGTCCTCGTCGTCGTTGTCGCGAAGGCGGCGATCGCCCACACTCGGCATGTTGAGCAAGTTGAGAATTGGACAAGTCGCTAGGTCAGTGACGTGTCGGAATGTTACGGCAGCGTAACGTGTACGTAAATTATACCAGCAAGACATGCCGGCGATTCGCTCCGGCAGATCAGAAGATGGCAAAACTAATTTTATTCTTGTAAAAAATTATTATAATTTTTTACAAGAATAAAATTAGTTTTGCCATACATGATGTGGGATTAGACCTCTCCGAGGCAGGCGCTGAACCTTTAGGAATGTATGGCATTTTGCACATTCCCCTGTAAGTAGTTTCTGATACCGGCATTAGGACCCAGGTTTGGGAAATGAAAACAACAAGGGCAGATCAGCAAAGTTGAGAATTCCCGCTACCTTTAGGTACGGGTTCTTATATACGTCGCGATCAAAATCCTTCTGGGTGTGCATCACATTTTTGTCAGCAGGTTTCGCGTAAGCACATCTTCTCCCCGGCCTGGCCGCTCCACTGAGAGCAGAGCTAAACAAATGAAGCGTGTACTATAATTGTCCACAGGCATCAAGTTCCTGTACTTGAGATTACAATTCGGTCGACACGACAAGTCCATCCGGCACGGCGCACACAGAGATCTTGTTCACCCGGAATCACCATCTTGTACAACCACATTCAACCTTTTGTCCTGTCAGAAAACCTCTTCCAGTGCAGTCGCTTGCAGGATGTGTTAACCTCACGCCATAGTTTTTTTGCTCGTCTTGTTTTTTTTTTTTTTTTTTTTTACTTGCGTTTCATGTAAACCTGGCAATGAAATCTCGTACACTTGTTCTTCTTGAGCAGCGTGGGTTATCTAAAGCGAGTTTTCGAACGTGATGTCTACAAGTTACTCGAATATGGGTATTCTTTTCACGGCCCCAAGTTAAGATCGTTCACACCCACAACTAGTTGTTCTTCAGCCGTGTGGTGTGATGGATATTAGTACCTTTTTTATTATTATGCAAATTTATTGTACCTGCTATGAGCCTCCATGCACCCGATTCGTAGCCTAGGACATTATTTAGGCTGCACAGCAGTACCATACTATTATTTCTCACGGTTCAACCCCGCCTCTCTGACTCTATCCCGCATTTCCAGTGCTCTGCAGTGCACTTTGGAGTCAGTGTGAGGCATTGGATACTGACTCATTCAGTAGTTAGTAGTATATAAGAGGAGTGTAGAGATCTAACTTGCCAATACACTTACCACTATATCTGTGTGATCACTTGGTCGAGCCGCCAGCGCTCCCTACCTTGCACTTTGCACTCACTGCTAAGCTTGCAGTTTAAAGACTTCAAAGTGACAATTAGATTCCATCTGTTATCTCTCTCTTTATAAAATAACGGGTGTCTGTCTGAAGCCTTTGATGCCCTGCATATGGTCTTTTTTACCTGAAACTGTGGATTGTCTCATATTAGGCGCTAAGCACCAATCTCTTCACCCCGAACTGTGGATTCTCGCACAGCAGGCGCCAATTACTCACACGGCCGGCGCTAATTATCCCTTGCCGCCTTCGGCCTCACACGCCACCCTTAAGATTTCTGCGGCAATCTCTCTAATAAACTCGAACCCCCAATCCGCTCCACTGCCGTGTCACTCACCGACCCGACTTCCGTCCCACTTAATTTATTTATGTCTGCAGGCGGCACCGTCGATTGTGTCATCATAACTTTCTAACTCCGTGGTGCCATCCTCTGCCACGTTTGGGCTGGCCTTTAAATAAACTTCAACATGTGAACAAGCAACAGATTCTATCTGCACCTTTTGTCCGACAGTGAGTACCAATGGTTGACCTTCTCGATAGTTATTCCCAAGCCGATACAAGTCTCAACCTTCACAGTTGAATGTCACGCCCAATGGAAGGGGATGCGAGGCCGCGAAGCGGCCGAGCAACCACTTGTAGTAATTAGAATCACAGTCTTGAACTTGATGAAGCTATCATCTGGCATCGGGTATATAAATATATTCATTCATTTCTTTGTCTACGTATACTGCTAGTAGCCTGCGTGAACCCCGTTTCTCTCACACGTGGATCGACTCAACGTTGTATTCAACCATGCGGCTATTATTATATCTGACTACATTTTGCTTGACCAGTTGTAAAGTCTACAATAAATTGTTACTTGAATATTAACCCCCGCAGATATTCTTCAAAGATCCTTGTGGATGTTCGTATGCGCCTGTTGGCCCAGGTTTGTGCCTTTGTCGCACAGCATGGCAAACCTCCTCCTCGAGTTCTGGCTCGAAAAAAGGTTGGGCTGACGGTGGCGAGTTAAGATCTGCCACACTCACGGCAATTGGACCAGTTGTTCTTCTTCAGCAGGGTGGGTCCCTAAAGCAAGTTTCCGAATGTGAACTCCACAATAAATTGTTACCTAAATATTAACCCCCATAGGTATTTTTCAAAGATCCTTGTAGATCTTCGTATGCGCCCGTTGGCCCAGGTTTATGCCCTCGCCGCACAGCACGGTGAACCTCCTCCTTGAGTTCTGGTACGAAAGAAAGTTGGGCTGACAGCCACGAGTTAAGATCAGCCACCCTCACGGCAATTGAACCAGTTGTTCTTCTTCAGCGGGGTGGGTCCCCTAAAGTGAGTTTCCGAATGTGAACTCCGCAATAAATCATTACTTAAATATTAACCCCCACGGGTATTTTTCAAAGATCCTTGTAGATCTTCGTATGCGCCCGTTGGCCCAGGTTTGTGCCCTCGCCGCACAGCACGGCGAACCTCCCCTTCGAGTTCTGGCATGAAAGAAAGCTGGGCTGGCAGCCGCGAGTTGAGATCAGCCACGTTGAACCCTAGTCTTATTTAGGAGAACTCCGACCTTCTCGGAATAGCTTAATTACAGGCGACCGGATGTCGGGGACCACGGCTCGCGCCAAATCAATGGCCGAGTTGCCGTTTGTGAGGACGGACTCTTTTCAACACTACAGGCACCCCAACAAACCTGGATACATGCTTCAGGTTTAAACATGACCAAATGCTATATTTGATGGATCCAGACTGGCCTCAAGTCCGACAAAGAGGTTTATACATCATATATATTATATAGGACCAGGTGACATTGGCCGCCAACAGCCACTGGTGGCCGCCAGTGGCTTTGCTAGTGCTCTATAGTGACTGGCTGAAACTACATAGTGCTATGTAGTAGGTCTCAGAAAATATAGGTAGCAGCAAGCATTTGGCACAATGCTAGGTGTTGACATGAATCCTATTTCACCTTTCTGACAGTATTTGTGCACATCTGGGCCCGGTTCAAAGCATTGAGTTTCTGAAAACCGCCGTATCTGAAAAAGCATTTTGTGTTTTATGAGCTAACAAAGGCTTTTGAGGTAAAATGACCTTAGAGATGTCTTATAGCTGTGATTGAGCTCTACAACTTTCGTTTTGGGTCTATTTTTAGACAACCGACCTGTTCAACATACAGAGGACATCTCTCGAGCAAAGCATGCAGGCCTGGTCGAATCGAAGGGAAGTGCAGAGTGTCCATGTCCATCGCTGATACCGCGGCCTGCTGATTAGTGTGGTTGGCAGAGTTCTGCCGGCCTGCCGAACGGCATGGCAGAATGGCAGGCAGAATGGCAGGCAGAATGGCAGAATTCGCTGGGGGTTGGCAGAATCCGGCAGAGCCAGCCCGGTCCGGCACTGAGGTAGGTTCGTTCCAAGCCCCGTTCTGACGATGCCGCACCGAACAAACAGACCAAACATCAAACCAAACACACCAAACACGGCTTTCGTCAGAAGGGGCTTGCTTCAGACTGCCGAAATCGTGGGGGTTGGAAATCAGTCTCTGCTAACACAATGCGGCCTCAGCGGTGTCCGGCCATTTGGTAAAACTTTTAGTTCATTAGTATGGCTACGAGATCGCCCAATACCAGGTGCAAATATATGTAGAATTCACCGAGTTCTGGAAGGTCCAACAGGGGCGAAAACAAGCATTTTTTGTGATACCCGAAGGATATTTATTTTGCAAGGGTTTTCAGAGACATTTCATTTGAAGCTACCCTTGGTATATATCTTCGAGTACAATGCATTTCCAGGGCTATATGTTGTACGTGGACGAAGTTATTCGACACTGATTCTCGAAACCGGCCGAAATTACTGTATCGTCACGCTCTGTGACTAGTGTTCCATGCGTCACACTCAGAACGAAAATATTCACCGTCTTCCATATATGCAGTAAAAATTGGGTTTTCTGCATCCAATCTATTCCCCTGAGTCAATATCCCCTCTTGAATTCCTAAAAGGTGTTCTCCTTGGTTCAGAAACATGCAAAAGGGGCAGTTAACCAGGCCAATGGTATTATGTTGTTGCCAGCTTAGGACAAGGTATTTGTAGTGATAAAAAGCCTCACAACAGTTTATTCTGTACTTGATATGATATCAAGATGGTTTTCTCATTGAATCAAACCCGTATTCTCGCTGCTAAGCCATCTGATCCATCTAGAGAGTGGGTTAAAATCTGAACACTCTGGACACCATGGAGCTGCAGTTTGGATGTTCCTAGACGTGGCAATAACCTCAAGTAGACCATATTTGCATTTCAAATATGTTAGTACAATGTTGTGGTTGAATGCAGGACGCGTCGATTGTGTGAGGCGGAGTGTGACATAGTGTGACACCTGGCACTTTCCGACTTCGCAGCACCCACACGCCCGCTGCCAGAGCCATAAAATATTCAAAAATATATGGGTGCATCCAGAACATGCAAAGGGACATTTGAGCAGCAGGGACCCAGTTGATTGGATGTCATTCTAGACCTACAGCCAAAGATCTTTGAAAACGTGCCAACTTTGGATCAACACCACAACTGAATAGTAACATTCAAGTCTGACAGTCAGTGAAAAGGATAGGCGAATACCCATAGATATGTTCTTGGGTTCCCAGTTTACACCTAAGGATTTGAGCCAAGATTGGAGTAGCAGGAAAGGAGTTGGCAACCCCTCTGTTTGATGCAGTCTGAAGCAAGCCCCTTCAAGAAGGTCCCCGGCGCGCCGGGCCGGAACTTCGCGGGCTTGTTCCGAACCTAGCACTGAGGTACGGTCACATGGTGTTATTTTTCCACGTTGTTTTGTCGTGCATCAGCCCTAAAACACAATACTGGACAATTTCGTTCAAATCGGCAGTCACGCGTCACGCAACCCCCTGTCGATCACGAACTTTGGTCGAGGTCACGCGTCACTCGGGCCTCTGTCGAACCTCCAAGTGGTCACACAGGCCCCAAATTGCTGCCGAAATGTCGAATAGGTAAAATGGGTCACGCGTCACACCCCATGTCAATTTGAATGAAATTGTCCAGTAGTGTGCCACTCAATATGCATACGCGACCAGCCCTCGGCATCGATGGTGATTTAGCGCAAGATTTGGAAAATCCCATCACTTGGATACCGCCCCTCAGTGGAAATAATAACGATGGGAACGAAGACGAAGAGGACATCGTGCAAAAAGCTTACGATGATTTGCAGAGAACAATTGCCGACGAGGGTGCTGACTCGAACCGATTCAATCCAGGAGCACCTCAGCCATCGATCGTGAGTGGGGAAATCATTGACTTTGTGGAATTGGACCGTGTAGATCGTGGGGAGACAGACGCACCAGCCAAGGAGGCTATCGAGGTCATCGGCGATGATGCTCCGGGCAGTTAGAACATCGAGGATCTCATGTAGAGTTGTGAAAATATATTCAATGACCGTACTACTCAAAAAAAAAAAAGCCTGCCAAGCTCTGCCAAATTCTGCCATCAATCTGCCGTGCCATTCTGCCATTCTGCCCGGCAGATTAACCCAAAATCTATTTCTGCCCCCCACACTACGCCATATCTGCGCTCTGCCCTTCCGGTAATATTCCTTGACACATCGATTTGAAGATTGAAAGAAAGCTGTTATACGAGGACCCACCAATCATTTAATCCTGGGCGGCGTTGAACGCTCTGCGTTCCAGGTTTGGATTCTTTGGAAATGCACGATACCCGCATCCTCTTCGAAAAATCTTTGAGCAAGGCGAAAGTTCCGGTCAACAAGGTGAAAGCTATTGGCAATCCAAGTCTCAGTCCAGATTCGCAATTGAGAGAAAATTGACTACTTGTCCGGATTTTGAAATCGATCCCAACAGGGAAAGGCGTTGAAAGACTTGCCCATCCGCAGCAGCCTATGAACTCGATTGTCAGCTCGACCGACGGAGGGCGCGCGAATGAAGCATATACTTATATGGTGCCTTGTCCCTTTCCTCGCGAGACGTCTGGGCGCACTTCACGTCGACCAAGTCATCGCCGCCCTTTCAACTGTCTTTTGGATTCTACTTGGGCCACGTTAGCCCAGGTTCGCCCACTACTATCCAGGGAAGAAGTCAGATGGTGAAGCGATAGTGGCAGGGGTTCATCTACCCTTCGTCTACGGGGGTAGACAGACCCTCTGTCTACATGGGGTGGGAATGCAGTGATTGTGTGTGATCGTGACTCGAAGTTCACATCTGCATGGTGGCGCTAGGTGCACCGATTACTCGGTGCTAAATTACTGATGTCCACTGCATTCCATCCACAAACGGATGAAGCAACGGAACGGGCAAACCGTTCCATTTCGCAGATTTTGCGGTCATTCGTCAGCCCCGACCAAAAGGATTGGGTTGAAAAATTACCGCTTGTCGAGTTCGCCATCAACGCGAGCGTGAGCGCATCCACTGGATACGCTCCGTTCGAATTGAATGGCGGATACATGCCTTCAATGCTGAAGGAAGCACAATGCAATTATTGCATCGCGTGTATTCTTAATGGCAAAAGCCAATCGACACCGACGAGAGGATCCAGACATCCCTGTCGGTTCATTGGTTTATTTGTCAACTAAAAACTTGTCGCTTCCAAAAGGATGCGCAAGTAAATTATTGCCGCGCTTCGTGGGCCCCTACCGGGTCCAAAAGGCGTCGCCGCAATGCTCAGACTACGAGCTGGAGCTACCGGAAGTGCTCGCGTCGCGTCACGTGCATAACCGGTTCCACGTGAGTCTGTTGCGCCCATACATTGAAAGCAGCGACGCGCTTTTCCCAAATCGCGATCGTCCAGGCCCATATGATTTTGGTGCTCCTGCTGAAGATGAATGGGAAGTTGACTCCATCCTAGCTCATCGCTGGGTGGACAATAAAGTGGGATTCCATGTACTCTCTTGGAGAACTGGGAGGGAGGGCGAACAAATGCGGACGGATGGACTGGAGCTTGATCTCGACTTGCTCTTTGTAATTGAAGGGGACGTAAAACGGCTCTCCGGGATTCTTGGCCATGAAGGTCATTTGCTGGATCCAATATTTGAAAAGTCCGAGAAGAGCAATATTGTCTCGAATGTGCTCCGAGCTTTTGGAAATAGTACCAGGGACTACACGCGAATGAACCGTTTCTGGATATGTGATAACCCCAATTCCGGCCATGTCAAATAGACTCAAAGTGAGTTGAACCTAGTCTGACATGTCGTCCGCATCTACGTCCCCGTCTTCCCCCATCGCAACCCGCTTCATAGCGTGCAATTCTGCCCACGATTGAAGCCCATAAATGGCGGGAAGCTTGTTCCAGAATACAGAGGCGGCCTCGTGCCGCTCGGTGACCGCAGACTCGTAGCATTCATCGCACATGCCCTCCATTTTCAAGTCCGCCGTAGTGTCCGCCAGAGGGATTGCAAATGTCCCTTCAGTGACGTCGTCGAGAAGCGCAGATAACTTGGAGGCACAGAGATCGTTGCAGATTTTGTTCGCACACAGGTTGTGCAGGAACCGATTTGTTGCGACGTATCCACGGATGAGATGTGCATGTGAGAGAAGGGATTTCTGTATATGTGATTCCATCCCCGTGAAGGCGAGGAGTGTATCGGAGGAGAATGTTGAGACGCAATAATAAGCGTAAGGAAGGAGCCATAGTGCACCGACCTCCATTGCTGCGGTGATTACTGATAGTGCATTTATTGCGGATTTCGGAGCAATATTGAGCAGATGGGCCTCCGCATTTCCATCTGCGTACGAGTCGTATGTGGCATGATACCAGCCATCCACGATAAGATGATCCAAAGAACGACGGTGGAGATAATGGACACCGTATTTATGGGACAATCTGAGAATTCCGAGAACGATTCGAAGTTGAATGGGGTCTTTCTCCGGCGATAATCTCATGTCCCTCCCGATAACCGACGCTGATCTGGCTGAGTGTGCGCGTAGGCGTGAACAGGCTGCAGCAGCCGCTGATGGACACCTGCGCCAGGCCCCATCTATCGACGCAGGAGCACCGCGGTGAAAGTACTCCCGTCTTCGGACGCGTAATCAGTGTCGGCACCTCGGGTGTCGACCTGCAGCTCTCTGAGCCTTTGTTACCCCCTTACCGTGCCTTGGACTCTGACGAGAGGCCGGGCAGATGGAGCAGGTCTCCTGTAGCCTGTGTGACTGCATGTTCGAGGTGCGAGCAGGCCGTCTTGGTGTGTAGCCAAGATTCCAATATCAATTTCACTGCCACACTCGAGAACAACGCTATGTTAAGCGGTACCAAGGTAATGAGTATGATGAGCAGAAAGGATTTGCTTACCCTTGCTCGTCTTTACCAGTCTCTCGCCGACGAGGCCATTGCTATTGCTGCAATTGAAACTCCTCTCGAAATGGGGGGCGAGGCCGCTCCTCCAATTGCGCAGCCTTCGACCCCCAATTCTTGTGGGACCGTCGGCGTTTCACGGGGTGATACATCATCCCCTGTCGAAGATCTGGGCATCGGCTGCGACAAATTTGAGCCATATGCACCAATTGCTTCTGCAATGGATGAAAGCTGTCTTCAGGGATTATTTCCTGAGAGTACTGAGTTAGGTTTGAGTCTAAGGGCAGCTGAGGCTGTCTGGGCTATGAGTTGCGAGGAGCTGACTGCTCTCGCTCGAACATGATTAAATGTGCTCTCCGCAATTGTGGTGGCTCCCACCGAGCGACAGATCCGGCATGCCCGGTCCGACAGTCCATTCTGCATCACATTGCTGTTGACCACGCAGCGACGGGCCGTCTCTTTCCGGACCCGCCCCAGGACCTGGAAGCTGAAGCGCGACCTGAAACTTAACGTCACAACCATCCCTCTTATCTCGCCATGACCAACCCCTCATAGTAAAGTTCCCATACATACAGTATCATGTTGTAGGATTTTATCGTGTACCATACTGTAGTATTACGACCACTAGTTCAGGTGACGGGTGACGGAGACCTGTGAACTGAACTAATCAAGGTCGGTGACGGTGACAATGAGTTTTCCTGGCCCAAATAGGCCTAGAAAATTGGAAAATTTCGCTCCAGCATTCGCCGGATTACCTTTTATGGAAATTGTTGGCTGATTGCCGAGCTGTGAACTTTCAATCCAGTGAACTTTTGTGGTGACGGGTGACACCCCATGAACTAGTGGTCGTAATACTACAGTAGTCGCTTGCAGCGACTCGAGCACGTTAATTGATTTCATCATCATCAACTACCAGCTTTCACATGATCCCGCGATCATTGATCCGGGGTTTCGCATCACTTGTTATGCGACGAATGACACAGACGGGTCAGACTGTGACGCCGTCTCCCCTGGCAGTGCAATGTGAAATGATCCAGGACACCGTGAAACCGGACATATAATGCGTGGAACTCTGGTGATTTTCACTTGAAAAAAGAGTGAAAAATCGGATGAATTTCGCCAAATCCGTGTTACACCGTGTTCTTTGGCTGTTTACGACAAGCAGGCCCGGTATGACAATTGCCGGAGGGAAAGTTAGAATATACAAAATAATGCCACTTGTGAGAATTTAACCCTACGCCTTTTGATTTTAAAATTTGAGTCTCTCCGGCAAACCGTAGGTACGTCCAATCTGAAGATTTCAATGGCTCAGCGCCATCAATGTGCGCCCCGCCTTCCTTCGCCAGAAGTAACTTCTGGGATTCCATATCCAGCAGCAGACCCGCAACATGCCCATCCCTTGATCTACCACGGCATCACCGTGAATATGCGGCGCAGCCTGTGTGCATAAGCAGGGCCGCCCTCCTCACTGCAATTGATCATCTCCCTGGCTCCTATCAAATTGCGCGCTTCGTCTAATTGCCGAGACGCGAGTGTTGTAATTGCATCCCGTGCTCATCGTTGGGGTAGATGGTGCTGGTGAGTAACTGCCACTGTGACTGAGTTGCCCGAATCCATGACTTGCTGACATATGCGTTTATTGAGCAGAATACGAGGACACAGAGGTGGGAAATTACATCCCCGCCGTGCGCGAGTTGACGCCATTTACCGTGAATTTACTGACACATGCATTTGTTGCATTGGGCAGAAGATGAGGACGTGAAGATGGGAGATTACATCTGCGCCCCGCGTCCCTATTCTGGTTCCAATTTCTTTGAGTTGATCTCCCTCATCGAGCCAGTTGCTCCTCTACAATGTAGTGTAACGACCAATCACCTCTCCTAAAAACACGCGCACTGTGGAAAGCAAAAGAACTCCATTTGAGTACCACAAAAGCACTCAGCTACAGTGTGTGGACTCCCTCCACCTGAGTACGCAAAGCACTTATATATAGGCTCAATGTGGCAAAATCTGAACTTGGATTGAGTGCGCAGAGCATTCCATCCAAATACCTCAAGGTACTCAGCTGCAGGTGGCAAGGGTACCGTGGACCTGATCCTAGTTTTGGAACAGTTATTCAAGATCACGCTCCAGTTCAAATTGATGGGTACTGTGTCCTGGGATGAGCGGCGTGACGCATTCCAAGGGTACAACGATTCAGCATCGCAGCACGGGATCCACGCGGATGTCCTGGCGCTTGTTGAAAAGCGGGAGCAGCTCGGCTCGGATGCATTCGGTGTTCGCAGGGGTGTGGAGGAGCTGGTGAAGAAGTATAGCGAAACGATGTAGGAATGTAGTCTATGCGAACGAATAAAAGAACTAAAGTATAAGCTTTAGCGCATTTAAAGAGTTTCTCAAGAGGCTGTGCTTATCTCTAACCATAATCTGTTCCCCAGGTTCAATTTCCGAGGTAAATCGATGTTGGACCATCGTGAGATGCGTTCTTGCTCATAAAAGAATATATCAACGCTTTGACCGGCTCAAAACGGTCGAATGGATGCGACAAATATTTCAGCACAAAAACTTCCGAGGTAAATTGACGTTGGACCATCGGATGCGTTCTTTCTCACAAAAGGATATATCAACCACTGTCGGCAGCGACTAGGGATTTCTTGCTTTGACCAGCTCAAAACCGTCGAATAGATGCGACGAATAGTTCAGTACAGCAACTTCCGAGGTAAGTCGACGTTGGTGGAGGGGCACGAAACTGGTGTTGGAAAGACAAGACGAGTAACTACGTGGCAAGAAAATAAAGACCATAGTAGGTAGATAAGCTATCTACAACTATCTATGCCGCGGGTGCGTCAAAACCTCGTCGGGGAAACGCGGGGGAACCCACATTGAGGAAAAAGCTACCGGACTGAGATGCATGCATTTTGTACAACATTCAACCAGGGCCGCTACAGAACACTTACGTGCAAAAATCAGCCTGGGCACCCATTATTGATAGGAAAATTCATTACCAACGAGGAGAAGAGATCCTTCGAGGTCAGAGCGCCTCCTTCCCAAAAGCAAGCCACAAGCGTCGACGGATCAATGTGCATCATCGAGAGCCGGGGTTCATGTGACATGATTCTGGGCAGGGCGGTGCTCACATCGGAGACTGACAGGACTGGCAGTCAACACCTGGGTGCCAAAATCAGCCTGGGCACCCTTTATTGATAGAAAAGTTAATTACCAACGAGGAGGAGAGACCCTGCGAAGTCAGAGCGCCTCCTTCCCAAATGCAAACCACATGCATCGACGGATCAATGTGCGTCATTGAGAGCCGGGGTTCATGTGACATGATTCTGGGCAGGGTGGTGCTCGCATCGGAGACTGACAGGACAGTCAACTCCTGGGTGGCAAAATCAGCCTGGGCACCCTTTATTGATAGAAAAATTAATTACCAATGAGGAGGAGAAATCCTGTGAAGTCAGAGCGCCTCCTTCCCAAAACCAAGCCACAAGTATCGATGGATCAATGTGCGTCATCGAGAGCCGGGGTTCATGTGACATGATTCTAGGCAGGGCGGCGCTCGCATCGGAGACTGACAGGACAGTCAACACCTGGTGCCAAAATCAGCCTGGGCACCCTTTATTGGCAGAAAAATTAATTACCAATGAGGAGGAGAGATCCCACGAAGTCAGAGCGCCTTCTTCCAAAAACCAAGCCACAAGCATCGACGGATCAATGTGCGTCATTGAGAGCCGGGGTTCATGTGACATGATTCTGGGCAGGGCAGCACTCGCATCGGAGACTGACAGGACTGGCAGTCAACACCTGGGTGTCAAAATCAGACTGGGCACCCATTATTGATAGAGAAATTCATTACCAACGAGGAGCAGAGATTCTGCGAGGTCAGAGCGCCTCCTTCCCAAAAGCAAGCCACAAGCGTCGACGGATCAATGTGCGTCATCGAGAGCCGGGGTTCATGTGACATGATTCTAGGCAGGGCGGTGCTCGCATCGGAGACTGACAGGACAGTCAACACCTGGTGCCAAAATCAGCCTGGGCACCCTTTATTGACAGAAAAATTAATTACCAATGAGGAGAGATCCCACGAAGTCAGAGCGCCTCCTTCCAAAAACCAAGCCACAAGCATCGACGGATCAATGTGCGTCATTGAGAGCCGGGGTTCATGTGACATGATTCTGGGCAGGGCAGCACTAGCATCGGAGACTGACAGGACAGTCAACACCTGGGTGCCAAAATCAGACTGGGCACCCATTATTGATAGAAAAATTAATTACCAATGAAGAGGAGAGATCCCGCAAAGTCAGAGCGCCTCCTTCCCAAAAGCAAGCCACAAGCATCGACGGATCAATGTGCGTCATCGAGAGCCGGGGTTCATGTGACATGATTCTGGGCAGGGCGGTGCTCGCATCGGAGACTGACAGGACAGTCAACTCCTGGGTGGCAAAATCAGCCTGGGCAAAGGTCGCAAAAATTGATTATTTCAGGTGTGTTCAAGTTCACACCTTATCAGTGTTACCCAATGTGAGGTGTGCTTTCACAATTGGTCATTTGTATCTTGATCTTGTGGAATCAACGGGAGGGATGCTTCTAAAACATATCTAGGTTGGTCGTGCAACGTGGTCCGAGCAGCAGATCTCTCCGATTCTGGCTGAAGAAATTTCCCTCCCAGATTCTTTGCTAGCCAGCACAGGAGCATTTGAATTGCTACCGGGAGGCCGGTATGTACTCGTCGTGAAGGGGCGGAATCGTTTCGAGCTGTGGAATGTCACCGCCAAGACCCCCATATGGACGAGAGCGTTCGACCAATCCCCGATCCACCAAGGGGGATCAAAGATAAGAAAAAATGATATCACCTACAAAAGTTTTTTTTTTCAGAGGGTCGGCAGACCCCCCCCTCCCCCTCTCCTACCATATCAGGAAGGTGTTTCCCACCCCTAGCGACGGGCCGGGCTACCAGCGCTACCGCCACCTCCTAAATTTACGTTCGATCCTACTTTCACCAGCACTGTCCAGCATCTTCCAAGATTTTTACACTAGTGGTTCCCCAGACTTGTGTTACCATGTTTCAAGGCTACTTCAATAGTCTCCCTCAAAATTCACCGATCCTTTCTGTATACAGGAACAGGATAGGCAAAGTTTGAAGTGCGTGAGTACAAAAAGAAAAGAGAAAAAACTGTCTCGTCCTATAGCACTAATTTCCCCACACTTCAAGTTGGATATTTTTGCAATCCAACTTGCTACTTTGTGAGATCACACACCCCGACTGAACATCCCAGTTCCATTCAATCCCAGATTCCCAGTCCTTTACGGAACAAGTAGTGGGTCTTATAACCTTCTTGGGGGGGGATTTTACATGTTATGGTCAATTCTCACTGCCTATGGCCTCCTAATCTCGTCTCCCACCCGTCCCCGGCTGCAAAACTTTTGCCCTACAAAAGTTTTTTCGGGGGTCCCCACCCCCCTCCGCCCCCTACCTGACGTCGGCTATTCTTATCTTTGACCCCCCTTGCGATCCACGCTGTCCAGATGGTTGATGGCGGACGTTCCCTCGTACTCTCCGTTTCCGGGAGGTATATTTCTACCGTTTGTCGCTTTCTTTTTAAAAGAATTTGCATGCACCTCTGCACGTAGGCACGGCAGCTCCGTGACGGTCCTTCGGGTCGATCTTGAAACCGGGGAGTCACTGCGTTGGGGCCCCCCGTAGTCAGAGATGCGAAGCACACACTTTCTAGTATATGCCTGAGAGAAGGTTCAATTCAGTGCTCTGTAAAGAAGACGAGTGTGGAGTACACTTCAGCGATTAGTTGCTTTACTTCTCGTTCGTTCATCTGCTTGAAGTTTATCTCCTTCCGTGCAAATATCTGGAAGAGCTTGAATGCTTATTTTCATCGAAGACTCTTATCTCACCAGACCATCGTTCATGCGGCGGACCTTCCTGACGATTCCGAATGCGCCCTTCCCAATTTCGTCTAGCACATCGTGGAGTTCCAGAAAGTTGTGCGCCATTTATGTAATAGCTCGCCTGGACAACTTCAATGTACTTTGACAGTGAGAAAAGGTATAACAGAGCGTTGAACACTGTCCAGTAGTGAGGGAACTTGTTTCTAGTGGCCCATTATGTAGTTGTGCGGTATCCTTGAGAGCCGTGATGGGCCTAACAATCGCACATACTCACGAATTAAATTTGCCGGTTGCCATGAGATGACGTAGCGGCAGTGCCTTCTTCTTCTTTTCTTTGAGGAGCGCAGAGGACCCCTGAGTACGGTAAGGAGATTTGAACGGTCCAGCGACCTGTCAACTCTTGATGAATCACATCTTCTCGGAATATATCGGGGTGTTCATGGATGTTTACCTCGACGATATTGTGATTTACTCGGATACACCTGAAGAACACATCAAACATCTTCGTAAGATCTTTACAGTATTGGGCAGAGAAAAATTATACCTCAGTGCCGATAAGATGCAGTTGTTCGCGTCCGAACTAAACGTTCTTGGGCATATTATTGACGAAAAAGGGATCAGGATGGACCCGAATAAAGTCAATAAGGTGGTCAATTGGAAGACACCTACGAATAAGGCCCTTTTGGCCAGTTTCTTGGGTGCAGTCGGCTATCTGGCTCCGGATTGCGCAGGTATAAGGATCCCAATGTCGATCCTATCATCTATCAGTGGTCCTGCAGCAATATGGCGATGGCATCCGACTCACCAGCGGGCCTTTGACGAGGTGAAGAAGACTGTTGATGAATGGCGAGACCATCATCGCACCGTACTGGACTATTCTGAGGGCGCGGAAAGGATCAATTTGGTCACAGACGCGTGTCTTACCGGTGCTAGCGGGCATTTGAGCCAAGGCAATGTTTTGAAAACGGCTAAGGTCTGTTCATTCTGGTCGGGAAACTTCAATTCGGCTCAACGGAATTATCCAGTTCGTGAGCAGGAACTTCTCGCAATCGTGGATGTGCGCGATAGACGTCCCAGGACGCTCCGAACGATTGGGAAGCAAACCACGGGCAGAATTCGATCGCAGCACGCACCAGTTAAAAGGAAACTCCGAAGAAGCCAGCACGAAGACCACCGCACGAAAGACACGGGGTGAAAAGATAAAACCAGCACCCATCAGCCTAGGTGATTCTACGTATGCCTATTCTGGCCGGAACAGGCACAGGTCTGCCAACTCATATGCCTACTGGGATCCCGCAGAGCTGCAGATTATATGCTAACAATGCAATTTGCATTTGTCACGCCGCTCAAAATGCAAGCCTTTCACATGCTTCAAAATGCCAAAGAATATGCTAAAAATTCAATTTCCATTCGGTCACACCGCACAAAATGCAGGCCTTTTACGTGCCTCAAAATGTGTCCCACTGACTGCCCTCTAACTCGCCCAATAATGGCCCGGAGCACAAGCTAAGTGGATGGAAATGACCGCAACGGCGAGGGCTATTGAATTCCAGTGAGCGCGCGCTCACAAGTGGCTGAAATTGGCTGGATCTGCCCTCAAACGTAATTTGCAGTGCAACACGCTGGTCAAAAGGCAAGCCCTTCACATGCTTCAAAATGCCAGAGTATATGCAAAAAATTCAATTTGCACTCAGTCACGCCGCTCAAAATGCAAGCCTTTCACATGCCTCAAAATGCCAGAGTATATGCCAACAATTCAATTTGCATTCGGTCACGCTGCTCAAAATGCAAGTCTTTCACGTGCTTCAAAATACCCATAAATGCAGGGAGGACGAATGCGAATATTCTCAGTGATGCCATCATGCCCTCTTTATTCTGAAAATCTATTCATTGTTGGTTCCATCCATTCCCGAGCGCTTCAAAAAAAGGCTCTGGGACGGCACTGAATTGACCAAAAGAATACAATATGGTCACGCGGTTAAGCGTAATTTGCAGTGCAACACGCTGGTCAAAATGCAAGCCTTTCATGTGCCTCAAAATGTGTTCCACTGATTGCCCTCTAACTCACCTAATAACGGCCCGGAGCACAAGCTAAGTGTTGCCGTCTCTTCAAACCCTGTATAAAATTAAGTCGTTCTCTTGGCTTTTTTTTCTTCGGAACGTGTTTGGTTCTGTGGTCAAGTAAAGGACGCAAAATCGAGGACTACATATCCCAAGAGAAACCGGGTTGAAAATGAGGATGGATTCAAAGATTTAAATGCGACGAAATGCCCACAACCAGTAAGTAAGTACAAATCACACGGGTCAAAACGAGTCCTATTTGAGCGCCGGGAGAGCGCACTTGAAGAAACAGACAGCAGCAGACACTCAATTTGGGAATTAAATGGCTATTCAATGACAATTTTCCGGATATATGGCGCGTAAAAACACCAGCAGAAGAAGATTTCCTGATGGAGGAACGAGTCCCCGTGGAGTACTCCCTTCAACTGAGCCCCGCAGAATAGCTCCTCGTCTGGGAGTGTCGGTGGTTCGAATCCACCTAGGGACATGAATCGCTTCTGTCGGCTTTTTTTTAAAAAAAATTCTACTTCCAATCCACAAACAAGACCTGTGACACTACGCGAGGAACCAAGTTCCTGCGGGCAACTCGAACAAATCGCATACATGATTAGATAAGATAAAATGATATTTCCCATGCCTCGGCTAAACACCACCAAACTCAGACAAAATTTACATTGCACCTCAGTAAAACCTGATCCTCTAGCCAAAACACTCTGATTAGGTAGTACTATTTGGGAGGGGGATCCTGGCCACCTTAGCCATTTCGGCCCACTGGTGCCCATCTCGAGCCCTTCACTCAGGCGTTATGAGCCCTATAAGATGGGCGCGCATCCTGGGAAGGGTTTGAGCATATTTGGGGTCATTTTGGATGTGTATTTGTGGCATAGTGAATTTATTTTTGACAGAGTTCCCAAAAGGGGAAATGACTAGCTACCTGGCCACCCTTGCAAAAGGACTCACGGGATCGAGCAGGATTGCCTCCGAGACATTCCGGGGCTTCTTCCTCCAAAACCCCGATGTACAAATGTGGATGAATGCAAACCCGACCGTGGCGGTCTCGAGCGGCGATATAGGAAGGTCCTTCTTGTTGCGTACAATACAGTGCGCAACAAACCATATGACCTGCAGCACTGTCAAAAGCTTCGACAGATTGTCGCCTTTGCTTTTGTCTTCGATATCCTCCTCTTTGATCTCCCGAATCCTCTCGAGGTATTGATCAAGTTCAGACTTCGCACGGATTACGATGGGATGATGGCCATCTCGTGTCACAAAACCGCCCATAACCAAAAAAAATGCATGCGTTAGTGAGACGCTGTTTGCTATGTGACTTAAGCACCAATGTAATAAGCAGCAAAGAAATGTTTCTTACTTCTGGCGAACCAACAAGCGACGACATACTGTCGAGCAGCAAAACCCAACGTTAACTCCGGTGCAATCAGGGAGATGATCATCATCCGCAGTGTCCGCCACACACGCGTCAGGCTCTTCTTTACCCATAGAATTTTTGTTGACATAAATCACACTTGTTTTGGCGTTAATCAATGAGCGAGGGTAGAAAAAGCTCGTGACCATCAAAGAGCGCTTTATGCTGATTGTCTTGTTCGATTTCTGTTGATTTTCCAACCTTCAATGCCGAAGACCGCATTGTTTTCTATTCTAAGTAGAACTACGACTTTTGCTCCGGGATCGATTCCCTTCCTCTTCGGCGATCTCAGGCACTAAATTTTGAAGCGGACGTTTAGTTCCGTCCTGGCGGTACCGTCATCGAGCTGCTTGGCTCAGTGCTAACAAACTGATCATTTCATTTCGAAGTTCAATTCCTGTGTCATTGCCGGCAGACGGCGGCAGTTAGGGTATGGGCAATTTTGAGCACATTCACCCGAGTCCTGACAATATTACAGCTCTTTGCAGAACTTAGGGCACGGACAGTTTTTTTTTTTTTTTTTTGGTAAATTTTCACCAGAACAGGTTTCCTCAACCGTTTTCCTTAGGAGTAGGCTCAATCGATTCGCGCAAGAAATGCGGAGGGCATGGAACTTTTGGATCTCATTTGTGGGCCTCGAGGCGATTACTTTGGTCGGAATCGGGTATTTGGTGATGTCTTGGCGCAGAATAGCTGCCGCCATTCCTATACTGCTCCGATTGACCTAGTTTTTTTTATATGATGTATTTGATAGTACTACAGAGGGCCTCAAATACCGGGATAGTGAATGTGACTTGTAATTCAAATGTATTGTACATTTTGGTGGGCCAAATTTTGCCTGGGAAATCTTGTCAGCTAAAAATGTGGAGTATGGGTCACATTTACTATCCCGGTGTTTCAGGCCCTCCGTAGTACTACCAAATACATCATATAAAAAAACTAGGTCGATCGGAGCAGTATAGGAATGGCAGCAGCTGTTCTGCACTGAGACATCACCAAATACCCGATTCTGACCCAAGTAATCACCTCGAAGTCCACAAATGAGAAAAGTTCTATGCCCTTCGCAGTTCTTGGGCGAATCGATTGAGCCTACTCCCAAGGAAAACGGTTGAGAATTGAGCCCAGGAAAGCCGTCCTGGTGAAAATTTACCAAAAAAAAAAAACTGTCCATGCCCTAAGTTCCGCAAATAGCTGTAATGTACATACCTACTCTTTCAATCCCCAATTGAGATCTCAGATGAATATTAATTGGAATTCAAACTCGCGCCTGGAACCTTTGAGGCACGTGAGGCGCGAGAGCTCCGGGGCAATGGGGGC
Organism: Mycena olivaceomarginata; assembly: GCA_029378375.1. Lineage (NCBI taxonomy): Eukaryota > Fungi > Basidiomycota > Agaricomycetes > Agaricales > Mycenaceae > Mycena > Mycena olivaceomarginata. The sequence goes on along the minus strand of JARKIC010000137.1, from coordinate 69,265 downwards.
ACATCGAGGGAGCGTCCTTCCAAGCTGGTTTTTAAATGATAGACATATATTATACCCTTCATAAAACACAGCATAGGTAGCAGAGATACTACATTATCGTGCAAAAAACTGTCCAAAGTGCATGCACAAGCTGATATTAGTTGAATGGCAATTCCCAATGGTTCAGGGTATGGCTGTTCTGGGTCTATAGTTTACTTCTGGGATATAAACAAAACATTCACAAAAAAAAACTGGGTGGTTGCACATAGTTGCTTTAGCCAGAGCACAGCTATAGTCGATGCGATCCGCCTCTTTCGTTTCGCATGAATGAGACAGGAAAGTCGGCAGTCAGCGGATTACCCGACACCTGTGATTCCCCCTTAATCGAATCCACTTCCGTCTCTCCACCACGAGCTATATCCGCCGCTGCAACATCGTTTTCTCGGAACATCCCGCCAATCACTTGGCGTCACTTCGACCATCCGGAATTCTGAAGCTCTGAGGAAGCTCCAAAAAGCGGCAATATTGTTCCCGCAGACAGTCAACCCGCTGACGCAGCACATCGAGCTCCTTACTTGCTCGTCGCAGCTGATGTAGAATGCTCTGCTGTCGCTCCAAGGCTGCGAGTGCCGGAAAATCTTGGTATGGATGCCGTCCTGGCCCCCACTTCTGTACAGATGCGGGTGAGACAAATACACAAGGACGTATGTATGATTTTGGCTGACCCTCTGCGTTCGAATAGGATTCAAATTGGTCTGCGACATCAAGGGCCCTCGTTGAATAGTCTTCCGTAAGAAAATTTTATGATGTTGGATAAAACTTTGTCATGATTACAGGAAAGGTCGATTTCTCTTCACATTTATATCTAGTCGGTGCCGACATGAACCGAAGCAACCTGTTATGGAACTCCCCCAAGTGACCGACACCACCCTGGGGGCTGATAGGAGCCGAGGAGCTGCAGATCCGTGAGCGAGAAAGTTGAAAAAGAGAGAAAGCCGAAAAGAGACAGGTCGACGTACCTCGCCCGACTCCTCGTCGTTCCGGATGGCGAGTTGCAGATGCATGCTGATGACCTCGAAGGCACATTTAACGCCCGACTGAATGTCCCGAACATGCTACCGCCCCAGTTCGACTCGGCACAGCACAAAATCAACAAGATACTGGCTTAGGGACCGAGTGACTGGCTGTTTTACATTGATTCAATGGCTCTAGCGAACGCCGTTTGAAGCTTACTCCCGTATTACGCAACCTGTACACCGCCAAAGTAGCCACAGCACCGTTACAGCTGATGCGATCATCTGTTGAACAGCCGAGCGCAAACGTGGACCCATCCAGTGTACGGATGGTGTCCAGCTGACGGGCGCAGCTGGATTCTCAGGTGTTCACCGCATAACTATGCACATATCGACCATGTTCAGCAGCCACATGTCTTCAATGAATTTCTTTGGTGGCTCTATTCATCCTCCTCGTAATCTAAATCAATATCGGACTCGCTGTCGCTAGACTCGTCAGCTGAGAGCTCATCTGAGGCCTCAGATTCATCCTCGCTCCTTTCTTCCATCTCCTTCGCCTTCGCCGACTGCCGGACCGTCCGCCGTGATCTGCTTGCAACCATGGTGGGTTCAGAGCTCGCCAGCACCACTGCCGAGCTACGAGATTTCCGTACTTTCCCAGCATTAGTCTTCTGCCTTTTCCGCTGCTGTCCTTTTCCCTTTTCCTTGCCGCCAGCTCTGCGACCCCTCTTTTTACCTGTCGTTCCACCGTCTGGTCCCGAGTCCGTTGTCTTTTTGTCCGCCTGCTTGCGGAGTTCGGCCGCAAATTCTTCGTGTTTTGCCTTGCGGTCCTCGAAGTACGGAATGGGGGCAAGTAGATCCCGGGGAAGAGTCGCGCGAATAAGGTGGGCGTTGTGCAGTGCGTGAGAGTTGATGAAGTATCGATCTAGTGCACTGTGCACAATGTGATTTTCGATCTGGTCGGACTCGACACGCTCCTGTCGGCGTAAGCGGACACCGCTTCCCTCGCATTCTGCTGTGCTGCAGTCGTGCTGAACATTGAAATCAAATAGGACATTCTATTAGGAATGCATTGAGTCGCAAACTTATCTTTCAGCCGACCCATCTTACCTCGCCAGGTATTAGCATATAACTCGTTTCGGAGTCACGCCGCACAAGGACTGGCATCCCAAATATGCTGTCCCGATCGCGAAGGACCTGGAATATCTCCAGTATCACAAGCGACTGGCGCTCAGTGTCCAGAAGAATGTCAGCGATACGTCCAGATACCGTGTTTTTTTGACATTGAATTAAATAATTTTAAATTTAAATGAGATCAAGTCGGACTCACTTCGTCAATCGAAGACTGTGCAAAGACCCACGAGCCAAGGACACATTCGTCAAGCGATCTGCTTACGATGCTTTTGCACTTGAACCAGGTAGAATCCGAAGGGTAACCACCATAATTCAGTGCATGCACCGCATTCGTTGAACTGAGTGAGTGCGTTGAGTGCGCCCTCTCGCCTTGCTTCAATTTAGCAAAGCGTGTTGTCCCTTGCAAGAAAATCAGGGCAATGGCAATGCAAGGCTAAGGATACACACCATGCTTTAGTGGATCGCTGCTAGCCCATCCCAAGAGTTTTTGAAGTAAAGGATGCGCAACCAGAAACGTCCGAACACCACTTCCGGCGCTGACCCATTCCTCCCCAGTGTACCACCACCCACCAGTGAGAATGTGTTTGAAACCCTCTTGCCCCGCAAACTGGAGTGCAATATCTCTACTCGGTGCTTGATGATTGGAAAGAATCGAGCACTTTCGAAACACTCCATTGAAGCTTTCATAGTGCTCACTCGCGCATCCAATCAATGGTCCGAAGCGGACCACATCGTCGTCCATGTGCGTAAGGAGGTGTAACTTGATCTTGGTAATTATTTTGGAAGGATCGACAGCCGCGAAAGTGTCCAGAACATTAGCCACGGCTACCTTCAGATCTTCCTAGAAATGTCGAAACTTTGTCAATATAAAATAAAGTAAAAGATAGAGTCACACACCCGATATTGAGCAAGATTTCGTATCTCTGGCATCCACAACAAAGCGGTTAGTTCGCCGGTAGCTTTCCAAGCTGCAAACTTGTTGTCGTCGAGCAAGCCGCGCACATGAAATATATTTGTTTGTGCAAGTGTTTTCAGTTGACGGCCGATGAGCGAGCCCGCATATTGCATGATGTAATTCGATCGAATGGCGTGGACTGAGAGCCCATTGGTGTTAGTAGATTGAAGTCGCATGGCATACAGTTTCTTCTCCTCTGCCGTCCACGTTGTGTGCGACTTGTGCCAAATATATTTGACGACACCAAGTAAGATGGTGTGAAGAATCTCAACCGGTGTGTCTTTTGTTGGGTCAAAACCTGTAATCGCGTTAACTTAATCTCAGCGAAATTAAGATCAACTTACCGGGTGTGGTGAGGAAAGAGCTGTATATTTTTTCGTGATTTTCGACGGTCCACTGGACAAGTTCCGTCTCAATTTCTTCTGTCGGGCGGTCGGGTTCATCTTTCCGCATTGTCTTAAATCGTCCAAGTAAATCGTCAATCCAATACTGAGTATAATTGTCTTTGATGCCCGTTGCCGTCTGAGAGTCCTTGACCGGTTTTGCGACACCCGAGCAGGCGAGCTTGATCTGTTTTTCAAGTTCATGTAAGATCCCCTCTTTCGTACGAGGTGAACCACTCTATAACGACGTGAGTTTGGATAGCTTTTTTGTTTAGACTCAAAATACCTCAAATAGTGCGTGGTAACCTTCATCCGTGGCCTTGTCTTTCCGCGTACCTCCGATAGTGCACTTGCGACAGAAACAATTCCCCTGTCCACCGATATGTGAACAGATTTCGCTTCCCATTGGGTTGTCGCATGGACCGGAATTGACATAGATGCAAAAAACGGCATGTCATTCCCGATTCGTCTCGCACTTTGACAGGCTCCGTGTGAGTCGACCTGTGGAAAGCTTCAACGTGTATCCAAGTCGGTGCATTCGAGGGCCATTTACTCAACGGCATTTTTGAATTCTTGATATTGTTCTGCAACAGTTGCATTCTGTGATGTCGATACGAAATGAATATGGAATTCCTGCTGCAGAAGCTCGCGGGGAAGATTGCGGTGCGTCATATAGGAGTTCCAGTGCTTGTTCCACGACTTGGAAACATTGCCCGACACGTCATCACAGAAATAATCCACGAAGCTGTGGTATAACGGATCTCCACCCGCTATTTCACGCTTCGGATTAGGCATGCGGGTGGGATGTCCCGCCTTCTTCGATGAATCTTAAACCAATGGTCAACTTGATGGAATACAAGAAAGCATCGTGGTATCGCACCTGCCCAGGTAGGTATCTGGCCGTTATCCCGAAGATCGAAGTAATTCAACTCCAGGTCTTCGGCAGAGATAAGCTCCGTTGTTCTGTCCATGACCACAGCTTCATTCTAGCAACTGGACTGTTAGCAAATGAAATAAAATCAACTTCCAATGTACCTGCTCATTCGAAGTAACCACAAAAGCATCAGCGCAGACTTTTCCTCGAAAAACAACCCAACGGATAGGAATGACGAGCTTCCCGTCTCGTAACCGAGAAAGCTCATTCACGTAAAAATGGCGGACTCCTGCATTGTACATCGGACTGAGTTTGTCGAGGTCCATTTCCTTCCGCCACTTGTGCGCATGCCAGATCTCTCGAATAACACCATCCTCCGGAATCTCAGGATATACATGGATGAGTTTCCGTGTTTCCGGGTTTACCCAATCCTATCGCAATCGTGAAAAAATAGACGAGCTTGGCAACCAAGCACTTACTTGCGCAAGAATTGCTCGCGGATCGTTCATGAAAAACACATTGCCTTGCACTGACCTGCAGGGAATCGTTGGAATCCCTTTTTCGCGTATATCTTTCTGAACGCGACGCAGGTGGTCGAAAGAAGGAACATCTTTGCATTTGAGTTCCTTCAACATCCAGAGGACAACTCGCATTAAGGAACTGGAAATTCGAAGGCGGGGAAGCCGATCCAGAGCATCAAGAAGGAACATCTGGAGGAAGTTAGCTCATTATTATGAAGAGAATGAAGGTCTTACAGTTTTGGAGGGATACGGAAACCAGTTCGACGACTGAGGCGGCTGATTATCATTTTTTTGTTCGGGTTCGTGCTCCACCAGAGCTTGGATAGGCAAAAGATCAGCTTTGGAATTAATTTTGGAGAGGGGCAGCAACGAAAAACGCGTCGTGGTGCCATGTACATCGAGAAGGACTGCAGGCGCGCCTGAGAGTTGCGATCACATGGATCATGTGATCGTAATCAACCATTCCCAAAGTCTCGAGTCGACCACGACAAACGCGCAACTCACCGATGGTGGCCATTAGCTGTCCAAGAAAGTCATCCTCCTCATCTTCAAACTCATCATCATCTCGTTCCAGCCCAAGCTTTCTTGCTGTTCCCTCTGGATCCAAAATTCCAAAAGTCGCCGCTTCTTCCTGCAATCGCTCGTACCGTGAGTTTTTCTTTTACCTTTGATATTGACCACTGAATCCTGTCAGGTTACCGCATTGCGGGCAAGCACCAACAACAGGGCCACTACCGTGCTCGAGGTTTTCTTGGAGGCCATTGGAGAGTATGGACTGCCATCACGAGTGCGTGGGGATCGTGGCGCCGAGAACAAGAAGGTTTCGGTATACATGATCCTGACTCGGGGGCTCGGCCGTGCTTCATTCATGTGGGGCTCGTGAGTCGTCTTCCAATGTCGGCTGAATTATCTTTGTAACTCACAGTTACAGTTCAACTCATAACACACGCATCGAACGGCTTTGGGTAGAAGTTGGATCCCAATTTGCCCGCCGGTGGCGAGCCTTCTTCTACCGGCTTGAAGTGCTCCATGGACTGGACCGATCCAATCCACACCATCTTTGGCTTTTGCACCTACTTTTTTTGAACCTCATCAACGACGACTGCGAGGATTTTCGTGCCGAATGGAACTGTCATCCGGTCTCAGGCGAAGGCCATAGTCAAAGTCCGAATGTAATATCCTGTCTATCATTATATTCAATCCTCTCACTGACGTCGACTCAGGATATGTGTTTTATTGCCCAAGTGCGGGAGGGTGTGTATGTCAACGACTACGACAACGTACACCCCACCATTCTTCAGACCCAGGGTTTGGCAGACGGCCGTCGTATCTGTGCCTTGTGCCAGGGTCGCGGAGAGACCGACGATGGAGATGTGAACCTTGAAGTCGATTCTTAAATTGGTTCCCCATTCATTAATGAGATGATGGACTTCGTCGTTGGCGGCATAGATAATCCTTGATCGAAAGATTGGGGATTCGGATATATCGCGCCATTTCTTCGTCTTCAGATGTTCCGGATCCACACAGATAACTTGCTATTTAGCACAGGTTTGATTTCGTCCGCTAGATTAACTCCTCGACGGCGGGCGCCAGCCAATGATGTCCGGCAATAAGCGAAGGCAAATATTTTCATACGCGTCAATTCAAGCACCTGGAACGCGCCTGAACATTCTAGAGTTTCGCCCCAGGTTCATAGACGTACGATATTTGCCGATAGGCCCCTGGTGGGAGTCACAACAATTCCTACAGGATGCAAACGTGTCGGTAGGCCAGCAGGATATGAAGCTCGGTGGTCATTGTATTCGTTCGGGACCAGGATGGGTATGGAGAAAGCGCAGGATTTGCCATCGCCAGATGCAGTGCAACAGAGGATATCTTCGCCGTCGAGCATGGCAGAGACGAGGTCTTCTTGCACTGGTCGCAGCCCATCCTTTCATTCTGGGACGAGCTTCTTGACGATGTCGTTGATGGTCATCCGGCCACTCGGATTCTGCCAGCGAAGGGCGCGAACCATTGTGCTGTACGGCTGTCCAGGGTTGCGTAGTCAACGAGCTCCTGGGCAAAGTCGCGCATGAGAGAGGCGGAAAGTGAGTATGGCACCATTCTAAAATCGGCGGTTCCAGAAGCGTGTACTATATTTCGACCAAGTCTTCAGTGCATCTTGGAGAACTCCAGTGTAACGAGACGAAGGACCTAAGACATCGTGAGTGATTGAGGCGAACGAGTTCTCGCGGCTTACCTCAAGGGCCTTCACAAGCTTATCAACAAACTCCCAATCCCCGGACGACATTTCCCACTTTTTCTTGCGTGCTTGTGCTACCTGTTTTGGCTTACCATTGAGGCCGTTCGGCAGCTTACTCACAAACGCGTCAAATGCCTGTGAAGAGTGAGTGTAAATGATTACAAAAAGAGAACCACGGACCGGCTGCAGCAACTGCGCTCGCTCGAGCTCCGCCAGAGTGGTGTTCCAACGAACCTTCATGCTGCGAATGAACACAAGGTGGCGATATTTCTTGTTGGCTTTGCGAAGAATTAGTCGCCGGGCTGTTTTCCGCCGGACTTCGGGGCGTAGAATGTGGACCGCAACCGCGTGAACCTGCAAATTGGAGGTAAGTTTGAGTAGACGGGACGGCGTAATGGTGCCAACCCTGTCATCCTAAGACATATGTATCATGATTGGTTAATAGGAACACTCACGAGTCTGTGATTAGATCGAGCAAGGACTGGACGCGAAGCCGAATCAGATCCCGTTCATCCGGTTTTGCCATGGTTGCGTAATGCTCAGCCCAAGCGTGGACCAGAATCAAGCCGTGCTTCCCGCGAAGTGGTTTTTTCAACCTAAGCCTTGTTGAAAAACATCCTGGGCCGGCTCCATAGTGTTAACCAGTTGTCGCAGGCCGTTGAATGATGATTTGCGGTGGAAAACAGATGCAACTTGCATAAGACCCAAGTCGAACGGGCACCAGCAGAGTTATTCATGATTCCACAACTCAACAGGACACTATGTAGCGTTCGCAAGCAGTCGCTCGGTCATGGCGGTGTAGTCGGTCGGCATCAGCCACGATGGAACCTTCGCTCCTTTGCCGAATGTGCTTATTGACAGAGTTCGCACAGTGACCAAGGGGTTTCAGTTTTCTCACAAGAATACATCTAGCCGAATTCGGATGCAGAAGAACCCCAGGAATCCAAATATAAACCCCAAAAGTTTGCTCGATGAATGGTTCAGGTTATATGGGCACTTTGGTCCCAAAAATAATGAAGATTTTCGCCCATTTTTCCGGTAAATCCTTGAACCGAAAAGTGCACGGATTACCCGTCAACTTTACAAGCTGCGTGAACTACGCGAACTAACCCGTGAGCCTCGGCTCAACTCGGCACGGTCAGTGCACTGCGTGAGATGACGAAATGTCGCGTCTAAGTACTCGTGGTCACATAAAGTGTTGGCGTATGGGTTCTTGGACATTTCTCGCTCACCAGAGCTGATTTCTGTCCAAAATCAAGTAAGAGGGGCTAGAGGACACCGACGCCAATGTGTCGCAGTATTTTATCGCATCAAAATATTTTGATATAGCGTCGATCGTGCGTAAACAAGAAATCACCGATTTTTCAACTCAACGTGTGAGTTTTTTCAACACGATCCAAAAAGACCAAAATGAAGTCCAAGGTGTGCTAAACAATTTCGCACTTTGGGTCAAGGAAAAATATACAGCCAATATTGAACTAGAGCGCTTGCAAAACCGTCATTTTCGGCGAGAAATGCATGAAATGGCCCAAAATGGGGCAAAATGACCATTTTGCGAGCGCTCTACGCCGATATTGGCTGGATGTTTTTACCTGATTCAAAGTGTGGAATTCTTTAGCACCCCTTGGACTTCATTTTGGCCCTTTTAGATTATCCTGAAAAAAATCACACGGTGAGTTGAAAAATCGGTGATTTCTTGTTTAGGCGCTGTCGACGCCATATAAAAATATTTTGATGCGATCAAAGACTCAGAAATATTGGCATCGACCTCCTCTGGCCCCTCATATTTGATTTTGACCAGAAATATGTTCTGGCGAGCCAGAAATTCAAAAAAAGCCATACGCCAACACTTTATGTGACAATGAGTATCTCTGCACACCGCTACCGACGCGAACCCTTCCCCATTCGTGCTCGAAGCACAGGATCAACACCATAGAGGACATCCACACCCTTTCAAGTCGAATTCCCGGCCTCGCTCACTCTGTCGGAACCAAAGCAATACCATTTGTAGGGCACAACTGAGACCAAATTGTACTCGCTCAGCCTGCATATTATGACCCCAAAGCAGTGTCATATGAAATTCCTGAACATGTTCGATCTTTCTTGGGCTAGGCTACCGACATGCCTGATGATTTTACTAGTAGTGCTGGACTGCTTTTTGCGATACCATTTGGACATACAATGAAAACGGCAACAGTTTGTGGCATGATTAATACTGGTGGGGGTTCTGGGCCTCCAACGATCCATTTCAACCACAGCAATGTTCCAATGGCAGACAGCGGCTGCAAGGGCCGCTGTGGCCGATGCAGATACACGAGCGAGAGTTTTGGAATTGAAACAAGTTTGGAGCATTCAACGAACTTGACCAATTTGGCTCTACTCTAACACTAGTACCGGTGGATCCTCTCAATGGGGAAACCAGGGGCAAGGTCTGTGCCGACGTAGTCGGGGCCCTCTAGTCTGAAAGGTTTGCGAAGTGAGGCACACACCCCACCCTCGCCCCGCCCCTCTCGCCGTTGCCGTCCACGTCGCTCAAGAAGCAGGGGGTCGCCGTGGGAGTCGTGGGAGTCTGAGGTCGCCGTAGGAGAGTTCGTCGAGCTGTTGTAGCCGACATGATTATAGATGGGATCACCGGACTATGCGGTTGTCGAGCGTCGGGTGACTCTGTGAAACCGTATAGAATTGGTCAATGGACGCCGAGAGAACATTACCGTGGAATCACTGGAAGACGAGCGCAATGAGAATTATTAACCGAAGAAAAAAGTAATGGCCCGCACCGAGTCCAGAGCGTGAGCGTCCTTGGTGGAGGGCCGAGACAGATAAGTAATCGTGAGACAAATTCGGTGAGAAAGCCCTTAAGACATACATAGAACGATGCCGCCTCGGAACACCGGTGTAACAGACGACGATCCTGAGAATAAAGAGATGAACACATGACAATGGCAATACAGAAGTCATGACGCACCTATGGATAACGAGGCACCAGATTCTGCACCAACCGTTGGAAGAGGGTGGTGTCGAAGCTCGAGTGGGCCGGAACTCAAGTGCACGACAAGTTCAGAGGTTCAGTGTTGGAGAGAAACCAGAAAATTGGTTCCGGAGAATGCACGCTAAGACTTCTCGGCGTCAACACTCCCGGAGAAGTGCAGCTGTTTCTCGGAGTCCCATTGAGCTTCGGATCGGAAAATCCCATCGAGCGAGCCAAGACCGCAACCACGGAAATCACGGGATCAACACTTGGTTTTTGTTTGGACACTGATCGGCTTTGAGCGGGGTAACTGCTAGTGAAATAAAATATTCTGAGCAGCAGATACTTTCTAAATACAATTATAACAATCGGATTGTATGTATATTTGATATTACCTACCGGCGTCAGTTTGGGGATTCGACGTCTCGGGGCCCTGCCTCCGTGGCGCAGTACATTAGAGCAAGCTATGCGGGCCTAATTCTTCCGCACATAGCTTCAACAGGCAAGCCCTTCACATGCCTCAAAATGCCAGAGTATATGCTAACAATTCAATTTGCATTTGGTCACACTGCTCAAAATGCAAGCCTTTCACATGCCTCAAAATGCCAGAGTATATGCTACCAATTCAATTTGCATTCGGACACGCCGCTCAAAATGCAAGCCCTTCACGTGCTTCAAAATGCCAGAGTATATGGTAACAATTCAATTTGCATTCGGACACGCTGCTCAAAATGCAAGCCTTTCAAGTGCCTCAAAATGCGTCCCACTGATTGCCCTCTAACTCACCCAATAATGGCCCGGAGCACAAGCTAAGTGGATGGAAACGACCGCAACGGCCAGGGCTATTCAATTCCAGTGAGCGCGCCCCCACAACTGGCTGAAATTGGCTGGATCTGCCCTCAAATGTAATTTGCAGTGCAACATGCTGGTCCAGGTAATCAGACGCGAAAGTATACCGGGTGGGCTCCAACAACGTTTCAGCTGCTCTCTAGAGTCTGTGCCCCATTGAAAGCATTGAACAACTTGACAGATAACAACTTCATCTCGAGATTGATGGTGGAAAATCATTGGTGCAAGAAAGGGTAGTCGTACTTCTATATGTTTGTCAGTACAGTTAACATTAGAGAGCTTGCGCAAAAGCCGCACAAGCCGCATGCGGCTTTTGGGCATTGGCATGCTTATTAGTCCCAGTTTGCAACAGGCATTCCGGTCAGCCAGACTAAAGTAAGAACAAGGTTGTAAGAACTCAGTCGGACACACAAAGGTGGAATCGACTGTATTGTCGGACTCTACCTAAAGTAAGAACAAGGTTGTAAGAACTAGAAGTAAGATGTAAGCATTGTGGAAGTAAGTCAGATAAGTAAAGCTCACCTCAGTCAGACACACAAAGGTGGAATCGACTGAGGTGAGTATGCGGGCATCGGAATATATATAGGTAGAGTGAGTCATAACATCAGAGGAGTGAGTCAGAGATATCAGAACATATGGTGCTCATAGAAACGAGCACATGGAAATATATATAGGAGGCAAGATGCCATCCTTCATGAATAGACAGGAGCACATGTGTTCCATGTGCATCTGAGGAAAGATGGGGATAGCATACCGGCGGGTCTCCTTCAACACAGACGGTTTCTAAAGAGTACCCCAATACTATCGTGATACATTAACTTGTGGCCCACGACGCCTGCGCAACCGTCGCCTTCGCCCGACCCGTCTCACCCAGGCTCCCGGTGCCATTTGACGTCTCCCCGCCGCTGCCCACGCTCACACAGCGGCACAGCATCACGCTCGCCTGCGGACTCCGTGAGCCCTGCGTCGCCGCCGTCACACCCTCGACACGCCCACGCCGGTACAACCCCCACCACCATGCACACCGCGCGCTGCGCTCACCCCCTCGCCTTCTCCCCCTTTTTCGGTCCTTTTCTTCAGCCACCTGAACGCAGAGGCAGGAAGCACGAAACCGCGTCCTCGGCATTCGTCAGTGTGGGCCCCGTCCGCCGCAGTTAGAAATTCCGCCGGCGTATTCTTTGGCATTTAGCATACTTCGGCTACCGCTCGTACTTCGGCTTACCTAGTCTGTCTTGTATTACCTATTATCTCTTGTCCACCATAGCTTGATGTTCCATTATAGATGTCCTTTCCAATGAATATTTGTGGAATCACAAGAAGAATATCTGAAGACGGCCTGAATCCTTGAATAAGCTACTTCATCGGGTGATAATCCCGATACTCAATTCGAAGGGCTTTCACTGTTATTGCTGTAAGTTTTCTTCATTCGGGTGACTCAAGGCCTCGTAGGGTCAATCTGACCAGCGTTGCCGATCATCAACAGGATTAAGCGATCAACACGTTTGGTGATCTTAGTCACGTGTATTTGGTGATCACGCCACGCCCTCTGGTCTCCACTCATGTCTGAAATCAGAAGAAAGCTTGTCATCGTGGGCGACGGTGCCTGCGGCAAGGTACAAACCTCGTCGCTCTCCAACCAGCGAGCAGCCCTGACCCTTATCCAGACTTGTCTCTTGATCGTCTTTTCCAAAGGCACATTCCCCGAAGTACTACCCCCCCCTTCCAGCGCTCGCTGCAGCCCGCTGATAGGCCCCAGATCTATGTCCCCACCGTGTTTGAGAACTACGTTACCGATGTCGAGGTTGACAACAAGCACGTCGAGCTTGCCCTCTGGGATACCGCCGGCCAGGAAGACTACGACCGTCTGCGCCCGCTCTCGTATCCCGACTCACATGTCATCCTCATCTGCTTCGCCGTCGACAGCCCGGATTCCTTGGACAATGTGCAGGAGAAGGTGGGCGCTTGGCGCTCGTCCCCCGCAACGGCCGCTGACTCGCCTGTAGTGGATTTCCGAGGTGATGCACTTCTGCGCCGGCCTCCCCATCATCCTCGTTGGCTGCAAGACAGACCTGCGTAGGGACCCCCGAGTGATTGAGGAGCTGCGAAAGACGAGCCAAAAGCCGGTGACGCCCGAGGAGGTGGGTCTTTGTTTCGTCTCCAATTCTCCCACCACACTGACACACTTGAAGGGCATGGCCGTGGCGCAGAAGATCGGTGCACGCAGTTACCTAGAGTGTTCTGCCAAGTCGGGCGAGGGCGTCAAGGAGGTGTTCCAGTTTGCGACGCGGGCTGCTCTTGTGAACAACAAGGGCAAGAGACCCACCAAATGCATGGTCCTGTAGGAGCAAGAATACCCGCTACCGCCCGCCGCCATAGTATTTACTTAGTCAAATGTTTTTCTATACAATCTGCTCTACAACTCGAACCCGAGATTAAGGCTCAGAACGATGACGCCAATATTTATGGCGGTCTGGATGCACTTTTAATCGGCCACAAAACTTTTCGTAAAATAGCCTGCAGCCATTCAAGCCATCTGATGGCTGTTTGGCGTTGCGCAAACTGATGGCTAATGGCTGATGGATGGCTGATAAAATAGAGTCAATGTATGTTATTTTCTGCTAGAAAGAGTGTCAATGAGTGTGTTATCACACGTGGACCTTCAGGAATGTCCCTAGACTGCATGAGACCTCCAAATTCAGCAACATTAACGATTTTGGGCCTACAATCTAGGTAACTAAAAAAAATTAGATTTTTTTTTGTCTGAATGCAATTGATGACCACTTCTTCATTTTGAAACTTGACCTCGGAGAGAGCAGACTCAGCAGAGATCGGTGACGACTCCAAGTCTAATCCGTAGACAGGTCAATTTGAACATTTTGGTACTCCGTGCTGGCTGTGATTGAAATTGCAGATACTGGGGTTTTTCATTCAAATCGACAGGGGGGTGTGACGCGTGACCCGATTTACCAGTTCGACATTTCGACAGCAGCCGAATTTTCGCATGACACCTCCAAAATTTCAACAGCTCCATGGAAAATTTACCTTTTTTTGCCACCGGGGGGGGGGGGGGAGGTGATATGCCTTAGAGGGTTTGACAAACCCCTCCATGACGATGACGCATGACCGCGACCAAAATTCGTCCTCGACAGGGGGGTGCATGACGCGTGACTGTCAATTTGAATGAAAAACCCCAGTAATGGCTTACACACCGGGTGCAGCGTCGCACAGCTTGAGCTTTAGGCAAGTTTACAGCTCTTTGCGGAACTTGAGAATCGTAGACGATTTTTTTCTGTTTGGGGACGTTTCGGGCAGAACAGCTGTCCTGCCTTCCATTCTTGTCGAATTCGTTCGGGGCATATCTCATTCTACTCGCACTCAAGATTCGCAGTTACAAGGCTCTTTGGACATTATTTGTGGTCCCAAAATCAAAGTTTGGACTGAAAAATCGACATTTCAGGACAGCCGTGGCGCCACCAATAATGGCTTAATGATTTTTGGTACACACACTGTGGATATATCTATTCAAAGTGAGCGGAAGAATTCAACAGGGTACGATGATACAAGCTCGGTAGAGCTTTTCCCGGGCTAGAGAAGCAGGAGAAGCGTGCGCCCTCTCTTGGTCATCGGCTTCCCCTTCGAGCCTGCAAAAAAAGAAAGGAAAAAATACAGGAAGATACTCCTGCTACACGAAGGGGGAAAATCACACACGCATCAGCTAAGAGGTGATCGAGTTCCTGAGGTAGCCATTTGTCATAGAGCACAAAGAATAAAGACGTGGTGCGAATCTCTGTCAGGACAGAAGTACACGCGGCTCCCTGACGAAAGGGTCAGAAACAAAATTGACGGGAAAAGAAGTTGACGTGAGGACAGACAAACCTTGCCAGAGCGGGGAAGAAGCGAACACTGTAAAAGAGCATTAAGGAGGGTTGACTTGTCGCTCTGAATTGCGACGTGAGTGTAATGCGAGGCAACGATGAAGCCAACAAACCCCTGGAATGAATGATCACAAAAAAAGTTCAACAGGCATAATAAGCACTGCACCAGTTCTTCCAACTATGGCCACCTTGTACAGTTTCTGCGAGGCTCTTGCTTACTGACAATGGGCAATTCACTTACCTCAGGAGTTTCGGCATCCAACCCGGAGCTCAGATTTCTTTCCACCTTTGTATGCTCATTCCGGATCTGATAAAGATTTTGTGCTGCCGTTTCGATCAGCTGGATAATGCTGTGGATAGGCTGTCGGAATGCTGCTTCGCGGATCATCTCGCGGGCACGGTCGGGGTCTACCGTCATTGGAACCAAGGCTGCTTGCTATATTGGATTGTGAGTCTGGAAACACTGATGTTACGCCAACACTGACTTTCTCTGGCGGCATACGTCTGTGGCAAAAGGTGAGCGATCATAAAGTCGCTGACACAGACCTCCCAAAGTCGCCGCACGTGAAACTGGGGGGGGGGGGGGGGTGTACGTCATCGTGCTTATTGAGGAGAGAGAGCGGAAGCGGTGATTCGGACCGAAACAAAACTTTGTGATGTCATTGTATCTCCGTGCCGAAGCGTGCCGATTAAAATCACAAAATAAACGAAACATGTCGTGTGTTCGTTGCTGCGAGAAATAAAATAATTCAAGTACATAGAAATACGCATTAGTTGTACAATTGGGGGGTCTTGCAAATTTTCAGCGCTATCGGGCCGGGTCTGATGTCACAGTAAAAAGTCCAAGAACGGGACCATGAAAAGTCGTCGGCGATTGCCGCGTACCCGATTTGGAGGGGTTGTCAATGAGGTCTGTGTCTGATCGACAATGATCGCCTAGGCCCCCGGTCACTACCTTGTAACCGCCTCCGCAGTAGAGTAAATCAACGGCCCAAAATGGCCCCTACCCCGCTCTGCTAGATAGAGTAAATCAGCCCGAAACCAGCGGACGTCGCTCCGCCATAGAGTAAATCAGCCGCGCAGCGCAAATTTTTTTTGGTTCGACTATGGCTCCGGCGCCTGAGATTCCCGACGGAAAGTAGGATAGTAGCTTCAATTGTCGGTATATTAGTGTGGAATCGATTCGGCGGCATCTATGTAGTGAAGAGAGCTCAAAAATGCGCCTGCGGCGGAAAAAAACGCATTTTTTTTGAAAATGTCGCTCCGAGATAGAGTAAATCAAGGTCCTGGGACGAGATTTCGTAGAGTAAATCAGTGTCTTTTTGGGAAAAAAACGGAGGCAGTTCCAAGGTAGTGACCGGGGGCCTGATCGCCTACCTCTTGGTCTGTGGCTCTTGGTCGTCAAGGTGTCGTTTTGCACAGCAATTGCGTAATGCCGTCAACGCCACGCAGAAGTAAATCTTAATCGTAGCAGATTGACGGTCGTGATCGGTTACATAATGATGGCCCGATATGGCGGACAGGCGAGCTGAGCGTAGGAGTGTGTGCAGGAGGAAGCAGGGGAGGGAATAAAATATTTTGAGCTCATGGAGGGAATAATTGCATAACTAAAACATCTTCTGTGTCTTCAGAATGTGAGACAACCTCGTGGAGAGGCTGCAATAAATTTATTTTCTTGGAGCCGAGCGCTGCCGAGCGGAGGTTCAAAGGACTGTAAATTTCCCACAAGGACCGTCAATCTACCGACTCGACTGAGGTAGGGGTGAAATTTGGCGGGAAATCTCATCAAAACGTGAAACGCAGCTCTGTCGGCCGATAGATTTACAGTCCTAAGGCTGCCGATGGATAGTCCTGGCGCCGAGACACCATCATCAGTAATTACCGCCAAATAACGCGTCCCGCCTAACTTCTGCTGACTGCTGCCTTCGCCGCGTCGCATCCAACACACTCCAACAGATTGCAAAGTCACTCTCAACCACCCAGCTTGCCACTCTCGCCGCTTGAGCCTCTGTTCTGGATCTGGTGCGCGCGCGGCACTGCAAAAAAATCTACATGGCACGGCACACTTAACCTATTCAATGGTTCGCGCCGTCCGCTCTTGTACTTCACGCCTGGTCACGGTGCCACCGGGGTGCGCCGATGTGTGCCCCGGGACCCGTATACTGTGGTACCGTCGTCTACTGGACTGCCATGTACTGGGCTGGTCGAAAATTTATCCCGCGGCGTCTGCGTACCGCCCCGAACCACGCCTGTGTATGAATGTGTAAGTATCAAAACTATGAGGCACGCGCAGCGTTGGAAATTTTGCCGGGGGTGCGGCTTTTCTTTTTTTTTTGCTCATGGGTTATCCTCCAGCTCGTCATTGAACTCAAGCACTACTCGTTCAAGAAGCAACAGGCTCTTTCTTGATGAGACTTCGTGCTCGTGAGTTATATTTGCGCTGTTTTTTTGTTTACATCCAATGCAATGCTGACACTTGCGGCACGCACAGCGCAGAAAAAAATTGGGTCCTGCCCCATTTCCACGTTCGACGGGACACCACCTTCGTCCCATCTACCGAGGCCCCGGGAATGCGCCCCTTGGCGTTCATATCACGCCAATGGCGCATGCTGGTAGCGTTGCCATATATTCACAGCTGCAGCATTGGAAAAATTAATCATCACTCCCTCCTCTCCTCCTGCCCGTCCGAATCTCATCCGCCAACACAAATCTCCTTATCTCTGGGACACCTCAAACTCCCCGCCGTCGATCCCCGCCCTCTGGCAACCATGCATTGGCGCCGTTGTTGCCGATGAAGGCACACAACTTTGTTTGGCACAAAAAAAAGTTATTTTCCCTTCACTTCTTCGCTGCTTGCCGCTAACCCAGTGTCCATTCGCAGAATACACCCTCCTCCGACTTGCCCCCCGACCCACTTTGGCGGTGGAGGCTCCGGTGCCGCACCGATACTGTGGACAGCACCGACATCAGCACCTTGGCGGTCCGCTGATTTTTATCCTCAACTCACCACCACAAGTGCCTCCCGCTTCAGTACCATCTGCCTAGAACCGCTTTCAAGCGCCGCAGACGGTTGGATTGCCGACCGGGGGGAAAACTGCTGCTCGCCATCATAGTCCAAGACAACAACAAATCTGACAAAAAATATTAACCTCCTCCATATCCCTCGCGCGGAGCATTGGATTTTCACGTTCTTCTCTGGCGCGTTCGACACCTGCACCGCCTCCCGGAAAACGCGGGCACTGCAGCTCAAACTACGTCGCCACCGACGTGTATGACATTGCTGGTACCGCCGCGCAGCGCCAAAAAAAAAGTCTCCACTCTCCTGCCTCCCATCTCCGCTATCGCCTTCTGATACTTCTCCCTACCCGAGCGTTCCCCCGCAGTCTAATCACAGGCCCCGGCCATAACGCATCGCCGCCGCCGCCGGCGATGACGGCAATACTACCTTCACAAAACAAGTCGGTCCCTTCTCCAGCTCCCCATTGATTGCCGCTAATTCTGCGTTCCTCCTCAGCGTACATATTATTTGGACTCCCATCCTACCTAACTCGGTATCTCGGGCTCCCACGCGACGTCGGCATTGTGCACAGCGCCGCCATAGCGCCTCCTTGGTCCCCCCACACGAACCCCCATTTCGATTTTAACCCATCCCCGCATGCGTTGTCCCGCCTGTGTCCCACTCGCCTAGTACCCCAGGGAAGTACCTCCTGATGTCAGATCGCTGGCCGGAGGCAACAGTGCAGCTCGCCGTCGTTGCATACAGCGACAACAAAATCTGGTAAGAAAATTGAAATCCTCTTTATCCCTCTTGCACAACACTGAATCGATGTGTTTTTCTTCACCACTCATGTCTCCCCCAATACCTCCCGAAAGATGTGGGCATTGTGATTCGACCTTCGTCGTCGCCACCACATACGATACCGCCGCCATTGCCTCTTTAGGCACAATCAAATTGTAACTTTTCTTTTGGCCAGCACTCACACGACACGTGTCCGCCCCACCCGCATACTACCTCACCAGGACCCTAGGCAGGCCCCGCGACCGGTCAGATCGCCAACCGCAGGTAAAATTCAGGCCTTCCGTTATTTCAGACGACATTGACAAAATTTGACAAGAACATCGGCTTCCTCCGTGTCGCTCTCGCGGCACGTCGGATTTTTGTGTTCTTTCTCGGTACATGCATCGCCCGCAGCACCCCGGAAGATGCGGGTGCTGCGGGTCGAACTTCTTCGTCGCCGTCGTATACAGCGCCGCTGCTATTGCCTTTTGTGGCGCCACAGTATTGTATGTTCTTTTTGTTACCAGCGCTCACACACTCAAGCCAAACCCCTTCCCAGGTACTTGGAGTTTAGTAAAGGTTCCGGCACGCGCACCTGAAGCCCTGGCTGGTTCCGACATGTACTAGGTACCCATATCATCCATGAATAAAGGTCGCTTCCATTTGCATTCAGTCCGATATATGAGTTACATTATGTGCCCTTTCCCACTCAACCAGGAAAGGGTACAAAACCTTCGCACCTTTTGGTTTCGCCTCGGTCATCCATACACGGTTTATCACCGCTTGCGCTGGATCTGTTCCTTCTTCCCCATACCGCTTCAAAATTCGGGCAGCATTCTCCGCCTCCGCCAACGATGTCGAACCTATACCAAGAGCATCTTGAATACTTTTCTTCTTAATCTTCTTGGTCCGACGGCTGCCCTACTCCAGTAAGCCAAAGAGAATATTGAATAAGTAAATGCCCCACTGTGATATGTGACGGCTGCCCGAAATATGTGCGAGAGACGAGTGCTATGAACTCCCAGGAGGCTACAACACCAGTGTTTTGCTGAACTTTGTGACGATGGTTGACGTAGTCCTCGTATCCGGGCAAACCTTTGATCTCGGTGCTCAACCATATGACATCGGCATTTCTATCGCCACTTGTGTTCTGGTTATTTAAGGCGCGCCGGCGTGCGTGTTCAAGGGGCTTTGCCTTTGGATCATTGACATTGAACATCATTAGGCTCGAGCCCAGGTTGTTCTGGGATCCGATTTGGGTGGCCCACGCCGGATTGGCGTGAAAATAGGTGCCTTCTGCCTGTAATAAGGGTAGGTGAACACCGTATTAAATCGAAATCAAATACTACCTGTTCCACAAAAATTTCCATACACTTATCACTCGGGATCACTGCAAATTCTGGAGACGACCAAGCCTCCTCCAAGAGCGCATCGTCGGTAGTCAGTTGTTTTTGCATATATATTGGAGACCAGTCAGTAGCATAATGTACATAGATCCAAGTCAATAAAGAGCATTCAAAGTATCAAAGCTGCATATACTAGTATCAATCAACATCATCTTCCTCTGGCATTTCGGTGTATCCAATGGCTGCCAACTCGGAACTATCTGCGATCTCCCGCCAAATAGCATCTACCCGTTCGTCAGCGGCAGATGCCAATATGCGAAGCCAGTCTTCCTCGTCATCCGGAACTGCAGGTGACTGCCATTCAGACATGAAGTTGAGCCTGGCTTTCTTGTAGTTGAACTTGAGCATCTGAAGGGCTTCCATCAGCACAGGATTGGTACAGTTGCGGCGTTTAGTATCAGTCTCAGCTGACGAGGAGAACACTCTCTCCGAAGGCACAGAAGTGGCTTGGATAGGAGTGTAATCAACAAAGAGACGGAATATCCTGGGCCATGTCATCCTTCCATGATTCTAAAAAAATGAGTGTGAGTTACTTGTCTGAGACGGCTGAAAATTTAGACTGCAGACCATCCAATATCCGATCATGTCTGTCAACTTCCTTGGGGGTCGATCACTGCTCATATAGTGGTTCACCTCATTCTCAAGAGACTGGCTTCCTGAGGTCGAACCACCAGTCATGGAAGTGAAATCGAGCGACCAGCCAACATTACGATAACACTTTGCTGCCTGTGCTATTCCAGTGAGAGCCACTGGCACAGTTGAGCGGGATCGGGAATGTGACCGGGATGGGGGGCGAGAATCAGAGCCAGATCCACTGGCACCAGGAGAGTCGGAACGAGGACTCTGGGTGTCGCTATTGATCTCATAAGATTTAAGCTTGAGAAAAATTTAATATAAGGTGCAGAGCTCTCAAGGAACTGACATACCTTTTCCATAATTAGTTTCTTTGCATTCTCCTGCTCTTGGACTGTCCAGTTTCATACGAATCCATTCAAAACGAATTGACAGATTGATGACTGGAGGAATGTAAACTCAAGTAAGCACGTGGCTATACTAAATAAAACGATGAAGTGGACTCACACATTGCAATGATGTATGCATCGGTGTCCCCCATTTTATCATAATACTTGTCTGCAATTGCAAGGCCGGGTTGAATGAACTTGTTGATATTCTCAGCTTGCAAGTCGCGATCAGCAAGCATAGATTTCCATGAAGCTATGAAGAGCTCGAATGCAGGGATAGAGCCAGCAAGGATGGGTGTATTCTCAGACGACATTGCAGTCTGAACAGTATGAGGTTGCTTGATAAGTGGTTTAGACCGCCAGACAGACTCCAGATGTAAGAAAAATCACCTGCAGGATTAATTCCATTAACCCCAAGCGACTCCAGTGCTTATTTTCAGGCAGGTGGCGGAATGCACCAGCTTCCCTGTTCACAGCAAAAAAGCGAACCACAGCCTAAAACTGTGTAATTAGCTGGAATTTTTTTTGAAGAGCAGATCAATGCACCTGCTGCAGGTATCGCAGACAGCGCAACATGTAGAACACCAAGTCCCATCTTGCCTTCGCATCAGCTATAAGTGTTACAGATGCCAAATTCATCTACAACTGGGTCAGAATAGTTATATCTGATGGCAATGGATTGACCTGGGTTTCAGTCACCACACCATTATCCCCAGCGGTCACTTCTTTCCAGCGCAATTGGGTGTTGCCCTCCTTGATAATATGCTGGAGCTCGTCATGCCGTTGACCGGACTTCCGAATAAAAGCCACAGTCTTTCGTGCTCGGCTGATGGGGCCAGTCTTCCGTGTGTAGTGTGTTGCACACATGATGACTGGTTCTTCATCAGAGTCAGTTGTCTCGGTCCCTGGCTCAGTCTCCGAGTCAGAATATGACTCATCGTTGTCGTCCTTCTCCATCACTTTGATAACGGCCTGGGAGCACAAGCTCGTTCTGCCTCAGGTCAGGATGCCATCTGTTCTCCCCGCATGGAAACAGCAGAACATAATAAAGAGGCGTGTATGCAGGGCCAAAATACTGTTTTGGTGCAAAACCTCGGCACATTGTTTAGTGATGCAGCTCTATTGTGTCAGGTCATGCTTTTCAAAATGCCCGCCATTTGAATGCACCTCTATTGTGTCAGATCATGCTTTTCAAAATGCCCACCATTTGAATACACCTCTATTGTGCCAGGTCATGCTTTTCAAAATTCCAGCCATTTGAATGTAGCTCTATTGTGTCAGATCATGCATTCCAGCCCTTTGAATGCACCTCTATTGCGCCAAGTCATGCTTTTCAAAATTCCAGCCATTTGAATGCTCCTCCATTGCGCCAGGTCATGCTTTTCAAAATGCCAGCCATTTGAATGCATCTCTATTGCATCAGGTCATGCTTTTCAAAATGCCTGCCATTTGAATGCACCTCTATTGTGACACAATTTGTCGTTGCCCTTCCCTGAGGGCAAGACTGGACACTACGTGAATATCTCAAACCAAAACCACGGGACAACGGGATGGAATATCTGCTTCAATGAGGTGTAAGATATCCAGCATTCATATAGTGAGAAATGTGTGTTGACGGATCGCAGGTTGATGAACGCGCACATTGCATACGTCTCGGGGCGCGCATATGTGTTCCAGGACTACTATTGGGCGCACGAGCACTACCAGTGGCCAAAGCAGAAGTGGGTCAACATGGCCCCGCGCACGCCGCTGAATGCCATTGTCCCTGTCCCCGTGGCAGGCGGGCCTTTCGAGGCAGACGACCCTGCCCCGCGCGCTGTCTCCGAAGCCTGGTTTGACGTCATCTGTCCCACAAACATCATGTACAGGATCTGCAATCTTAGCGTTCCCACTCATCTTGTGCGGGTCTGTCCGAGTTCTTCTGAGTATACACCATCTCTAGGAGTCCAAATTCTAACAGGTTATTGCAAACAGGGATGCAAGTTCAATTAATTCAATCCCAGAAGTGTACAGCCTCCTGAAGCATTTCTAAAGCACATCGTGAAGCGTCTTTAAAGCGCCTCTGAAGCGCCTACTCTGAGCGCCACTATGTAATGACTTTGCTCTGTCTGCGGTTGGTGCCGAGGGTGGCCCTGACTGATGGAAGCGAGGACACACCGTTGCCAGAGTCGCGTTCAGGATCTTTTTACCTTACCACCATTTCTACAGACACATCGTCTTATGTTTTTTGGTCCGGGGTCTCTTGCCAATAACAAACCCGCGCCAAATTCCAATGGAATAAGACTAGGCTTCAAAGCTATAACCTCCTCCTCCATGGCCGCGACTGCGATTTCGGTACGTACTACACCACGTCCTGGTAAATTTGAACCTTTCACAACCGTTTTTAGCTTCGCTTTGTTCTGTCTGCGGACACGGAATGGAATTCGAAAGGCACCGTCACCGGCATTAATTGGGGAACTGAATACAGGACATACGTGGAACTACTCGAGTCAGGTCGAAAGGACAGACCTCACATCAAGAGTATTTTCAAAACCGTTCACAATTTTTGTTTTCGCCGGCGCCGACACGGCAATCCACGACGATCCGACTGAAGATGCTGACGATGCGGATGAGCTTAATGAGCTCATGAGAAGATTTGAATTGGGCGCGGACGGCTCCGGCGATGACGGGGCTGGTCCTGCTCCTGGACCTGCCCTCTAGACACCATCGTCACCAGTGGTGTCGTCGGCGCCGTCTCCACCATCTCCAGTCACCCCAATACCGCCGTCTCCCCTTACCTCGAGCCCGCCATCTCCAGTTCCCTCAGTGTCACGTATTACTGGTCCAGCGGATGTGCTAGATGCACCCCGCAGAACACGCGGCAGTACCCGCAGAACCATTGTAGAATCGTGGGCGGAGGAGGAACCAGTTGCGAGCGGATCGGGTGGGGCTGAGACTCGTGGCAGGGGCTCGGATAAAGCCATGACCCGTGGAAAGAAGGCCAGAGGTGGGAAGGCGTGAGTAGTTACATCCAGAGTAGGAAACGCAAACTAGCTATGTGGGACAAATGAGCGACAATGACTTGCTTTGTTTATTTTATTGCTTGGAGGCCGCCTAGGGGTATCATAAAAGGCACAGGCTTCCCTTATATATAAAGACCTGCCTGGCGCAGTCGTTTTCGTTGACCCTAAGCCAAGACGGAAAAAAACAGAAAACCTACGACAACCCCACCGCCCCATCAACGGTAACCTCTAATGCGAGCAGCTCTGATCTGCCGAAGCAGGTATGTTTGTCCCGGGAACTTGAAATATTGAACGAGCAATGATACATCCCCGCAGTTGAGGACGACCAGTTTAATCTGGCACTTCTTCGAACAAGTCACGAGTCCGAAAAACGCATGGTGCCGGTCACCTACACCGCCATTTGTGACACTGGTTACGGAACTTGAAGTTGGTCAATGTCTGCCGGTACTTCTAGTTGCAAAGGCGGCGCTTCCTTCCTGGTACCCTGGAATTGAAATAGAACGATTTTTCTCGAAATGTCACTCATTAATTCTTTTTGCGCGTTCCTATGCACCTCTGTCGGCAAATAGATCGGTCGGCTTACCGACCTGCTTTTGTGTCTCTGAAATTGCTTTTATGTCTTGTCTTTATGGGTCCTGTCCAGCATGCACTCTGGGGCGAGATAACAGCGAAGCCTGTCTCTAACATGCGCCCTATGGCACAATGAAAATCATATTTTTACTCCCATGCCTTGCAGTAGCAAGATCAGAGCAACTTGGCCCGTGCGCAGAAAGCGATGAAATTTGAAATTCCGCCTAATTCTCCTCCGAGATAAAGCAAGTAGGGCCGACAAGCGGCAAGGCCCGCTACCTCAAGCGCAAAAAAAATACTATTAGATGTACCCGTAATTAATAGCATACTAAATAGGGGCTGAGTTGGGAGGTTTTCCAAGTATGTAAACGAATGACATGCGGAAGAGCTAGGTAGGAGGAATTATGTGAGCAATAATTAACTACCGGCGCCGGGACTTTTTGTTGGGGCTGGGCGACGACAACTTGGTCCCGAAACTGTCAAATGCAGCGTCCGGAGTTTAAAACGCAAATTACGCACACCCGGATATATTCAATGCAGCAGCTACACGGGAAAGACTTTCTGTCGATATTCGCTTATGGTCAGCATCCAGAATAAGATTCAAAACTGCTTTCGACTGTCTGCAGCGCATTCAAAGTCCTGGCATAAAACTCGACAAGCTGAGCGATCCGGGCGTGGACTGACCGATGCATCTACTGCATGGTCTTTGCAGGCACCGGTCGTAATATGGTGGAGAAGGACACGCCTACATTGCAACAAACTCATACCAGCATGTGGAACAGCATGCAACTCGAGTGATCCGAATCGTCACCAAATCTGCATGGAATACAGAGATGCGAGCACGCGTCGTGTGATGACCAAACAAAACATCGCGAATTATATTCAAGGACGTCATGGAACAATCAGATGTAGTCAAAGCGGACGGTATGGCTGATGTGGAAGGACATTGACATGGGGACAGCGTGCTGCAGGTGCAATTGCGCTCCGGAACTGTGGGAGCTATTGAATCAAAGAGTAGACTATGAGCATAAATATAAGACTCACCGGTAGGGGGTGGAGCATCGGGACAGAGCACATCATGACCACCAGAGGTGAGTGGCTCGTTGAACGACAGGCGAGAAGACGAAGCTACAAGAGCCAGTAGTCAGGCCTGCCAAAAGGGAAATTCAAAAGACATACTTGATGGCATTCCTGGGGTCACCACGCCAGAGGACAGGGCAAAGGAGGCATGCGGAAGAGTTTGACGACAAAAGAACAGCCAATCACGGCCAAGGACGAGATCATAAGGGAGACTTCACCGCACAAGAAGGCTCACATGCATTGAGCAGATCGAGTCACCATAGGGAAGCGCGAGAGCCCCAGAAGCAACAGATTGAGGCGCCGGGATTCCAGAGGAGAGGACCCAGTCAAGAGACAACAGAGATTTATCGGAGCTTGGGTCGACTGAGGTGCAGAGCGGCACATTGCAGAACGTTGCAGACGGCGACATGGTAGTCAAGAGCAAGGGAGGGAGCGGAGCCGTAAGTGGGACCGAATCATCTCGAATTTTTGGTCGCTTAACGGCGCTTACACGAGCAAGAATACACACATTCCGAACATCTCGGACTTTACGCAAAAAGTGCTGACGAAAATGTGATCTACTGCAAGTGGCTGAAGTTAGGGCGCCCTATAGAAACCCGTACCTTATGGTAGCGGGAATCACCCTGCCTTCCCCCTCGCCCTTGATAACTTCGCTATGTCGGGAGCATCTAAGAAGAAGAAGAAGGCTCCTGGGGACGTTCCCCGGCCTCGGGGCCGTCCACCTATCCAGTTTGTTGCCCGTGGCAAGGTAAAAGCGAAGTCTGCTCTCACTCGGCTTCTGGGCAGTAAATCTCCCCCGCGGGCTCTGGATTCGCCTGGTCCAGAGTCAGCAATTGGATCGGGAGTCGCTTTGTCCGGGGAGGAAGCTCGGACGACTCAGCTGGCCGGAGAGGAGTACGGGGTGCCTTCGGAAAGAGACGATCCCAGAGAGAAACCAATCTGGCTACAGCACGTCAATCGCGAACGGGATGAGTGGGAGCTTGTCGACACGATCAACAACGGAGCTATAAATGCAATCATTAGCGTGAAGAAACGAGGCATCGAATGCGGTGACGGAAATGAAAACACATGGTAGGCGCCATGTTTAGGCGTGAGCCGCGGGTTCTATTCATTTATTTTTATGTTGAGGTCAGCTGAATACAGCATCTGGTGCTTCTCATCGTCGATTGGGGTGAACGGCGACCACCGGCCGCCACCCCAGAATTCCGCCGTTAATGGACCTGGTAAGAAGGCAAATTTGTCTGATACTGTCAAGTCTTGCCTGAGATCTCCGGCGTCAGCGTGATCGGGCATCCTCTCAACCGCAATCTGTGGGAGGGAACTGGATAGGCGTGTCCTGCTGGCTGTTCCCTCCCTCCTCTTACCAGGACTCCGACCTTCGTTTTCTTTCCCCCGTTCTTTCTCTACCCATCTGCACTGCCTGAGTCCGCCGTGCGACTTGGCGAGAAACGCCGCCACATTCACATATCAAGTCCAGGAACGCCGAGATATGGCCATGCGTCTCCCTCTTTATGAGATTACGTTCTCTGTCCGTCTGAAGCGGTCATGCCGATGAGGTCGCCGCCCTAGTGGCGGTACATCAGGCTCTCTGCGCAGGTCGAGGACTGCGGGCCCTCCATCACCCCCAGCGTCTTCTTCGTCCACAGCTTCACGGCGCTTCTCTCGGCCTTGAGCGCTTGCACGGCGTCTGCGAGCCAGGCAGCGAGACGCTGCGAGCATGGGTCGCTGAAGCCTGCGTGCGCACTGAGCCCCGTACCGTCGAAAAATGAGGTGGGCGCAAGCCCCTGGTGCGATCGATGAGTTCCGAAGGCAGAGCGAAGTTGCCCGGGCAATCTCCTCGCGCAGGGAACCGAAAGCGGGGAAGGTGACGACGGTGCGTACACCGAGGTGCTTGAGGGCAGCGAAGTTGGTACGCGTGGGGATTGCAGACTCGGAGGGCGAGATCGAGTGGGCGGACAAAAATCATCAAAGCACCAGAAGGAAGAGACGCGATCGCGATGGGAGAAGAAGGCATCCCCAAGTTTTAGTGCTGCCGAATTTCGCATGACCAATTACGCCTCGCAAGGCAAAACCAGAGACATCAATGTTGTGGACCTGAATAACTGTAAAGACCACTTCTCTTAATATACCGTGCTGTCTCGCAGCGCAACCTCGGATGGTACCATAATACTCCAGGGCATGGATCTGTACAGAATCACGAAGGGTATCCACGGATCGCTGCGGCAAGAATTTAGGGAGCTTGAGTTGCTCAATGAGATTACCAGGCAGCACTACGTTCCTTGTTTCAAGGTCTTAAAGGTCGATACGAGCTTGGCAGCGAGCCTGCACACTTGTTTTGCAAGTTCAACAACAAATCGAGGAACGAGATCAGAACTTTTTGAAGTGTCTGTCTACGAGAAACTAAGGTATGGGTAGGATATAAATTTTGTCCCGTCAAAAGTCATCCACATGCCCCCGCGAGGCCCGATTCCGCACATGACCTCCCATCTGTCGCAACGGAATGCCATTCCACTCAACGACGCTCTCATCGTCAGCTTCACTCACAATGGCTCCAACGTCTGTACCATATACTCCTGTGTCGACGACCTCGCGCATGTTCAGCATCAGGCGAGTGATAAGCACTGCAGACAGGCTGAGCAGCATTAATTTTAGCTTCCATTATAGCTGATATATAACTCACGCGCTCGCCAGCCATGCAAGACTACCAGCCAAGAGGGGCTTCCTATGGGTTAGTAGTTGACCAAGGATTGACCACGGTACGTACATCGCCGAACTGTTGAACCAAGGTTGAGATTAGATTGAGCAAGTATCTCAATATGGACACACATAATACATTAGGATGTTAGCCACATTCACTGCTGCAATTAGACTATTTCATTCATTTTTAGGGCCTGATCGGGTGCACTAGAATCACCTTAGATTTCACCTTACATTCTAATAATAGAATCGGCCGGGTAAGATCCGGGCTGGAGGCCCCCAATTACCAGTGCAATAGGGCCATATATAGAGTGTCACTTCATCGCCGGGAAAAGGGAAAAATGTGCACCGGATCTATTGTGCCGCGAATGTCGCCCGAACCGTCTATCAGCTGCTGGGCCTCAGGTAAGATCTGATGGAATGTAAGTAGCTAATTCTATGATTCTAACGCGATCCTGGTGCACGGGAGGCAAACCAACACCACTCCAGAATCCGTAGACTGAGAATGAAGGATCAAGATACAACCCATTTTGGTGCCTGCAGCGGAAAACCTCGCCGAACGCGCGGCAACGGCACCCGGTTGACGGTGTCACGGTGTGGACTCGCCGTCTGGGTTCGATCCCTCCAACCACCGGAGCAGCCCTTTAGACTATCTAACACTGACGGATCAATAAATCCTCGGCTTCCTGCCTCCCCGGATCTGGTGCCACAACCACCGACTCCACACGATGCGACTGGGATCGCGGCGCAATGCTTAACAGTTGCGGCAGGAGGGCGTGTAACCCAGCCAACCGAGGGCAGTCAAAATAGAATGACTGAATAAATGGGATTTCATCATCATCCGAGTGGACTATGTGGCCCGTCAACCACATTCTCGAATGCCCCGGTTTCACTGCTCATTCTTGGCTCCATTTCGGCGAATTAAACGGAAGACCTAAAGGAAAATTCCAGACACATATCTATAGTTTTTCAATACAGTCCATAGATGTCAGGGATGGGTGCCGTCCACACCCGTGCCATTGCCGTCCCTTCGATGAGTTTTTCCGCCGCTGGCACCAAATTTGGTTGTATCTTGATCATTCACTCATTCTGCTAGTTATGAGGAGCGGGCCTGGAGTGAGGGTGTTGGTTTGCCTCATCTCACTAGAATTGCATTAGATTCCAATTATAGAATCGGCTACTTACATTCGGATCTTACCCCGGCAGCCGGATGATTGTCGGAGGATGCCGATGCCGGAAGATCTCGGATCGCAATCCCCATCATGGATCAATGCTGCGATGGTACTCGGGCGACATTCGCGCCGCAATCCCGCAGAATTGAAATTCTGCATCCCCGCACCGGTGAAGTGACGCTCTATATATAGCCCTATTGCAGCACGGGTGATTGGGGGCCTCCAGCGCGGATCTTACCTCGCCGATTCTATTATTGGATCTAAAGCAATTCTAACGCGATTCTAGTGCACCCGATCAGGCCCTTAGTTTTCATATGAGCTTGATGAGCTTGATAAAATCAAGCTTACCAGAAGTAAATGAACCCTAACCATAAATCAATCAACGCTAAAGTGGTAAGACTTTCAGAGGAGAGACATACCATCTATCACAAAACAATCCGCACATGGGGAATGATCCGCCCGCCGCCAATGTAAGATACCACGCAGAAGTGTAAAGCCAAAAATAAGCACGTCACGGAAGAGCCTATCGTATGTCAGCCAAATATGGGATTCCATATATGCAACTCACCCTGCCTCCCATGCGCCTGCGACACCTGTTAAGGGTTTTCCTCGTGATCAAGCAGTGGCGTCAAACCAATAAAATACCCACGGATTGCTCTGCGAAAGGGAATCAAGCATAAGGAGTCAAAAGGCGATAATGGTCCATGCAAAAGTCACGAAAATCGAAAATGAAACTCACGACACATGGGTAAGTATACACGGACTACACGGACTTCCAGGGGGCGGAGCTGTGGTGTCGGTAGTGGTTCCGAGCCACTGCGTTAAGTTAGTTATAATTTAAATCAATCACAGAAACACGTACTATGCCTATGGCAAGGGATCCCAGGCCCACAACACTAAGGAGCATGAGGATGGCCTGGTGGCAGTTAAACAGGGCATAGACGCGAAGAGTGAGAATCGCTGTGCAACAAATAAGCCATATTAAAGAAGCTGTCTGAAGAACAGCACACCATATATGATGATTTCCTGTACTATGAGAAAACTTTTCTTTATCATAGGTAGCCATTTACAGCTAATCCACACTATGAGCCGCTGTAAATTCCGTCCACTGGCAAAGATACATATTCATGTGGTTCTGGGGCTGAAGTCAACCCCGGCACAAGGTAAACTGTTGGGACACACCTCAGGTCCGAAGTTCCCAAAGGTAGACACCACCACAATGATGTTTGTGGCGAGGGCCAAGTAGCGGATAAGCAGAAACCATGGCTTGGGATGACGCCAGATGAGATGCATTTCGGTGGGCAGCATGAGAATGTAATCATAGAAGACAAGAACTGAAAATATGACAGACAGTCTCCATGACCGAATTCAGGTAGACATACCAGGACCTGCAAGTGAAGGCCAGTTGCTCAGCAGTTGTCTGCAGTTTTGGGCCAAGGCCTCTGATGCCTCTGAGGGATTGACAAAAGGTGGCTGCATGTGCTTGTTGATAACTTTGGATGGGAGCAGAAGAGAGAGGCGAGTCAGTAAAAAGAGACACACAAACAAACAATTTCATCATCAGGCCTAGGAAAGAAGCGCCCAAACACTGCATGTGCTGGGAAAAATGCACGTGACTAATTCAAGCCAATATTCAAGGTTTGAACAAGTGCCGGGCTGCTGGGAACAGACGGGAATTCTATTATAAGTCAGGAGAAATCCCTCAGAAGGTTGGCAGTGCTTTCACGCAGCTGCAATGGGCAGTGTCTATAGCCCGGAATTAGCGTCTCTAGCCCGGAATTTTCGATATGACTGAGCGGCCCATG
This sequence comes from Mycena olivaceomarginata, assembly GCA_029378375.1. Classification (NCBI taxonomy): domain Eukaryota; kingdom Fungi; phylum Basidiomycota; class Agaricomycetes; order Agaricales; family Mycenaceae; genus Mycena; species Mycena olivaceomarginata. Next base: position 38,000 of record JARKIC010000137.1, on the reverse strand, counting down.
CCATGAGAACACTTAAAGCCGTATGCCCAAGATGCCCCACTCAAAATGAGCGAGGCGGATGGAATGATCAGACATGACACGTAAGAGGTTGGCACCCGGTCTCCACGGATCATCGCTTATTAGATTGAAGCGAGAGCGGATTTCTCCATAAGTAGCATACATATTCGCTACAATTTGTATTACATCCTCAATTGGTATATTGGGGTACAATGCAACGACGAGGATCCAAGGAAACCATCTCAGGAGCGGCTGAATATGAAAGTCTACCCATGCCAAGGCATTTGCCAACAATGCACAAATGCGGGTACAATGGGCCTGGCAGATACAGGGAATTTATGTATCTTGGGCAAGACTTTGAAGACTGCAACTTTCTGCGCCTCCAACTCGTCCTAATGCCGTTTGTTGTTTCATCCTGCCTGCTCAGCAACCTGTGTGTATTTGTCTCGCTGCCTGCTATCATTATCGCACATCCCGCAAACAGAATCCCATGTACTGTAGCGATCTGTATGAATGAAACACATTTGGGAGTGTTACGCCTTAAAATGCAGAAACACCTGCCTATTAAGAAAATAATTTTGCCATCAGTTACCATAAAAGGCAATTTTGAACGCAGAAACAGCCCGGTGTTACGTTTTATGTTTCACTCATACCGAAGGCTGTATTCCCCAGTACCCCTGCTCACAAACCATTCAAACCATCACTCCTTTCATTCTGTCTAATGCGCGCCATCCTGTTACACCTGACATTATCTTGGCCTCATACGCCGGTCACTCTTCTCATATCTAACCTCCCGGCGAGTTTCTCATCTTCCGTTCTTTGTCCGAACTATCTTCCAGATCCTGTTCTTGTTTTCCTGTGGATAACTCGTGTATAAGGTAGAATGTAAGTAAAGGCTCACCTCAGTCGGGACACGATGTGTGTAGACGACTGAGGTGTATGATAGGGGCGTAGCCATAATATAAGTACAAGCAAACGGAAAAGGAAAGAGACGGAGCTTTTGTCAAATTTCGGCTCTATCACATCCTTGCTAAGGTATATAGTTATGTGCCTGGCCTGTAGGCTCTCGAAACGGGTCAGTGCGGGTAGCGGTGGAGCAAATGATGGGGAAAGAATTGAGATCAAGGTCCTAGGCCGTAGAGTGCGAGAATGGTGCGAAAAGAGAGTAAGAAGGTGCCGAAATGTCGTGGATAGAAGGTGAGTTCGTGTGATGCAAATTCGGGGGTACTGGTGGCTAAACAGCCCACTGGTGGTGCTACAAAAGTAAGGGGCGAGGTCCCTCCGTGGTACCTCTGGGCGAGAGCCCTGCACTGGCTGCGAAGATGGTGGTACAAGTCTGGAATTCAATGATGTGGCACTATTTACTATACAAACAAATGCTGTAACATAAAATAGGGGCATGGTAAAGTAAAAGGAAACGGTGGTTGTGGAAGGAATTCCACCACCCAGCCATCCGACCCTGCAACATCGGACATGTTGTGGGCCTGCTAAACGGCATTCGGTGCAAAAACGGCCCGAAAACTCAAATTACCTGATACATAATATTTTCACAAATCCTTCTCTATCGCTAATTTCGCATGGATCAGCTGAGTAGATCTATCTGGTCTACATGGGAATCGGTAATAAAGAATTGACTGAGATAAAATGAATGCTTCGAAAATTTCTTCTTTCGGGACGTTTTCAGAGAATTGTAAATACCTCAACCAGTTCTCCACAGATTTGAATGAAATGTATCAAGATATGTTGGGCTAATTCATGCGGAATTAGTGATAGAGGAATTCGTGAAAATATTATGTATTAGGTGATTTGTGTTTTCAGGCCGTTTAGTGCCGAATGCCGTCTAGCATGCCCACAACATGTCCCAGTGGCCTAAAATTTTGCGAGGGACAATATGAATACCTTAGTAAACGCGTGACAGAGCCAGAACTTCATGAAATCCCCGGACAAATATCTACCTCTTTATAAAATTACTGTCTGAAGCCTATATCCCCATAGGGATATATTAATGGCTCACTGCGACAGGTTCGGCCCTTCGGCCCATCAACTAAATCACTTCGCGCCGGCGAGCGCTTGTAATCCTTACAATATCTCTGACTGTCAAAACCACCAAATGTACACAATGGTGCTGGAGGGAATGCAACCGATTTCTCCCTATTTCTGGCTCTGTCACGTGTTGTCCCTACCCAAATACGAGGTCACTGGAACATGTTGTGGGCATGCTACAATGCATTCGGCCCAAAAACGGTGTGAAAAGATAAATTACCTAATACATAATATTTTCACAAACTCCTCTCTGTCACTAATTCCGCATGAATTAGCCCAACATATCTAGATAAATTACATTCAAACCGGTGGAGAACTGGTTGAGATAGTCGCAATTTTCCGAAAACGTCCTGAACGGAGAAATTTTCGTTCGCGCCTTCGGTTCCGACATTAGCTCTAATTTGCCTGAAGTTTATGCTAGGCTTGAAAGTGTCCGGGATGGGAGACAATAGAAGCATGAGATTGATCACCGTCGTATATGCTTTGTGAGTGACGCCGGGATTGGTCTGGGACTGTATATGTAGAAGGTCAATATACCTAGCAAGAGGATGGCGGGAACATTCTGACATGAAAATGAGTAAGCATTACTGCTGGGTCTGAAAGGCTGTATAAAATGATTGTATTATACAAGCGGTATAGTACAGGGTATAAAACATTAAATACCTGAAGACCAGTCCCCCCCGTAGGCACAGGTCTGCCGGATCCCCGTAGTGCCTATCTTTGCCCAGGGTGGTCTATCTGTTCCTGCATGGATAGGCACAGGTAGAATCACTGCCTCGAATGCTGTGCCTCCCATTCCATTTCGGGTTCAGCCCTGATTGGGGGCTAATGCCGCATCTGCGCAACTTCCATCACTTCTCCTTCAAATAAACTCGGTCATGGGTTAGATGTTCTCAACCGCAAATATTTATTCCAACGTGACAACTCAGATCAACTCAGCTGGGCTCAAGTCAATTCTGTCTTTCTCCCACTCACAAAAGAAAGTGTTCAATTTCAGATCAATTGAAAATGCTCACTTTTAGTTTCAGATTTGCCAGAAAAAGAAGTTCACACCTGGCAGAAGAGGATACTGGGCCGCTTCTCGGCCCAGTAGCTGCTTGTACCTATTATGGTAATGATTGACGTGGGATATCTCGCTTAACCCTACGGCGTATCACGGCCGTAACACCGTATACGGTACGGGAAAATACGGACTATCCAGAGTCATCAGTGTATGTAAGTGCGAATTTCAAAGAAAAAACTCACTATCAAGTTGTCGTTGTCCAGCTTGATCTTCTTGCGATGTTCCGGAGGGGGTTGAGAATCGGCTGCGTGAGGCTGTTTGGCTGTGGATCCGCCCTTTTTGAGGCTTTCTCGGGGCCGTGAGTAGAGTACCATGACAAGTAGTTGGCTGTCGCATACGCCTGGGCCTTCCAGTTGTCAGTGCAATACCGTAACTCAGGAAATTGTCGACACATCTCGTCATTATACAGGGTGACGACGTCGAGGCTCGCCTTTCCCTATGTCCGTGGAGCGATCCCCTTCTTCACAAGCTCAAACCAGATCTGCTGGGCCACTTTGGCAATAGCAGTGCATCGGTATCCATCCACCGCCTCCCCGTTCGCATTCTCGATGTATTTCATGCGCACATTGACACCCTGCGAGACCAAGGATGCACCGCGCGGATTAGGGCCCGTGTGATTTGATACACCACTTGTATCGCCCTTGAAATCTGCGCGCGTCCAATATTGCACAAGGGGAAAGTCTTCTCAGGCTATCGGCAGCGAAGGTCCGTGTACTTGAGCCTGATCCGTGGCGGGTGTCGGCAAACCGAAGGCGACCCGCCAACTTAGTACAAGTTCATTTTGGAGCCTGTGGGAAAGATTCATCTGCAGCAAAAAACTGCTGACTCGGCAATCTTCTTGCCGCAGACATGCTTGTGGCCGACAACAAGCTCTTATCTCGTTACTTCTTGCACGCCTTTAAAGGTGGATGGGCAAATCGGCAGGTACCTCTCTCTCTAGGCCGGAGGAACTGTTTTAACGCGCGATCCGGCATTGTCCCGGCATCTTCGGCAAGTTAATTTCGCTGCGCACTTGGCCTACCCGTATTTTACGTGTAAACAGCCGGTTACGGGGGACCCATTTAGGGCTGAACCTGTACCGTTACCGTAACGTTCGGGTAAGAACTAAACTCACCGACAGTATGGGGACATAACCATTTTTACAGGCCATATTTCCGTAAAAATATGGGACGGCTTGATGCCCTAGTGCACTGGCAAGATCAGGACAAGATGTGCCTGCGCTCCGCTCCGGCGATGAGAATCGATATCAAACTGGAGTGATATAGAGTTCACACTGATAAGTAATTGAAAGATAGTATTGAATGCATAGAATAGGAGTTGGTGTAGGGGGGAGAGGGCAAGAAAGGAGGGGAGAGGGAAAGCGTCATCGGCCTTTTATATGAAAAAACGTGGACGTGGCTGCAGTGCGAGGAATGTGTCATTCTGTGCCATGGTGTGAATATTTTGCATGAAAAGGCAATTATTTTCAAGGCTGTGGGCTCGGGCCTGTAAGTTCACCTTCACCATCCCGGTTTGTGTGATTCTGAATTTGACAGCTCGCAGTTGTTGCACAGCTTCACAGCTTCGGAGGTCAAAGGCACAATGGGAATAGTTATATTGTATGGAGATGCAGCTGAAAGGCTGTGTTGGTTGGCTATACATACTTTGGGTCGGACCAAATGTGGTGATAAGGGAGGACGAGAAGAGAGGAAACAATAAGGGGATATCTCGATGGGGATGAACCAAAGACATACAAATGAAACCTCATCATTTCATTAAAGAAACATTAGATGTGGTGTAGGCTCATGAAACCAGCCGGTCCCGTGATAACTGATGCCATCGTAAACTCGACACAATCCGGGACCGGCTGGGCGCCCCCGTCGCATGTTTTGGTGATGGATTTTCTCCCCGCCATTTAAGAGGGTAAGACTCGAGAAAAAGTCGAAACATGGAAATTTGGGTTTTTAGGTCCCATAATGAAAGGTGGATAATTTTGAATTCTATTTCAAATGACACCAACATGTTTTGGGAGGTCAGAGAAAAAAAAAGTAGGCTCATTCGATAGAGCGCGAAAAGTTATCCATCCTCAGCTCAGGCTTTCAAAAACCCAAAATTTCGCGATTTGGCAGGGGAGGCGTTGTTTTTTAAAGTTGGACCCTCTGAAATGGCGGGGCGAAGATCCGTCACCCAAACAGGCGACGGGCGGGTCCAGTCCGTCCATGAGGTTACTCTGTGTTTGATGTCCCATCATGTTTGCTCTGATATTGTATCTGTTTGCTTTCCACCTTAATCTGGAATCAGCTCCGGTGTCTTGCTCTGTCTTGTAACGGAGTGGACGTCGACTGGCCCTGCGAGTCTAGATGTGGTGATTGATCCCGGGGATTAATATTCTCCGCGCCCGGATACTGGCCCGAACACAAAGCAGAAATGACTAACACCCAAAATTGAACTCAGAGTATATCTTTGGTTCCAGGCGAAGAAACGGGTCGTGCAAGAGGATTCAGGCAGGTAAGAAGTTGAAAAACATACCCTTGAAATTGAACTCAAGAGTATATCTTTGGTTCCAGGCGAAGAAACGGGTCGTGCAAGAGACATAGAGTACATACTGGACATTCTTACCCTGGTGGCAACTGACTCGTCTTGCCATCCGCAGCTCAATGCGCTACTACAAAACATTCAGCTCCTCAGATTCGCATGGCCTCTCGAGACGAGGCGTACGGGAACGTACCAATTCGACCCAAATGGTAAGTAAGGATGAGCTTAGATTGGGCGCTCGAAGCGAATGCGGATAACCGAAGTGTATATAATTCATTAGTATTCAGGATGTACGTGGTTCAAAATGTGATGCTTACTGCCATCGCTGACCATTAGTGCTACGTTTGATAAATTAAGTATGTTTGAAGAGGCCCTTTGGCTGACAAAAAGTTGAGGAGGGAAGGGAGACTCAAATTGAAAGACAGGGGTTCGAGAGGGGCGAAAGCGGGGAGGAAAGACAAAGCAGCGTTGAACAGAATCGATAGCGGGGTTTCTCGGTACCGCGTTGACGTCAGAGGTGAATGTAGAATCCAATTCTGGGGAAACTCGAATTTTGCGGGAATTGGGATAGCAATGGCCAACCGGGCGATTCAGGATTGAAAAAAAACTTCACCGAATTCACCAAGGCTTGTAGATCATTAAAAGCAATGAATCGAATCTTGATCTGCGGAAGTGGTTTACAGGGGGCCTTGAGTATTGCTAGGCATTGATCGATGTGGACCACCACAACGAAACTGGGTTTCTTCCGACCTTACGAGGAGATGAGTCTCTTCGATCTTGAGGCTTGGACTTGATCCTTGATCATCCAGAATCTGATGTTCCTGTGAAAGCGCAGCCAGGCAGTCGAAGGTGGGGGAGCGGGCAGATGGTGGTAAGAGGCAAGAGCAGGACGATGCAGGCTCCACTTTCGTGCGATGTGGTTACCACTGGTACCGCGTCATCACGGCGTCACTGAGCGTCATTGCGGGTCATAAAGAAAGTTAAACCGAAGGGCTCCATCTTCTCCGATATTGCCGGTTGAACCTGAGGTAATGAGTGGACAATTCAAGCGGAAGAATAAGAGCGCCTAAAAAACAACAGCAACAGCAGGATAAGTTGGTATTTTGTTGAGCAACGCAAGTGAGGAAGACCTCACAGTGAGACCTTGAGACTCAAACACCAATCAGAGATGTGCGGGAATTAGCGAGGCGGCGGAGTGGGAAAGCCAAACATAGGCATACACGAGGCACATGAGGTATGACGCAAAGGTTGCATCGACGTGCGTCATATTTCAAAGCGCCTTAAACTCCGGAGCCAAGCGGAGGAATAAATGCCTCGAGGCAAGCTGCCTGAGTTGAATTTGTGCAGTTGAAGTTGAACTGAGTTGCAATTGGGGGTTTGACTGAGAAGCTTGGAGAAGCCTGGATGAATGGAAAGAAATCATGATAATTTACCAGAGACCAAAAAACCTGGAATGGAAGTATTATTAATTAAAGTCGAACGTGGTTTCGGAAATCAGCGAGCGGCGGTGGCGTGAGAAAGCAAACAGGTGCATACTGATACGAGGGATCTGCTTAATACATGAGGTATTCTCAGGACGATCCGAACAGCTTCTAGTGAATTAAGTTGAAGTTTGACTGGTACGGTTACATTCACGCTGTGTTGTTGGTGCCGGGGAAAGAGGCAAGGCTTCATCTTCGTCTCATATAGTATTAATTTTTCGACACGTTAACCCATTCGTGGAAAACGGCGTTGGAACGCGCTTTTATAGTCGGTGAGATGGGTCTGGGGGTGATTTTGGGGGGTCAATTCGGTCTACCGTCATCTAGGCATGTTGAAATGACCTAGATTTTTGTGAGGGAGGACTTTTATGCATTCCGAACGTTGTTATAGAGTCCGTGGCGGACGTCAAGGCCGGACGTGACACGTAATAGTTGGCAAGCGGTCTCCATCGAGACTCGCTTATTCGAAGCGAGAGGTCACTTGGCGCAGTCGATAGTTCGGATCACACTGTGAACAGTGTTCGGAGTGAATTTCAACTCAAAAGTCTTGAAATGCAAGTATCATGATGTTTTGTCCAGGCATAGAGTACTATTTGAACCGTAGGTTCATTCACAAGAAGCCCGGTTGCAGACAGAAACACCCTCCTTGTTCAGAAACCCTTCACTCATACCAAACAATGTTCACCTCGTTGTCATAAATGCACATCTTTACTACGTTTCGTGGCCCCGTCGGCAGAGCTCTGCGGGGCTGCTGACGGCTGATGACCTGCTGTCCGCAGGACGTTACACGCTCTACCGACGGCCCCGGGTCTGCGTCCACAGGGCAGTCCTGCATGCAACTCGGAACTCCTGGCAATCATACCCTTCTGTCCCAGAATCAGTCAGTGATGCGACTTCAATGGAGTCATCCCTGCGCTGATACTGTTGTAGGATGATCCGTCCTTGTGATTATTGGTGGATGGCGGGCTTTACGGGTTTCATGGTGACAATCCATATCAGCGCCCATCCAACCCCTGGTACAGCCATAATACATTCTACAGCAGATCTCACAGAACGGACAAGTTACACCGTGTTTCATATATATTTATCGGTTCCCCTTACAGTAGTGTACAGCACTTGTGGCAGTATATATTCTGTAACTTGGAGTCAATTGTGAATATAACCTTTACCGCACAAAAGATACTCTTTAATTGGTCTGTGTACCACTCAGCAAGGTCAAAACCTTGATCGAGAAGCTTGTTGCGAGGCAGGAGGGCCTGCATTTCCAAGACAGAATCAAAAACAGTGAGCAGATCACTATCTTTTGGTTGAATATGAAATCGGCGTAGTCTCATATCCTCGTCTGAGGGATCCTCGAATGCGCGTTCAAGAAGGATTTGTGCACCCCCGGCAAGTGCATCCCCTACACCGCCGTTTTGGAGGGATGTTTGAGAGACGTTTCAGGCGAAATGTTATAAATACTTGCCTCAACGTTCGCTAAATGTTGCCGAAACGTCAGCCAAACAGAAATCATCAAATCCTGGAACACCTTTTTGGGTGGCGAATCCGACACTCGCCCGTTTGGCTCAGCAGTTCTCGATGGGTATGAATGTGGAGCACACGCAGCACCATCTTAGCTTATTGGCCCTTCCAGCGTTGATCTCGACATCGAACAAGGTCCCCCCCTAGGTTATGCTGCATTTGTGAGCAGAATTGAAGAACTTTCTTCAAATAGTACCAGAAAGCGCGTATTACGGACGGACAATCGGTCTTTCTCTGTATGCTAATAATTTGATCAGATACTACATCTCTGCTGCTCCTCAATGCCAGTTTCGCGACGCATACGTTGGGCAGGCACTAAACACAGTTGCATTTGACATGGTATATGGTGCGTGCACGGACTTTCAATCTGGTAACCTTGGCCGACCGCTTTATTCTTAATCAATGTAGTTCAGGTATAACATCCCATGACCGGTTCGGTTAAGCCGGGAATTCCTTTTGCTTTGCCAATCGATGGAATTCTACCTCTAATGTGGTAAGTATATACCTATGAACATAATGTAAAAGACCCGAAGCCAAAGCGTTAAGTATTGCCTGCATGGGACTTTCTTTTGTTTTTGTTGTCCTTGTTCGCATTGAAAGCCGCCCGCACGGAAGACGATCCGGAATAGCTTTTTTTGGAAAGCTCGCTTGTATTGGAAATTCAAACTCAGATCGACTGGACAAGCTTGCTTTCATGTAACAGACAGTCACTGGTCTAGGCTGGGATGGGGCATGTGAGTGTAGGGCATACTCTCGTACGATCGGCTTATTAATCGCTTCCTGCCACACGCAAGTTACGACATGATGGAACTCTGGGTGGTCTTTTGTAAAGAAAAATGGGCGGCGGTCGCCCGCCGTGCCTATCGCCGGATGCCTTTTTCAGCACACACCCAAGCTGTGGGTTCGGCGCCTCAGAAAATGGCTGCAAACGGCCCTGGGGACGACTATGATCTCAGGTCATTTCCCATTGAGGATGATTGCCCCCGTTTTAAAATGAAGGGAAAAAGGCAATACGATTGTACCGGCAGCGGCGGACGACACAGTGGATGGGGTTGGAAGGGGAGGGTGCCTCCAAGGGGAAATCATGCGTGTGGGCGCAGAAAGCTTCAACTTGATCTGGCTGCCAGGTGGGTGGATCCGAATTGAAGTAGCATCTGAACCCACATTTCAGATAATGGAGTGAAATGAGGCAGAGGTGCAATGTTTGGATGTAATAGATGCCCGAGGAGGCTGTGGATCAGTAGTTAATGCACTTATTGTTATGTTTGAGGCTGCAGGGTTTGCCACAGTGTCTGAAGCAGCAGGTAAGCCGAATTGTGGGTGGGTGAGAGTCGACACGACTCGACACGATGAATGCACGATGCAAGACTAAATACGGTCAACCCGCGGTGATTGCCGTACCACACCGCCACCAAATTGGATGCCAGAGCCGATGAGAGGCAAACAGGAGGTGCCAGGTAGTTGCACACTAATCTGGAGGGCTTTGAAAATCAGTGCCTCAAAAGTACTAATTTAAAGTGAACAAAAAAGCACTAATTCCCAACGCGCTAAATATCAGTGCCAAAATCAAGAAATCAGTGCTTAGGCACTATAATGCAGTGCTTTTGCTCTCTACAGTGTTGAAGTTCAACAATCCATAGGTTGAATAAAACTTTTCAACCTATTTTTGCGGTCCGCAAATTCGTGGTCAGGTGGCTGCTCCATGCAGATGAGCTCGTTGTCGTCCAATTCTCCGTTGAGAAATGCGCTGTGGAAGTCGAACATGTTGATGTCCCAGTCGTTGTGGGCGGCGATAGAGAGGATAGTTCGGAAGGATGCAATCTTTACAGTGATAGCAGAGGAGTATCATCGAGTCTGTGACCTGTGGCTTTCACAATTTTGGTATCTGTCTGCATCTGCAGAGTCGAATCACGGTGAGGCAGAACAGTATCATAAATTTTTTGTCACCTGATGGTGAAAGTGGAGTGCTGGGTCCGACCGAACGCTGAACGAAAGTGGTTACCCAGTTAGCATCGATGAGGGTGAGTACACACCTTGGAGTGTAACCAAGTGCGACGAGACGAGCCTTGTGTATCTCCCCAGCGGCGTTCTTCTTGATACGTAGAACCCATTTTGAACCAACGACGTTGGGAGTCTCCAGCCTTTCAACAAGTTGCCACGCCTCTTCTGCCGCGTCGTTCAATCCGCGTTCTGCAGCCTACCCGTGGTATTCTCGAGATGGAGCTGTCTAATCAAAGAGAAGAACAGGCACGCCTCGCCGGTGGAGACTGGGCACGCGACGGGCCTCGCCCCACCCAACAGTCAATGCCGTGGATGTCAACTAGGACGGATTCATCAGGAAACACTGTTTTGCTACCAGTCTACTGGGCGCTCCATAGCTGTGGTAGGAACTTGTCTACCAGGCTACCACAGCTACTGAGACCTGGTAGCAGCCAGTAGCTGTGGTAGCCCAGTCACATGTTTGGCAATGTAAAGCACTTTGTGGCCAATATCGCGTCCGAGAGGAATTTGAATAGACCAAAATGACCGCAATGATCAGGGCTATCAGGCACGCGGGCCTCAGAAGATGGCTTTGGGACTGCGCTGGAATTGAACTTGCTTGGAAATCCAATGGTGTGCAGTGAGGGCAATACAGTCATGTGTTTGAAAATGTAATGGATTGCAGTGCGGGCAAGAGAGTCACGCGGCTAGAAATGTAATGGATTGCATTGCGGGCAATGGGGTCACGCGGTTGAAAATGTAATGGATTGCATTGCGGGCAATGCAATCACATGTTTGGCAATGTAAAGCACTTTTTGGCCTCTGGAAAGGTCAATATCGCATCCGAGGGGAATCTGAATAGACTAAAATGAGCGGAATGATCAGGGCTATCGATTGCTAGTACAATGACGTGCAGTGAGGGCAATACAGTCACGTCATTTGAAAATGTAATGGATTTGGGTGGTGTGCCAGTCTGTGATGGAAAGAGTGGTATTACCGCATTTGGAAGTCAGCCCCTGTCAACCGCCCCGTACGCTCGCAAATATGTTTTTACGAGTCCCAAGTGTCTGCAATGGCATTTGTGGTGGGAACACGCGAGAACGAAGCGTCTGCGGGTCGTGAAGACGCGTCGGAAGGTGAGCACACGTGACCGGCCCGCGCACTCCGCTGTCTGTCAAAATCACCGCCAAATCAGTGTACCTACTCCGACAACCAGCCCGGTGTGCTCATCCAGGTCTACGAGGGTGAGCGTGCGCGCACGAAGGACAACAACCTCCTCGGCAAGTTCGAGCTTTCCGGTATCCCGCCCGCGCCCGTGGTGTCCCCCAGGTCGAGGTCACCTTCGACATCGACGCCAACGGTATCCTCAACGTCTCCGCCTCCGACAAGACGACCGGCAAGTCGAACCGCATCACCATCACCAACGACAAGGACCATCTGTCGAAGGAGGGGATTGACCGCATGGTTGAGGAGGCCGAGAAGTACAGGGGTGCGTCGTTTCCTCTTGTGTATCTTTGCTTAATATTTTTCACAGCTGAGGATGAGGTCACCGCCTCCCGCATCGCCGCCAAGAACGGTCTCGAGTCGTACTCTTACAACCTCCGGAACTCGCTCACCGACGAGAAGCTGGCCGACAAGTTCGACCCCCAGACAAGTCGAAGCTCCAGACCGCCGTCGACGACACCATCAAGTGGCTCGACGTATCGCAGGAGGGCTCGAAGGAGGAGTACGAGGAGAAGCAGAAGGAGCTGGAAGCGATCGCCAATCCCATCATGCAAAAGCTGTACGGCGCCGGCGGCATGCCCGGCGGTGGCATGCCCGAGGGCTTCCCTGGAGGTGCACCGGTCCGGAAGATGATGAATGGCTTACCAAGCGTCAGATGCGCAATGCGCCACAAGCCCTCGAGTAACTCGAAAGGGAATTAATCTAGAGATTCAGCCGCAGCCTTGGCAACCACTGAAATTTCCCTAACCAGAATATTTAAACAATCCAGTGCGCCTTTATTCCACTGCCGCCATGTCAGTCCTTCTGTTCGGGATTATGAACTCAATGGTCGGGGACGTTCTGCTTCCTATTAATTTCGGTTGCGATTGGAATGGACGAACGCGGCTGCCATACATAAGATTAAAACGCATTCCGTCTCGCTCCACTCTCATCCCCCAAGTCCGTGAAATGGTCTATCCTTTATTGCTCATGATTTCGGTAGTCGGAGGGACATTTGCTGCCAGTTTGTTTCAATCTTGTCAACACGGGCTCTCAAAGCCTGACTCCAGTCCAAGGATGGCACGACTCCTCGGTTACGGCCTCAAGAGTAAGGATGTTTATTGTGTGATCTCCACGATCCAAATTTGATCTCTGTGCAGTGGTTTTTTAGCCCTGTCGCCGGCCTCGCAGATGCATACACTATCACGAATACCGGTACTACCTCGTATCTCTCGTACTCAACGGCCCAGACTCCGGGGGGTGTTGCCATTCGCTCACAAATAGTTGGCAATCCTGTGCCGCTCCTGCAACTGACCCAGCAAACCCGCTGGCGTTTCAATTTTCTCAATGCATCTGGGTCACAGTACATATTTTTTCCTGTGTCAGAGGTTAAAACTCATGTCCGAGTCCGCTAGGCTCATAGAAACTGGCTCCAACTTGGCGTTGAGCAGTTGGCCCGTTGGTAGCGATGGAAGTAACCCAGTGTGTTGGCCGCGACGAAAGTTTTCTGGTTTCACTTACCTGTTCAACGCAGCTTACGCTGGAGCCGGCGTTTACAAACGATCCGAAACAATTTTTCAAGCTCGTGTTAGGCCTGATCTATTCGGTCGACGTGTTTTGTGATGTTAACCACGGCTCCAGCTGTTCCTCCTCCTGTGTAGCTGGGACAGTTCCGTCGGTGAATCCGAGTTCAACACTTGGTTACTTCATTTTACCCTTTCTTATCTTCGATGATCTCAGTTGTTCCATTTTTTCGGGTCGTGATGCCCCGGAGCTTTCTTCAACTAGCACAGTCCTGTCGGTGTATCAGAGTTCAACACTTGGTCACTACATATAGCTCAGTTCTCAGCTTCAGTCGCTCCATTCGTTGGGTCATGGTCCTCGGACATATTCCACGGGCATCGAAAAATTCTCGGTGGCCTATCCTTACTTCATGAACCGATGTGTCAAGTGAGCCGACATGGTGGACAGGGCAACACGCCGCGTCAGGTTATTTAAGAGAGACAAGCGGTTACTGGGCCCAGCATCCTGTCCGTTAGGCCTGAATCTCAACTTTCAGGGTTCATGTATGATGTGATCCCAATTGAATCCTTACTGGTGATTCTGGCAGTGGCGAAGGATCAAGGAATATTTCTCATGACACGAGCATAATTGAAGGAGAAGTTATAGAAGGCATTTGTGCGGGAGCGCCGCGGCCCATGACGGTTGAATCCAATTGATGCGCCGGCTTGTACCTCGCCCCTTCCACCATTGCCTCCTTGGCCTCCTGGGCAAAATCAGTAAGTAATGATGCCGGTGTAACCAATCGCCTCGCCCGCAGATGTTAATGGTCCGAGATTCGCTACCCGGGGGAAGCATGGCCATTGTGGGTCGTTAGTGCGCCTGTGGGTGAGTTGGACACCTAAAAATGTGGCCTTGAACTCGGAGCAGAGGACTCTGAACGTTTCAGGAAGCTTACTCAGGGATTGGACAAATTCAACGAGGCGATAAAATTGTTTCGGAAGCGGGGAAAGAAGAAGGCGGGCGATGTGGGGGACTCTGACGACGATTTGGATGATGAGATGTAATTTGATTCTCAAACAATTTATTTGACGAAAAACAAGCGGGAAAGTGGTCCGGAAGGGATAAATAGGCAGCGAGAGGCCATATCCAGCCCCGCAAGGGACAAAAAATGGATTTACGGGTAGGCTAGGTCCCGTCCGGACAAAATGCTAGACAATCCGGCCAAAACAAGTACGGACAAAAATCGGCTGATCGGCCGAGGTCGGGACCTGGCCTCCAAAGGGATAATCAGAGGTCCTGGCAGCCTACGCAAGACGATGACTTACGGACCCGCGGACATGGGGCCCTCCGGAACACTTGTAGATCCATCATACAAAATAACTAGCTAGATCGAACTATGGTATCTGAAGATTTAATCTCAGCCGAGTTCCCATATATGGCAATGGTATAAGTGGCCCAAAAATCTTAGAATTACCCATACAATCACGCGGTTGAAAATGCAATGGCTTGCAGTGAGGGCAATTCAGTCACGCCTTTGAAAATGTAATGGCATGCAGGGAGGGTGATAGAGTCACGCCTTTGAAAATGTAATGGCTTGCAGTGAGGGCAATTCAGTCACGCCTTTGAAAATGTAATGGCTTGCAGGGAGGGCGATAGAGTCACGTGGTTGGAAATGTAATGGATTGCAGTGCGGGCAATAGAGTCACGCGGTTGAAAATGGAATGGATTGCAGTGCGGGCAATAGAGTCATGCGGTTGAAAAAGGAATGGATTGCAGTGCAGTCATGCTATTGAAAATGTAATACCACGGGAACAACCATCACGAAAAGTGGGAGATCTTGTTATTGGTTGGTGATCCCTACAAACACGTGCCAAGCAGATGGCGTCATACATACCCTTGCATACCAACCCCGGCAAAGCCGACACCACGCTGGTAGACCTTTGGCCAAGGTAAAACCAGCGTTATAGTGGTTTGCCCTTCCGATGCCCGGCTGTTCTTGGTCTATCTGGGCTGTTCAGCTTCTGCCGGTATACCACATTGTCAGTAAAACTACGTACACATTTGGCTTTCGTGGATTTTGTCTTTCAACATGCCTTTGGATATCCTTACCTTGTGGAAACTCCAGATGATCATACGGAGTTAGGACCGACCAGAAATTAGAATGAGGGTAAAAGTGAGCAGAAAAAATCCCGAACCAAATTACCACCCAAATTGATGTCTCGATGTATGCCGGCTGAAATAATATCTATCATTTCCAGACCTTTTCACCGGTACGGAAGGTGTACTTTGCGAGCATAGCGTTAGATTGGATTGAAGCGACACAGTCATTCAAACTCCGCTCCATCATGATGGCGGGCATGGTGACCGTGTTGACCCTATGGCGTGATCTGTTCCCATCAAGTCGTTGGTTGCTCTCTCCGTTCATCTTCTCTGTCGCCTTTTCCCCACCGTCCGCTCCCTCTCGCACCCTCCTCCTGCCAAGTTTGTTCAGGCTCCCCCCAACTAGTGAGCGCAAGACTCTATGTATGCCCCTTTCCCCCCTCCATGCTCCTGTTTGCGATACCCTCTCCGTTCTCAGGCATGTCTCGCCTATGGTTCCTGTCTTCAAAGCTCCCAAACAAGCTTGCAAGTGGCCTCTAAATCGAGCTCTCTGCCAAGCTCTTCAAGTCGTCTGTCAAACTCTTTCAAGACAGAACTCGTCTCTCTGTCAAACTCTTTCAAGCCCAGGACTCGTCTCTCTGTCAAGCTCTTCAAGTCATCTGTCAAACTCTTTCAAGCCCAGAACTTGTCTCTTCCTCAAGTCACAGTCTCCAGTTGTATTCCCGAGCTCTACTGGGTCATCAATGCACTCCGCGGCGCTGAGGCCATGCGGCATAGTGCGTGTCTTTATTCTGCCTGTTTCCTTTATTGACATTCAGTCAGTGCCGTTTTGGGGAGCACTGCATCCGCGGGGAATTTAAGTACTGTCATGCCTGCGGACCCGACACTCTGGAAGCCTAACGGGCTGCAGAACGCGCTTGCACCGTCGCCGCCGCCTCGTAGATTACGCTCCCTTCGTTTCCATTCTATTTCCTCTCCGGCGATCTCGGAGATCGCGGTCCGAAGTTGATCTCACTAAATCTTCCGATTTGCTGTGGTTCTACCCGCAAGAACGCAATTCTAAAGCGACACGATGAAAACCACACAATCATCATTTATTTATCCAACTTGAACAGAAAAAACAGCTTAAAAATTGAAATAGAAATGAATAGAATTCCAAAAGGCCACATAAATTTCAAACTCCGGCCCCGCCCTTTTGACAGCTCCGAGGAGTACCAGCCTGCCTACGGCAACCTGGCTCGCCCAATTGTTGCGGATAGTAGGCAGGCTGGTTACGAGCCTAATTTTGGAGCACACAAGCTGAGTTCTATTCACAAGTCTTATTGCATTAAATCTACTCTACTATTGCTGCCTAGGGTATATACTCGACCGTCTCTCCTTGGTTCACCCCCGGACCAAACCCTTCTTCTACACCGTCCGCGCCTGACTACGGGAGCCTGTCGTTTGCGTTGAGATGTTAACCTGAAGCTGAAATCAGCAATCGATGTGGCGGCAGCCAAGGCACCAGCTACGACATGGGCAGAGGCGAGGAGATGGAATCAGCGAGGAACATATAGGTGTCTTGTTGATGTGTGCACAAGGGTCCATGCGTCATGTATCGAGCACCCAAAGTGTTGCCACTAGGGTATTGGTGAGAAGCACTGCAATATTGTAAAATACACAATGGAAGGTGCTGACCACAGGACACAGCCCAAGCCCTCCACGTTACACCCTGGATGCCCATCAGTTAGAGCTGCCCACTGCTCCTCAGCGAAGTAATAAGGCTCCAGAGGAACCACGGTCGGCGTTGAACCTTTCGCACTCCAAGGTAGTTTGTGATCGGCCGGAGACAGCACCAGCTGGGTGTTACACCCGCCCAACTAATGAGCCTGCGCAGGATCGATCCCGTGGCCAAGCGGCACGACAACAGCGTCCTGCGGGCCGTCGAGCAAAACTCCTTTGAGTTTCCTGCTACGGGAGACCTGGCTTCTGCGGTTGAGAGTCGGTGTGCTGCTGGGCCATAGCAGGCAGTTTGCGGGCAGTACAGTGAGACAGTGAGCGGAACAGAGGAAGTCCGGGAAAGGAATCACACCCGCCCCTCAAGTTCCGCGCCGCACTCCTGTCGCTGAGCATATAAACTGTGATTTCGCATGTATCAGGGTTTAGGGAAAACGGCCTTTTATTACTAGTGCCCGGGTACTCAAAGCTGAAAAAGGTACTCAAAATGAGGTCATTGTTTCTGAGTGCTTTTTCGGGCACTTCAGCTCAGTTCCTCATCACCCACTAGTCCAAACGTTTGCAATTGAATGCCGGCGATGCATGCTGGCCCTGGTTGGGCCAGTTTTTTCTCTGGTGCCCTGGTTCCGTTTTAGGAGGCGTCAGAGCGCTCCATACCAATCCAAACATTTGCAATTGACTGTCGGCAAGGTGTGCGGGGAGTTCGCAGCAAACCAGTAAATTGGCCCTGATTGGGCCATTCCAGCCCGGATTTTGCCCGGGTCTTGCTGCCGTGATAGCCCGTGAAATTTCGGCTCGAACTGTGATGAGGCCGAAATCCTGGCACGCCTTGCCGGCATTCAATTGCAAATGTTTGGATTGGTAGCTTCGATTCTGCCCCAACGATCTTTTGGAAGTTTATAAAAGTTTGCATTTTTTGTGCGTTTCTGCCTGCCCATTTCATCATCAAAAATACCCACAAGCCCTCCCAGGAACTTGAACTTACATTTCACAGAGCATTTCCTGCTTCAACGGCTCCGAGAAGCCATAAATGCTTTGTTCTCCTCTTCCCATCACGCGTCACGATCTTAATAAAATATTCTTGCATCACACAGTCACAGATCCGCAATGAGTGACCAGTTAAGAATGTAACACTAAATCTAGGCCCTGTTACGCGTAAGAAAAGATGAGGAGCGTCCCGCCCTGTGTTGCCAGCAGTGATTAGATTTGACTTCCAAGTTGGGGCGGCATACCATGTCATATGTTGAAGCTGGGCTGTGTCTGGATCGTCCACCCCGCCGCCGGTGTAGGTAGTCGTTGAGGGCCACATTTTCAGTTCTAATAAGAGTCTATCAATTATCTAGTCACTTGAGCCAAATCATGAGACCTACCCCCCGTTTTTCCGATGTTTGCCTGTATCTTTGTGCTTTTTCCAAGGCCGGAGCCTGTACAAAGAGTCGCGTTCGAGATTTACTGTGATTGTGCACCGATTGCAGAAAACACTATGATGATTAACTTCACTACAATCCAAGTCGTCGTCGAGGATCCTTTTCCGTTCGCGCATCCCATCCAGGTACGAGGGACCGGTCGAAGATCGGCTTGTAGGCATCAACTCGGAGATTTTGGAGGGAATCGAGGGGAATGGGCGACAGTGGCAAGGGCGAGCTTTATAATACAACACGATAAATTGGAACTGTCGAAATGGGCTTCTGGAACTGCTGATGGAAGAAAATCTCCATGGAGGTGTTTCAGAGTTCGCCGTGCGGAAGGAGCCATGATGATGAAATCAATTAGCGTCGAAATGGAGCCACGCCATGAAGCCCTTTTTCCCAAAAGCAGTTTCAAAGGCATGCGACCTGAAATTTGAGGCATACATAGAGTCTTGCGCTATGGAGTCGTGTGGAGGCCAGCTATGAACATCTTCAGTCGGACGGACTTTGAGTTTAAAAACGCCTTCAGATGCATGAACAGATGGCCCAGTATTTGTGCCAGTACAGTTGTCTTACCGTTTGCGGTCACTCTGAACGTGGGAGATATGTCTACTGTGCTGGTATGGGGCGTCTGAACGTAGCAAGCTTAGATGTTGACAGACAGAGAGCTCTTGTCCCTTGTGAGATATGCGTACAGGGGCATGTAGCCTCTGGAATGTCCTTTGAAAAGCTCTCTTCTCTTACTGAGACAGCTGTGTTTGAGCCCTCCTCTTTAGCTGGGAAGGGACTGTGTTGTTCCTCTCTAGCCCAACAATGTCTCATTATGATCTCCTTGGCATACATGCTCTCCAGGGAAACTTCGGCCTGAAAGCTGAATACCAAATGCCCACCAGGACGAGCTGATTGCTGTGGCCGGCGCATTCACCTCGCACTGTGTGCACAACGATGACTGTGCTCAGGTCGATGAAACAGGTGTATGGTGCAGCGACGAAAACCGGGTGGCCGCAACACTCACCAACGATGAAACGACAGGTGCGCGGAAGGCATCAACGGCTAAGAACGAAAAACATGAGCATAAATTCGATTTTGCGGAGCGAGCGGACGTACCGGACGATGGCCAATGCTTACGGTGTCCGGCTTAGGGGTGTGCCAACCACAAATGTGGGTATGCTGGAGCTTGGGGGAGTACGTGGCCAGTCTGTGCCAAGGTCACTTTTCAAGGGAATAAAGGAAATAGGAGGAAGTCGGACATACCGTATAAAGAGATGGAGGGTCCCCGCTAGCACCCTTTGACCAAGTCTGCCACATGTCGATGCTAGAACGGTCGCAGAACGAAAGATAGCGTGCAAGAGCAATGGGTCTCGACCTCGCTGAGCAGGGGGGGCGGCGGAAATGGAATGAGCGGACGGCGCGGAGGCAGCGAGCATGCGTTATCTGGTGCTTGCGCGCGGTGAGGCAGTAGGGCGGGGTGGGGCGGGGCAGGTATGGAGGTGGCCATTCCCTTTCGTGCATTGCATAAAGTGCGTTATTAGGTTCGATCCCTTCATACAATATAATAATATAAATATTGATCCTTTGTGGCATCTTCCATTCCCTTTCGGGTCAACCTGTATGAATCGGGGTCAAAAGCGCCATGCAGGGTCCTTGGAAACCGATCCGCCTAACTGAGTGCCGATTTGGAAAGGATGGCTGATCCCCGTCAGTCAACGGCTTGCCTTCTTCTTTTTTCCTCGCCTGCTTCACCGCCTTGCAGTCTTGTTAGCGACAACCTACTACCAAGGCATTTGTCTGCTTATATGGCGGAGAAGCTCTCCATGTCGCAGTGACGAGTTCTCTGTCGGTAGACAGAAAGGTGGGTCGGTCGTTCGGAATTGGGTGCACGGGTGAGCGAGAAAAGCGGTGGGGTGGTCCCGGAAAGACGTAGAAGCGTAGAGTAAGAATCAGGTGAAAATAGGAGAAGTGCCGTGTGGGCGTGAAGTACGGATGAAGCTCGGTATGACTCGATGGGGGCGATATTCTGATGCTCGGGTGGTCGGTATTCACTGGCGACGTGCTCGCGTTGAAGCACTCTGGTCACTGGTCGCGGGGATGCTCGTGGTTCGGGTGTAAGAGGGTAATGATTGCCTATATTTACGTACAAAACAAATAATCGGTCGTGAGACCAATCGATCGTAAGGTACGTGTGTAAGCGGGGGAAAAGAAAAGGCAATGAGCGGGGCATCCACCCCTTCCACATCCATCCTCTATGTCCTTCCTCCCTATGGATTTCGGGAACAGGCACAGGATGCCTTGACTGCCACCGACTGGTCTCTGCTTACTCTCACTAAAAGGCGCTTGAACCAAAATTCGGTCTTGGAGATTTTCCTCCCCTAGTGGTGGGCCCTCGATCACTTCCTCTTCTTGGTCACTCCCAGCACAATCTACTAGGGCTCCGACCCGTCCGTTTATGGAGACGGCCGTCAAAGAAACGGCCTTTTTTCTGGACGCAGACAAGCCTACCCGTCTGTATACGGCGTCTTCGGCGGTGCACTACGAACGGATCCATTTACGGGTGGGAACACAGCTGTTTCGACGGGTCTGGGAAGGCCGTTCTGGTCTTTGCTCACCAAACTGCAGAATTGATGCAAGGTTCCTTCTTCAAAGTCCGTGGTAGCATTTGGTACCTCTACCCAGACTACCATTTCAACACTCTGGGGTGCATTCGGGTAGGTGGTCCCGGTTTGGTAGTCTTGTGGTGGACGTATTTTGACAGCCATGTCGCTGCTTCAGAGAAGAAGTATGCATATATTTTGGTGGGTGATTTGGCTCACTGTTTTATTTGTTGGTGGATCTGCCATTCAAAAGCTACGGTATTTCGGAGTTCCAATCTCGACCCAGCCACGCTGGAGATAACCGACTTGGGCCTCTCGGCAGATGCTGAGGCAGCTGGCTAGCGACCTATAAGGCTTCATGAGCATATTCAGAACTTCCCCAGACTTGTGAGTGCTGTTATATTGTATGAATTGCGTGAAAACCTACTCAAATCTGCGCGAGGAAGCAAGCTGTTTAGTCTATTCGACAGCCCGTTTGCGGGCGGATACGGGTCCCGTATAAACGGATGAACCCATCCTGACCCCGTCTATTTTTTGGGCAGGCAAAGCAGCTCTATGTATGGAACAGACACCGTCGCCGTCGACCCGTCGCAGACGCAAACAGATCGGAGCCCTACAGTCTACTCCGCAAAACGTATTCCTTGTCCTTTGATCTTGTTTCTGAGCAATCTGTGCCTTAGTACATAAACCTCGTTCCCTTATCAGTATCGTTCTTGATCTTCACTGCGGCACTTCGCGGCCCCGCCTTCCATCTATCAGTCACCTACTACCCAAACACAGACGCCAGATGAAGGCATCACCATCACTCACAACCAACCCCAGGGCCAACAAGACGGTGGTACTGAATCCTTAACTTTGTGGAATTTTTCGAGCGTAAAACACAGCAGCATTTTTGGCTGAGTTCTCCGAGATATACTTATAAAGGTTCGAGAATCCACTAGCCACTACTTCCGGGCGGAACTTTAGAGATTCGAGACGGTTATGATATCGGCGATGAATATCCATGTGCAACACCTATAGTCCGCTGCAAAAATCGAACCAGCTTGAAGTCAAAACACATGTAAAAAAGCATGTTCTTAAAAAGGCCTATCGATGAAACTAGACTGCTCCAGTGAAGTCGTGTAGAAATCGGTTTCAAGCGATATTCAAGTCTGGGCTGAAACCTAGCCGTCCTTGGACGTTCGTGATTGAACATTCTGAGATCCCAGAAACCGTTGAAGCTTTGAAGGGTGTAGCCTCGCCTTGTTGGCAGGCAGATTTTTGTCGAAGGTCATCTTCTGTGCTTCACCCGCATGGCCGTGGGGATTGCTGTCAGGAATTATTGTGTCACGCATTTCCGGAACCTTCCCACCCGGGTTCACATTCATCTTGGTGGTGGTTAAGGCATCTGGGGCAAGACTCCCGTGTGCGGATGAATTATCGAAGATCCAGTGAATGATAGCCTTGGGGAACATATGACGAGCAATAAGAATGGCGATGATGAGCTATTGTTCGATTAGAATTGACAAGAAAAATCAATGCAGGAACAAAATGACTCACCTGCTCTATCATCTGCTTCATATTCCAATAATCGTCACCCGAGGCCTTGTTATCTGGATATATCACTGTTGTCGAATCTGTGATTGCTAAACGAAGCTCAGCCGCCATTTTCTCATTCTCCGCCATCATCTCCGGAGTGAGAGCAAGAAGACCATAGCGTTCGCACAAAAATGCGGACACCATGATCAAACGACCACGGCCTTTCTTTTTGAGGACCTGCTCGCCAGGCTTTAGCCAGTACTGGTTATCTTGGTAGTCGTTTGAATGAAAGCTGGCCTCATCATGCACAATTTCAATGTGCTCAATCTCATCATCTGGAAGCTCGGGAAGAACCTCCTGCATGTCGGGCTCGGCATACGTCGCGCGAAGGTGTTCATAGGCATGCAACTCTGCAAGGAATTCCTTGCGCCGCCGCTTCACATCCTTGCGCTCATGCCCATCCCAGTAAACACCCTTCTGGTGGCGCTTGCGGCGGTATCCGAGCCTCCAAAGCCATCGCTGACAGTGCCGGATCGAAACAGTCTTCTTTTTGAGTGCGAGTGAGGGAAGTAATGTTTCGTTGATATGATGCTGCAGTAATTTTGGATTGACCTGGAATTAAAGATCAGCAACGATGGGGTAGGCAGGGAACCAAGTAAAAATTAATTACAGTGCCAACTGCAAGTGTTTCTCAACATCGTTGAACACCCAGGTAAAACCCTTAGTCGTCGAGAAGGCCATTGGACTTTTCGCGTTGGCCTTGGTGACTGGGTTTCAGTGCACCATTTGCCTCGAAAAAGCGAGCCTGCACTGCAATGACACGCTGAAAGGCGGGGGCCACGGCCATGGTATTTAGCAACACGAAGTGCTGCCCTGAGACGTCCCATGCGAGGCATCCAGCGATAAAAAATCGACGAGAGAAGCAAACAGAACCTCGCTCCGATAGTCCTTCTGCCTGCGTGCTGTTTTGAGGGATGCAGCAGCGAGAGCACCAAATTCTTTGGGGTCCTGCGGGGCTGCATCATCGAGAACTGTGTCCACCCAGTCCGCAACATCGTCTGCCAAGATGATAGAGTCAACCACCTTATCCCCATATTCTTCCCGTGCCTGTTCCTCAACCTGCTCTGGCACAGGCTCCTCCTCCTCATCCCCCAATTCGTCGGATGAAGACTCTTCTTCTGTAGGAAGCTCGGGCAGTTCCGCTCTGAGGCGTTTGAAAGAGGGCACCAGGAAGGGAGGAAATTTCTTCAATTCCATCGTCAGGAGAGGGTGCACGGGCCCGTTTCTGGTGTGCAAACATATTGGCAATGGTGTGGGGAGCCGACAGTGACCCAGAAGTAGTGAAAGTCGGTTTGGGAGCAGGTTTACCAGCAGAGGGAGCCTCAGTTGCATCAATGGCGGCCAACTGGCGCTTGAATTCATCTTCTGAGATGTGGAGAGAACCGGATTTGAAGGCATCCCGAAGTTTTTTCTTGTTAGCTTGAACCGTTCGCCTAGATGCGCCCCCAACACCATATGCTCCTCTGGAAGTGCCTAAAGGTGGCGATTAACTTGGTGTTTAAATTCCACAGCAAAGAAATGTGCCTGCATTTTTATTCAATGCCCCCGCCTTCCCTATTCTCGGCACTTCGCATCTCAGCGGCATGGTGCTTGGTAGCAGCCTTCTCCCGCTTCTCAAGCCGTCTCTCTTCGCGCTCATCATATGTCCGTGGCTTGGGCTGTGCTTCCCAGGCCTCGAAATAGTCGGTGTCTTCCACCATGTCCAATTCTGTATCACTCTCCCGCAGATCGTCCCCGTTGTCATCTGATTCAGTTTCAGCATTCCCAGGGATAGGCTGAGACAGGGAAAACATCCCCCCGGTGCCCCTGTGCTGGTGAGAGGCGGTTTGGGCGACCCGCGGCATGGTGTGAAACAGGAGGAAGACGCGAGGCGCGATTGATGGATGAGCACAGCCACCGGTTATGTCCGGCCCGAACCGAAAACGCAAAATCTCGGTGGGAAAATATATATTTTCACTTTTTGAACTTTTGCTCCGGGGAATCTGTAGAGGGCCTTCTTATAGTGCTATTTACACAATAACTTGATGCCTGAGTTAAAACTAGAGGAACAGTAGCAATTCCCGAATTGGGATAAAAGTTTGTCACGAAGTTCCGTCTGCAACTATAATCTGACGCATCGGGAAAAATCGGTTGAAACAACGTTCGGAGTATTCCGGCCGTCGGACAGATTCCACAATTCTTTTGAGGTGTTGAATTTAACGAGGAGGATCGAACCAAGTCTCTCACAAAGTTTTAGAGAAATTCACCCAGAAAAACTCGGATGCGATGTCGCGTAATCTGACGCATCGGGAAAAATCGGTTGAAACAACGTTCGGAGTATTCCGGCCGTCAGACATATTCCACAGTTCTTTTGAGGTGTTGAATTTAACGAGGAGGATCTAACCAAGGCCCCCGCAAAGTTTTAGAGAGCTGAACAACTCGGATGCGGGATGCGGTCACATGTTTGGCAATTTTGACCTCTGGAAAGGTCGATATCGCGTCTGGGGGAATCTGAATGGACCAAAATGACCGGAATGATCAGAGCTATCGATTTCAGTGAGGGCAATACAGTCATGCTTTTGAAAATTTAATGGCAGTGTGGGCAATGGGGTCACGCGGTTGAAAATGTAGCTGCAGAAAAATCAAATCTTGACAATTTTCGGTACACCAGTTAGTGCTGGCTAAAATTGGTCAATGTAAATTACATGGGCCCAATTTTACATGTAAATTACAAGGTAAAATACGTTTTAAAAGCTGTGAAAAAACCCACTCCAAACGGGCTCACAGGGCAGTCTTTTGTCGTCTTCTGCCGAGAACCTCAGGCCGACTAGTAAACAGAACCCCTTCTGACGTGACACGGATGGCGGACACATTTGCGGATATCTCGTGAAGCGAGAGCCGATGTTTACACACTTTACAATGTTTTTCACACCCTTAATGAGTGCTCAGGAAGAGCCATTGAAAATTTTATCACCGGTGGCTCAACTGGTGTAATATTTTTCGCATCTGGGCAGGCAGTTCTGACTCCACAAGCCCATTTTGCTTTGTCCTCGTTCAAAAGTGGTACCCGGGGAACAGTGTGATCGCGCTGTAGCATCACTGAGTGCCATGTACCCGGGAAACAGCGCGATCGTGCTGTAGCATCGGCATCCCTCACCGAGTACTTTGTATACAGCGAACAGCACAATCGTGCTGATTATCATCATCTCATCTACTTTGTTCGTCATCCCTGAGCTTTCTTGCTCACATAGGTGATGGAAGCCATTATCAAAGCAATCAGAGCCAAAATAAAAATACTGTCCGGGACATCCTCTGTAAGACGCGAAACTGAGACGATCTCGCACTCAAAGTTTGTCCAGAATGTGGATGGTTGACCCTGTACGATGGACCGATCGAATTTGCCAAAATTCTGGTGATGGGAGCCATTATATAACTTTCAGCACCATTTTTGACTCCAAGAATGAATGTCTGGCATCCTCAGAACGTCAATTGAGCCGCTGTTCAATGGTGTTGCCGCGAACGTGGTCATGTGATCCTGTTCAACTTTAACAAACGAAAGTATTCTGCTTTGTCCTCATTCAGAAGTGGAATGGGTACGGATGTCCGCCTGGAATGAGGCTTTTCGGTATGGAACGAGTGCTCAGGAACACCCTTCCAAAATTTAACCACCGGCGAATCAAGTTGTGCAATATTTTCTTAAGGACCCGTTATAAGTTATCTCATGCCGGACTTGATCTCTCCACCCCATAATGGCTCGTGGATATTCACCCGAACAATTATTCCACGTGCAAAATCACCCTCTGACATCGATGTGCAGCGACAGGGCTCCTGCTGGATGCAAGTCACGGAGGATACCCAGAATGGATACCTCTTCCAAAGTCGATCGATGACGCAAAAAATAGTTGGCAGCTTGGGTGGGCGTCTGAGTAAGCGTAAGTTTTGTGTCTGAGCCGTCTTGAGCGCATTTGAGTCCCATTTTCAAATCGGAATTTGCTAAAGTTTTGGACAAACAAAGTCCGCAAATAGCCTTGATTGGATGCAGATTTGCCCAAAGAGCTCAAAAAAAA
The DNA here is from genome assembly GCA_029378375.1 of Mycena olivaceomarginata. Taxonomy (NCBI): domain Eukaryota; kingdom Fungi; phylum Basidiomycota; class Agaricomycetes; order Agaricales; family Mycenaceae; genus Mycena; species Mycena olivaceomarginata. The sequence goes on along the minus strand of JARKIC010000137.1, from coordinate 11,255 downwards.
AAACATGGTCCGAAGTGTTTCCTACGACAAATTAGACAGGCACAATGGTCTCTAGAGCTCAGCGAGTACAACTTCACGCTGATCCATAAACCGGGGCGACAACACGCAAAAACGGACGCCCTCTCGAGGCGAGACGGCCACGAGGAGATCAAGGAGAAGTGGACTCTGTGGGAGGAGGCGATAGCAGGAGGGAAGGAAGGATGGGAAGAACACGACGGGTTCTTGACCTGGAATTGCGTGGTCTATCACTTCACTCGAGACATATCTAGGTGCACTGTCCAAGAAATTCAGCTTGTTTGGATAAGAACTTGGCTCACTAGTCGGAATTCATGGCCAAAGAGCCTCAATTGCTGGAGGATGAGAAAATATGATATATTTTCAGATTTCTTTCTATTAATAATTGCATATGAATTACTCCGAATTATCTAGCCACATTTCATCTCAATCCATGCAGAACTCGTTGAGATATGGGAAAATCGGTCGCGAAAATCAAGATATGCCCAAAATGGCAGTTTTTTTCGTTCGCGCCCTCGGTACTGCCATTGGCTGTAACCCAAAACGGCAATTTTTGTGTTCGCGCCTTGGGTACTGCCGTTGGCTGTAAACGCAATTCTTGCGAAGATCAAATAACTTAGGCGCCTCGGCGCTTGTGTATCCGATTTGGAAATAACCCCATTCGAGTGCATGACCTCCCAGAAATAAATCCATAAAAGATGGGCATCGGTACAATTCAAGTGCCGGAAGAAACCCAGAGATACACCAACGCACCGTGAATGAAAGAAATCGGACCAGAAATGAGCAAGAGAGAGTGAAAGTCGTGCGAGAGTCCTTTGCCCGAAGTGGAAATTACAGGTTTTGAACCGAGCGAGGTGGAGGGAAATCTGGGTACCGTTAGAAAGCGGCTGAAAAAGTGGTTTGAACGCGCCTACGTTGAGATGAATCGCTCAGGTATTGCGCCCAGGACACGCGTTGCAAAAGGGGAGCCGAGCTACGCGTCGCCGAATTTGGTCAAACATGAAGGCGTGAATTGGAGCCAGAGAGTGAGTGAGTTCAATAGCCCTGTTAAAACGCTTCCGAACGCACTACCGTCAAGTCATTGGCACCGCGATGGGTACGGCAACGGCTCCAACCTATGCCAACCTTTTTCTCGCCTTGTACGAAAGCGGTGCGCTCCGCGATCTGAAGGACATCATCGTCTTCTATAAGCGCTTCATTGATGACATTTTCGCTATCATCAAAGGCACGCGTGAGGACGTCCAACAATTCCAGGACCGCTTCGGGTCGCTCCATCCTAGCATGAAAATGGAGTGGACAGTGTCTCAGCTACACTTACCCTTTCTCGATGTGCAGGTGTCGCTGGGGCTTGACCCCGACAGTCAACGATCCCGTGAACGAACGCGAGAGTGAAGGCGCGAGTTGTTCGGTCTTCCACTTGGGCTTGGCTCAACGATCGATAAATCATGTTCTTTTGTGTCTGTTTGCCGGAGAAAAAAAAAAAAAAAAAAAAAAACCATCCTACATCACCTGCATGAGGTTAGTACTGAAAGTTGCAAGGGAAAGGACAAAGAATAAACAAACTTATAACCCAGGTGCAAATCCAAATGAGGTGGGTATTCTGTGGGAATATCCTCATTGGCCAGAGGTTGAAAGCATTGAATGAACAAGTTCTTGATGAAACTCGTGGACCTGTGAAAAATGAATGGAACAAAGGTGTAAACAAGACTTACAGTGGACTTGTTCTTCGCGACGAAGTGTATGGCGACAGCAGATTGACAGTGATGTATCCACAGTGGTGGATAGGTTATCATTGAGACAGCAGAGTTGGTTGAATTTGTGAGAGAGGGAAGCAATTTTCAAGCTATGGATAAAATCATTCCATTCCTCGGGATAGGGTGGGAGGTGGGGTATCGGTCAGTGTCTCTTGATCGCTAATGGAAAAGTTCCATTGAGCAAATGGGTAGAATGCCTAGTCCAAGGCCATGTAAAGGGTAGAGTTTGGACGACGTGGTCGGGCCGAAATGTCCAGGAGCGGAGTTTGATTTTATAAAGAGAGAGACAAGGTTTCAGTTTCCTACATCCCCAGATGAAAATACCGTCGATACTTTCACCAAGGGACTCACTCGGATCAAGGACGAATATTTGACTTCCCTCCTCGGGATGATTCGCACTTGAGCTGTGGAATCCCCACGAGCTCTTTTGATTCGGCCCGAGGTTCCAGCACTGCCACACTTGATATGGAGAGTTCCGTGACCTTGGTTTAACAACCAAAGCAGCTAGGATAATTTCAAACAGACAGTGCTGCTCAGAATAGTGCTGGGTATCATCTGGCAATTTGCAGCATGCAATTAGCTCTCCATACCAAGTCACGCCTTTCGAAAGGCATGGGAAAACAAACAAGCTAGGCTGTATTTGGCAAGGATAAGGAAACACTTGAAGAATTTAAGCTTTTACCATCAAACTTTAATTGTGGATCCCCACGAGCGAGAATGTCACAGCCAGGGCTCAAATTGTTGCTGTGGAATCCCCACGAGTGCTTTTGATTCGGCCCCAGGTTCCAGCACTGCCACACTCGATATGGAGAGTTCCATGACATCTGGTTTAACAACCAATGCAGCTAGGACAATTTCAAACAGACAACGCTGCTCAGAATAGTGCTGGGTATTATCTGGAATTTGCGGCATGCAATTAGCTCTCCATACCAAGTCACGCTTTTCGAAGGGCATGGGAAAACAAACAAGCTAGGCTGTATGTGGCCGGTGAACTCTGCAGAGAAAGAGAGGGCATTCACCTCACAAATACAACTTTAGAATCCTGATGCTCGCAGGCCACTGATGTCTGAAGGGGCTACTAGCCCGAAGGCGGACCATATGAAGTGGAGCATGTACAGTGGCGATGAAAAGTTCTGCACGAGCTCGTTTAGGTCCAGTTCAGAGTCGAATCACTCCAAACAAAATTGTGGTATGAAATTTGAGTGATTTTAGGAGTTCTCATATGGTTTAAACCATACTGATCCTATCTCATGATGTCGCAATTACAGATGATCTCGGTACCTAAGGCGCGAACGGAAAATTCCGTTTTGGGAATTTTTTGATCCCCGCGACCGATTCGATGAGTTCGCGTCGGATCGAGTTGAAATGTAGCTAGATCGTCTTGGATAATTCACATGCAACTAACAGGAGGAGGAGACTGTGAAAAAAACATGTTTGGGGATATCTGGCACAAAGAGCCTGGTTCAGTCTGAATGGGTCCTACCAGGACCATATGACATGCAATTAGGCTGACTTTTTTTATAGGGAAGACTTATCTGCATTGGAAACAATGTCATAGGACCAAAATATGTTTGTACCCAGGGCTCCCGCTATTGTACTCGGACACAGCAATATTTTCCAATGCAGATGTGTCCAAGTACAATCGTGGGGTCCCAGGATACAAATCGACATTTCCAATCCTATGACACGTTTTCAACTGTACATAAGTCCTCCCAATAAAAAGTTCAGTTCCATTGAGGACCATCTGGACCTGGTGGGACGCGCTCGATCCAAAAACCCACTCTTTGAGCTGGATTGCTAAATAAATAAATAAATTAGGAAGTTCAATCCATCACTAATTGCGGTGGAATTATTCCTAAAGAACCAGCTATGTTTCAAGTCGATCCGACGCGAACTCGTTGAGATACGAGTGAATCGGTCGCGGGGATCAAAAAAAAAGTTCCCCCACCGGGAATTTTCCGTTCGCACCTTAGGTACCGAGATTGTAAATGAATAGTGGTTTTCTGAAAAATCTAGCCCATTTTTTCAGTAAAGCCGGAAAGCAAGGGAGCTCCAGCCCGCATTGTAACTTTTCCGAACGAAAAAACCTAGATTCAACCAGAGGAGCGATTCAATGGCCAATTCACTATCCCGGCTTTTTCACCGTCTGCAATACAAACAAGAACATCATATCAAAATCTAGACAAATCCGACCACTACAACCACTGTGCGCGATGTTCTGCCCAAAAACAGCCAAATTTGACCCAGAAAATGATCCCAAGGTGCTAACAAAAAAATCCCACGACTCAGGCATGTGCTTTACTTTTCCCAATCGTTTAAGCCTACTCCCAAGGAAAAACGTTGAGAGTTGAGCCCACGGCGATTTATATCTTGAAGACGGACCAAAAACGGGAAAAAAACGGCCACGCCCTAGGTTCCGCAAATGGCTGTAACAGTGACGAACCACTCTTCATAATCATCCCCAGAACCTTCCAGTTCCCTAGGGTTCCCTTTAAGCACAAATTGCCCATCATTTTAGGAAACCCGTACAAACTTTTGAAAACGGCTGTAACCCTTCAAATTACAGGGGATCCTGAATATAATGGCAAACACAATTATTTTTTACATTCTCGTATACCACTCATCTTCTGTCTCTTCTCACCATCCTGAGCTTCAAATACAGCTGCACTTGGAGCCTTCGGGTGCTGGAGGACTACGCCTCTAGGCGCACTGCGACTACATTGTCCTACCTCGGACTACCTCGGACTACGTACGTAGGCGGAGGTCGGATCGGCCTAACCAACGGGAAATTGATCCATATTTATCCTGATAGTTGGAACAAGTTGCGACTTCGCTCGAGACAACATTTAAACGTTCAACCCAAGTTAGTTAACCGAGTAACCGGTCTTGAAGTGATCCGTCGTCGATCCTGAATCAGTGATCTGTCACTCCCATCATTTGAAAATAGCGTCTTGCAGGGCAATAATTTGGGATTGCAAAGAGGACTGGGGACGTCAGGCTGTCACAATTCACACGGCAAAGGCTGAAAGTTGAGGCCAACATTGGACGAGGCGCGACTACACGGGGTAGGACGACGTACGTAGTCGCACCTCGGCATATGTCGGCACAGCCATGACTACGTGACGTACACCTACGTAAACCGTACTTTCCCCGGGGCCGCTGCGGGTTTCGGGGATTCCGAATTCCGAAATGATTCGGAGCCCGGAGTGCCGCTATTGATTCAGGGAACTCCAGGACTGCATTTCCGGAGTCCGCTCTGGGTTTCAGACGTTTGCTAAAACCCAATTTTTTAGATGCCGGGTGCACATCACTCACCTGTCGACTTCTAAAGAATCCGCGCCTGAGAGCGCATTTTGGCCAGGGTTTGGCCGCGCGGATGCTATAGTGACCGCGTGGGTGGATGGGGAAGCTTTGGGAAGTCGCAGGAGGATGGATGCGCAGCTCTTGGGGTTGTGTCGTGCATCGGACGGGCCCAGAAGCCGGGCCATCAATTGAACACATTATTTGAAGGGCGGGCTCGGCAGGCTGCCGGATCAAATGCCCAAATGGGGTGAGTTTAACCCACAATTGAACTTTTTCAGTGTGCAGCGGACCTGAAACTGAACAGATTTTTGGCTGGTCGTGTGTGTTGGAAAGCCAGTGGAAATCTGAGTCGAAATGCCTCCAAAACCATAGGGAACAGTGTATTTCTCGCCAGTCAATGCAATATTATCGACAGCCTATGACCTTCCTTGTCGGAATAAAACAACGTTGAATGAAACGGCAAGTAGGAATAAACAAGCTTCCCTTTGTTGTACGTGGGCAATCGGCATACAAGCACCAGATACCTGACAACTTTTAGTGTCTCCAACATTGACATTTTTGCTGCATTCTCGCACCTCGCACCGCCCTCGACTCGCACGTTGCCGGCACGTTGTACTGCGCCCGGCATTTTCTGTTCAATTGTCCGCGTTTGCATCGGTGAGTAGAACTCAACTAGTTCAAAATGGGTCATTGTACTTGACTCTGGAGCATCCCGAGTGATGACCCCAAATGTTGACGGGTTTGAGACTGGGACTTACCAAGTTCTTGATCCTCCCAGGAAGGTTCACTTGGGAAATAACACATACTGTGATGCCATTGGTATTGGCACCATCTGGTTCTCTTGTAAAAGAAAGTGTACAATTTTTTTTTTTTTGAATTTATACCATCCCCCCCCTAGATCTCGGACACTTAAGGAAAATCGCAATATAGCATTTTATCCAAAGGTTGTTGTGCCAGGCTGAGTACGTAGATCGACGGGAATCTGTCTTTTACCCCAGATTCAAATTTTACTTCATGAGAAATAACCGAAAATTACCCAAACGGCGTCGTTTTTTCCAAGGTTGTCATGTGTCCGAGTACTAGGTAATGCATCAAATTTGGATTGCCGGCTTCATATCTGACGCTCTTGCTGTCGAAGTGCCTCAAAATCTTGTAGAGTGGAGCTCCTCAATAAGGACTATGATGTCCATAAAGCAGAGGATAAGGAATCCTCAGGATGGTGAACAGGGAGCATGAGGTTTCTTCCCATCATTGTTGGGGCACGGTGAAAGTGCCGCCAATACTGCCGCCGTGCCGCCAGCACCGCCCCTCTGCCGCCCCCAAGTGCCGCCCTCAAGTGTCTGACTGCCGCCCCCGCAAAAGCAAAGTGCCGCCCCAGTGCCGCCCCCAGAGGCGGCACTTTTGTCACGCTGCCGCCACAAAGAATGGAAGTATATGGATAAATATTATAATGTATCTGAGTTTATTAACAAGATCTTTTTACCACCTCCTGCGCGAAACTGTTATAAGGTACTACTTTTAATTAAACGTACAACAGAGTGATATCTACCTCCTCACCCAAATTTGGGATGCCTGAGAGGTTTATGCCGAGTGATAAACAGGGGTAGTAGCAAGCAATTTGCACCTAGTGTTGGTGTTGGTGGTGAATTAAACCGTAGCCGTAAAGATCGGCCAGGGAACGATTTGAACGGCGCTGAGTGACAATAACTCCTCTAGATGTTCTCAGCATAATTTCTGGGCACGAACCGTAACCAAAAAGCGTGCATGCATACTAGCAGATCAAAAAGTGGGATTTTGGGGCGACAGACACCAAGTTTAGGCCATCTGTGCAGCTCCGAGGTTAAGTAAGACTCGGATACACCTCAGAATGTCGTAATCTCAAACCATAATTTTTATGCAAACTGCCGCCCTTGCCGCCCATTGCCGCCCGTTGTCACGCATGGTCACACTGCCGCCCTTTGTCACGTAGTTGCATTGCCGCCCCCAACTGCCGACCCAAAAAGGAAAAGTGCCGCCCCCACAGATATTTGCCGCCCCCACTGCCGCCCCCACTGCCGCCCCCCTCTGCCGCCCTTTGCCGCCCCTAGTGCCGCCCTTTGACGCCACTGCCGCCCCCAAAAATAGTTAAATTGCCGCCCTTTGCCGCCATTACCAGTCGAACGTACGCTCAACTGCCGACTTCTGGGTAAGTTTTGTCACTTGAATACATGTGAATTGCTGTAATAACTACACCACAATGTAGGTAAAGATGCTGTATGTAATACTACGGACAGATGGTATGTAACATAAAGTGAGTGCCGCTCCCGAGTGCCGCCACTACCGCCCTTGGCGGCAGGGCGGCAGTTTCACTTTGCCCTCATTGTTGGCAGTTAAGAAATCAATTTGACGGGCATGCTTTAATCCTTCGGTCCATTGTGGTAGCGGCAAGACGGCTATGCCTCTGAAATTTTATATGGGCACTCTTGCGTTGTAAAGGCATATATTGGATGCATTTAGAGGATAGTAAGAACCTAGGAAGAGGACCCTAGGCCTTAAAATAGGCTAAATCAGCGAAAATGGCCGAAGTTGACAACTTTCCGTGGTAATATATATATGAAAGATGCGGGATTGTATAGGTTTTTGACCTTATATCTACAGAGCACCTCCTACCGCTTATGTTAAGCCAAAAATCTCGGAAAACGGTTGAGTTTTGAACGAGAAATGTTTGTTTGTCCGAGTACTAGGTTTGTCCGGGACGGCGGGGGGGGATAGTACCGATTTTCCACCCATTTTCGTGACGTTTGACCAATTCGACACTCGCCTGCGTGACGCGTGACCTCGACCAAAATTCGCAATTGACAGGGGGTGCATGACACGTGACTGTCGAATTGAATGAAATAATCCAGTATACCCGCGCAACGAGTATGCGGACCCGATCCAATAGCGGGTGTAGATAAACCCAGGCTACTTGAAGTGAGGAGCAACTCGGTGTTAAGGAGGCCAGCAGACTGAGACAACTTTTAGCCTGCTGACACGGTGGGTACACCGCCAAAGTCCCCCCAGATCGGCCGCAGCTGGTCCTGTCCTGTATCAGCAGCCTGTACAGAAATCTGGATCTGATGTGTAAGATATCTGGTCTCCAGCTGCGATGTCCAGACCATTATCCAGCTGGCCTGCACCTGTCCTTCATGTAGCTTCCGACTGGCTGGCTAAGCTGGGTAACATGTTTTTGGAGAATATTATAATAAACTCCTAATCTGAACAGTCGTTGTCGAAACCCTCGTAATCAACATCCGAGTCGGAACCCGACTCATCTTGCGTGTCTTCCTTCTCGCTCAGAGGCTCTGGCGTGGCCGCCGCCCTTTTGGTCTTCCTGATCTGCCGTTTCGATCTCCCCGACACCAAAGATTCGGTGGTAACCGAATTGGCTGGCTTCCGCCCACGGGCCTTGGCTTTCTTGGTCACCTTACGACGTTTGTCGTCTCCTTCATCACCCCCATCCTCCTCTGCCCGCTTTCGCTTCTTTGTGGCGCGTTGTTCACGCAACTCCGTGGCCAGCTCGTGGTGTTTTATCTGGCGGTCAGCGACCAGCGGAATCGGAGCAATCAAATCCCGAGGCAGAGTCGCGCGAAGCAGGTGGGCATTGTGGAAGGCATGAGTGTTGATAAAAAAGCGGTCAAGAGGCTTGTGAATGATGAAGTGGTCGGTTTGGCCCGATTCAACTCTCTCTTGCATGCGCGAACGCACCCCGGTGGCCTCACATTTTGCGGAGCCACAATCGTGCTGGACGTTGAATTTAAACATAATCGCCTGTGGCTGTATTAGGTCCAGGTTCGTTCAATACGCCATTCATTACCTTTGCTGGAACAATACAGAAAGTCGTCTCCCCGTCTCGGCGTACAAGAACGGGCATTCCATACAACTCGTCACGTTCCCCGAGGACTTGAAATCGCTCCAGAACCACCAGCACGACGCCAGCAGGGTCAACCAGCATGTCCGAAATTCTACCGGTAATTTTCGGAGCATCCTGTGGATAAATGTTGGGCTTCGAATAATGATCAAGCCAGAGGAACATACGCTGCTCGAGCCCTTCGCGAAGACCCAGGACTCGACCAAAAATTCGTCCAGCGACTCGCTGATTACATGCGAACACTTTGTCCACACCGAATCAGGTTTGTACTCCCCAAAGTTCAACGCCGAACGAGCTGTTGTTGATTTGAGCAGAACTGTTTCTCTCTTGGTTTGGCCGCTTTTCAGCGCAACCAATTTAAAGTCACCTATGCACACATGAACGAAATTGTAGCTTTACGATGGAATGAGAAACTGTACCGTGTTCAACGTGTTTCTTCTCTGTCCACCACACCAGTTTTTGAAGAATTGGATGTTGTGCCATAAAACGACGGACACCACTACCTGCTCGTGTCCATTCTCCGTTGCCCGACGACCACCATCCACCTGTAATTCGATGCTTGAATCCTTCTTGATCACCAAGTTGTCTTGCGATGTCCCGGCTCGGCGCGAGGTGATTGGACAAGATGGAGCAATAACGGAAGACCCCGTGAAAGATTCAAAAATCTCAGTTGCAACGCCGATGAGAGGGCCAAACAGGGCCGCGTCGTACGGTGCATGTACCAAAAGATGATATTTGATCTTCGAGATGATTTTCGAAGGGTCAATGATCGCGCAAATGTCGAGAACATTTCCAACAGCAACTTTGAGGTCTCGCTGTTAATAGAGCGTGAATACATATTCGGGGGTGGCTGTGAGCAGGACAGACCTGATATTCAACCAGATTCCGTATCTCAGGGACCCAGAGCAATGCCGAAAGTTCGCCGACCGCTTTCCAAGCTTTGAACTTCAAATCACTCACTAGGCTTTGAATATGGAAAATGTTGGTCTGGACGAGAGTCTTGAACTGACGGCCAATCAGGGAACCAGCATACTGCATAATATAGGAGGATCGGATTGCATGAATGGAGAGGCCATCGACATTGGTTGCCTGGAGGCGAATCGCATATTTTTGTTTCTCCTCTGGGGACCAGGCAGTGTGCGTGATATGCCAGACATATTTGACGACCCCGAGAAGAATTGTGTGCAAAATTTCGATCGGGGTGCCTCAGACCATCGACATTAGGATTTCCGGGACGTAAAACATACAAAATTGATTGGATCAAGGTGACATTGCTGGTTGGTACTTCATTACTGTTGGCTTTGGGACTTTTCACTCATCTGATTGGTTCAGCTCGCACATTGCCGCCACCGTGTCACCTGCCGCCAAGTCACGCATCGGACTGCCGCCACATTGCTGCCATAAAATACCAACTGCCGCCACTGTGACGCCAAACTACTGCCGAATTTGCAGCTAACAATGACGCCACTGCCACCCATTACCGCCCACAAAACATGCCAATTGTCACCAACTGCCGCCAACTGCCGCTAAAGTGCCACCAACATGTCAACTAAAAATGAACTTGGAACCATGAGAACATCTGAAATGCATGGGTAAATAGAAGGTAAATTGCACTGCACACATATAAAATACAACATGTTCTACAGTGACTTTGCCTTTGTCCATTCTTATGCGCAAGTCATTGAACTGCCACCCAATTGCTGCCCAATTACCGCCACTGGCGGTAGTGGCGGCAGTTGGCGGCAGCTGCCAGCAAAATGCCCTGGCCCCTCCCAGTGCTTCCAGTTGACCTGGTCACAATTGGGTACTTGTTTGAAGGGAAAGCAGTGTCAATCATATCCACAACATCCAATACAGTGCGTGGCCTAGTGGATAATTTAGTTGCAGAGAGGGCAAGGACCGCTCACATTAGAAGGCATGCAAAGAGTAGGATTCAGAGGTGGATGGCGGTGTGAAAGAGAAGGCAATTTCCCCTGAATACTCCTCATAAATGTCATTGATCCATTACGATACGACGATGAACTTACCAATAATAGCAGCTCGATATTCGGACGCTTCCTTGCCTGGCCCATCCTTGAAGACAATATTATTGGACTAGTCAACAGCGCGAAAGATATCAGGAGTGTGTTTTTTTGTGCTGATGTATTCAATGTTGCCTAGAACATTATCCCTTTTGCTAATTTGGTTGTGGACAAAAGTATAGAGTCCAGACTCGAGGTGTTCCACAAAGCACTGCTCTGGATTGTCAGACTCGGGTTGGATGGACATGGCAAGCAGGTCGGCTTTTGCTCGGT